>WBNH01004193.1:0-235824 GCA_013401255.1 Urocolius indicus | reverse complement strand
TCACGCCGGCGGCCGCTGCCCGCTCTGGGTGCCGCCGCGGCGCTGCCGACAGGATGGGCCTTGCGGGGCTGTGCCGAGTCGGGCTGTGTCGGGACCGAGGGACTCGCCGACACTCCCACTGCTCCCCGCCCCGCAGCCGGCGCGGTGGAAGAGCCCAGGCGGGGCGGGGCGGGGCGGAGCTGGCAGCTGCGGGCGGGGCGCTCCCGGTGCCGCTCCCGGTGCCGCTCGCGGTGCCGCTCCCGGTGCCGCTCGCGGTGCTGCCCCGGTGCCGCTCCCGGTGCCGCTCCCGGTGCTGTCCCGGTGCCGCTCCCGGCGCGTCCCGCCGCATCCCACGCGCACCACACGCTTGCGGTTCAAACGCGGTTCGCCTGAAGCGCAGCCGGAGTTCGTACCCACCGCCGGAGGTTGTCCGGCCGCGCCGGGCAGCTGAGCCCCCGGGGAGCGCGGAGCGGAGCCCGGCGGCTGCACGGCAGGAGCTGGAAGCCCAGCGCTGCCGCTCCTCGCGGGTCCTCGCTGTGACAGACCGAACCCTCAGCTCGGCTTCGCGGTGCTGTTGCCCTGCCCCTCACTCTCACGAGGAAGAAAAAGGTTTTCTTGGGAATCAGATGTTTTCTTCCCAAGCCCAGTGCCCAGCGTTCCATCCCTCGGTAACTGTGCAGGGAGCCCACGCTAAAAGCCTCCTTGTCAGTAGAGGGATGGACACAAGCTGCGACGTGCGAGCAGTACAGCGGACAGCACCAGAACCGCTTGGTAGCGGGCTCACAGGTTGTTGCACCAAGTCCCGCACAGGCTAATCCCGGCTCCCGGGGAGTTCGTTCAGCTCACCGGGACACTCGGTGTGTTGTGTTGTGCACCAGCTCTCTGCAGCACGTTACCGAACAGCAAGAGCCCATCGCAGTGGTGCAGCCCTGTTCGCTGCTGCACTTCAGAGGATTCCTGTTCGGATGTTTCTGGGATGGCTCTGTAGCACAGACGATTAACTGGCAACCACAGCAAAGACAGGTCCCCACTGAAGTATTCTCCGTTGGCCCCAACATAACTATGGTGCTGTTTAAGTGCTCAGTTGTACAAAACCAGCCAGCACAATGCTGAGACTGGTGGGACTGATTTGGTGCTCAGAAGGTAACTGTGCAGATCAGGTTGTTCAGTGGTAGGAGACCCCTAAATGAGTTGAACTTTCTTGCCAACATCAAGACCTGACTGTGAGCTGGAGACAAGATCACTGGGCACTTACCGATGCAATTGTGAAGAATTAACTGTTCTTTCAGCCTGATTTCTTTTGGACAGCTCACACGTCTCTTCCAAGCTTCAGTTTTTCACCTGCACAGTGCATATCCCGTGGAAGGATTGAAAGGCAAAACTACAATAGCTTCTCTGTGAAATAGATTAACTTTTCCACTGAAATCCAGTGGGCATGGGCTGTTATGCTCCTCTCCTCGGAAAGCATTCTCCTCCTTGGGTTTTGCTTCCCATGGCAAATCACCTCCTTGGAGCCAGGGGAGACAATGTGTCACACCAGTCCTGAGTCTAAAGTGCACATCTAGGACAAGATAGTCTCCTGGTTTCCTTCCAGAAAGGTGATCAAGGGCATCAAATCATCATTTCCATGCAGTTAGGCAGCAGCATTTCAGAATAATCAAGCAATATTCTTCCAGTATAAGGGCATTCAGCTTTTGGGCCAGAATTCTCCACCCACAAAAGCCCCAGTAACATTTGTAGACTTCTGCAAAAGCAGGTGTTCCTCACATTAGTCCAGAATTAAGTTTTCATCAAAACCTGATTTACTTTAAAGTCCTATTTATTATTGCTTAACAATCACTTCAAAGTCTATGGGTGGGAAGCAATATAAAAGCATCTTTCATTATTCATTAAGGACAAATGATGCAGGGCTTTTGGAAGGGAACACAAAGTACACACACTTTTCTGCACTTAAAACAATTCTTTCTCAATAAAAACCCTGCAGAAAGGTGCCTCATGCAGGGCTGCACTTCAGGTGCTTTTGAAGTTAAGTCTCTTGATCACAAAAAGAATTATTCTTTCCAAAGAATTATTCTTTCCCTCTGACATTCCTGATCAGAGATCCTGGGAAATGATTTTGGGGTTTGTGTTTTAAAGAAGCTTTAGATGCTTGGTTTTGGATGTGTCCCAGTCACAAGATGGAAAAGTAAGGTGGTAATCATGGGGACTGAGACTGTTATGACAATAAAAAGCTGCAGCTACAGAGCAAAGCTGCAGCAGGTTTGGGAAAAGGATTGAAGAGCCACAAAATCCCAGGAGAGCTCAGGCTGGAAGAGATCCCAAAGGTCTCATCCAGCCTCCAGTTGACCACGTCTCTTGGCTCCAAGAGGGGCTCAGCTGTCTGTGCCATTCCAGATGTGGTTGGTGCACGCTGAGGACAGGGAGCAGATATCACCCTCCATCCATTGACCATGCAACCTGCTCTGCTGCCACCCTCCTCACTGCAGGCATGCTCCTCAGAGTTCATTTGCTGCCCAGTGGCTCCTCAGGGCCTTTGCAGCAGAGCTGCTCTCCAGCAGCTCCATCCCCCAGCTGTACTGGGCAGGGGGACGGTCCATGCTGCATCCAGTGCTTCACAGTCAGTGCATTTCATAAGGTCCTTGTTGGCTTGTTCCTCCAGACTGCACTCAGTGGCAGCCCTGCCCTCAAGGATAACAAATCCCTCAAGCCCAGCAAGCAGTGACCGTGTATTTGGTGTCACCTGCAAACTTCAGGGTCCATTTTGCCCCCTCCTCTGGTCATTGATAGGGCTATTGGGACAGGTCCCAGGAAAGACTGCTGGGACATCTTTCCCTTTGTAAAGGGAGGTACTGCCTCTTGTAACTGGCCTCCACATAGAGCATGACCCATGCCTACCCTCCTTGGAGCCCAACTGTCCAGACAGGCTTTCATTGCTTTACAAAGCATTGTATCTGGATTGTGATGTTTGGGAGACCATGTTAAAACCTTTACCAGCCCCAAAGTAAGTGGAATGACATGAGATCCCATGTAGTGAACCATAGATATTACTGCTTGTCCACTTCTGTCCCTCACATGGGCAAGAAAGGGTGGACAAGTGAACTCTGTAGGGCTGAGAATCTGAGGATTGAGTCTGTCTGCCCTGAACAGAAGGCATATGATGGTCCTGAGGCTGAAAGACTATCACAGAGCAATTTTGCTGTGGTTCCACTGGTGAGAGAGGGTTCCAGGGTATGGCACAGATTCTCTGGCCATGCCTTGTGGTGGGATCTGTCCCTCCAGACCTTAAAAGGTGTCCTTGAGAGTGTAGCCTGTGAAGTTCTGTCAGGCCCTAGAAGAAGTCAATGTGGGGCTGTGCAGAGCTGCCAGAGAAGGTGCTGGGAACCCACAAGCAGCACCTCGTGGGAACAGGGCTGGGGGGGGGCTGGTCCTGGGGTCTCAGTGCCAGCAGAGCCTGTCTGTGCCTCGGTTTCCCACACCTCCTCAGCCCATCCTCTCTCTGTCACTACCTGCCTCTGTCACCCTGCTTGGAAAAATGGGGCAGGCCAGACCAGAAGTGATGTCCTTGGGGGCCTGGGGCCATGTAGGTACTGCATGTGCCAGCTCAGCTGGAAAGAAGAGTGTGGGGAAACCTGCCAGGCTTGGAGAGGGGCTCTGAAAGCATAGCACACTGCTTGGGGACCTCCCTGGGGCAATGACACAGCTCCTGGAGCTCCTCTGGGGGGTTGATGCCTGCTGAAGTATCCTGAAGTAAGCACATCCTGCTGCCAGATCCTTTTCTGTCTCCTGATTTGGTAGTGGCACCCTGTAAAGGACGTGACAGGTCGTTTTTATCAGCGTTGTTTGCCCAGGATACTGTGTGCATGGCTGCGAATCCTTCAGACATTTAACCCTCTCACCCCTCTCTCCCTATCACCCTGATTTCAATCTTTGACATTTGGGTTTGGGTTTTTTTTTTTTTTTTTTTGTGCTGGGAGATAGAGAAATGCCAGTGGTTTTCTTGCTTTCCCTTTTTCTCTGTTTTTAATGAATTTTTCATTCTTTTCCACCAGTACAGAAGGAATAACAATGAAGCAACAGTGTCAACACAGAAAGAATTTTCTCCAGAGTCACACTGTGGCCAATCTGCAGCAACAATAATAGATTTGATGAATCCCACTAAAGAGAATTGTTGGTGGAGGAGGCAGGAGATGCATCTCAAAGGCTCCTAAAGTTATCTGTGCTTTTTATGCCACGAGGCTCCTTATAAGCAGCTATTTAAAGAACAAGCAAGAAAAAGATCAGGCTGCAAAAGCAGATTTCTAATAGAAGAGGAAGAAAAAAAAAGATATAGGTATTTTATATGTTTAAAGGAAGTAAGTTGTCCAAAAAGGCAGCTTTGTCCTTCCTGCTCCGGTGACTGGGGACCACAGCTGGGCTGAGCAGCACCGAATGGGTTTTGTCTGTGTTCACAGCTTCAGTGGGCTCATTCTCTGTAGTGGCTGCCCCAGTAATGGGTGTGCTTCCTAGTATGAGCAAGGCTCTCCTTTTATATGTGTAGTTTTCTTCCAGGAGATGTTAACACCAATTTAGGAGCTCAGTGGGATGACAGAGCTGGGTGAGCAGCGCTGACCTCAGAGCTTACCTCTGTCACATTTCCTTTTCCGCCCCGTCTCAAAGGCAGTCTAAAAGCAATAAAAGGATGTTGGGTGAGGGAGTTGGAGCTCCTCTGACTTCATGTTAAAGGAGAAAAACTCAGTGAACACAACCTCAAAAAGCAGATGCTTCTAACATAGCTGTGCTCTATCCACACACAGCTGTTGTCTTGGGGAAGGGCTGCATGTTGCATGTCAGACTCCTGCACGTTGCTGCTGTGAGTGCACAGAGAACAGGGCAAAATTCATACTGGTGTTATTTTTTTGTTCCTGTGCATATACTGTGACTATCCAAGTGCCTTTTCTTCCAGGAACTGCACAGTACATGCAGCTGAAGACAACCTGAAAACAAAACCTGGGCTTGTTTTAGTATGTTTTCTCCCATGAAGAATGTGAGGGAATGGGATTCCCTCTAAATAGAAAAAAAAAACCCAATTAACATGATGAGGAGGGGGAAACAAGGAAACAAGCAATGACTATTACTTCCAAGGATCACTCAAAATTAACATCTTTGCCTGAATTTTGGAGGTTAAACTATCAAGGTGATCACACTTTCTTCCTGAAACAACCCATTGTTTGTCAAGCTCCTTTTTGGCCCAGAAACGCTGCCCAGCTCCAATGGTGATAATGTTTATGAGCTATCAAGTGAAGGTGACTGATTTAAATGATTGTCCTGAGGCAAGGGAGCAGAAATGCTAGTGATATATGCCAACACCTGCCCAGGTAGTACTCCTCCTCCCTTGGATGGTGCCTGGGCACAAACACCAATCAATCTGCTGCTGTCTGGCTATCAGCAGTGCTTCCCAGATCTGCATTTCCTCTATTTGGTTCGAGTGCCTGACAAATGATGGGAGCATGAGAATAATAAGGACTAAATCTTATCCTAATAGTCTTTCATTATTAACTGTCTCCAGATTTATTCATCACTCGAGGGAGAGAGTGAGCCAGATCTAAACCCAGGCAAGGTTTCTGACTCTAACCAGGGCTGATTTCCATTAGTGAGATCTGACCCTACAGTTTGTTTCTTTTCCAACATGTCCACTGACAATGGAGAAACACTGGCCACATGCTGCTCTCTCTGCCTGCTGGCTCTGGGCCTTCAGGTCCTTTTCATACACTTGGATCCACCTGGGATGGCAGTCACAGGCTGAAGCAGGGGCTGGGACCAGCTTCTTCCCTTTGCAGTACTCCTGGGAGAATGAGAAAAGTGGGAGCACTGGTGCTGTCCAGGCAGTAGCTGGTAAAGAAGAGCATCGAGGGGTTGGATAATCCAATTCCCCATCAGTGTATTTCCCTCTGCCATTTCCGTGCTTCAGGAATGTGAATATGCTTGAATGATGCCTTATTTTCTAGCACTTTATGCACTGCCCTGCTGCAGCCACCAGGCACTTGCCCAGCAGCCCTTGTCCAAGTCCCCTGGCACGTCAAAGGATTTCTTTCCTGAAAAAGCTTACAAAGTCCTTCTCAGTTGCATTTTCCCTGAGTGGGTGGATCCAACATCATGGCAGCTGGATGGAGAAATGGGGGAAGAACCAAACTTTCACCTGAATGGAAACCTGGAGGGCAATGAATGGAGGAGAGGAGGAATCTGACAGCAGAGGCAAGGGGCTAAAGCCTGCAGCCAGCCCTCCTGCTTCACTGCCAGAGCCTGAGCTGACGAGTTGCAAACTAGAGCAGCAGCAAAAAGAGAAAAATTCATTGTGGCTCAGGACAACACAGGCCAGCCCCTTTGCCAAAGCCAGCACCCACAGCCAGTGTCTCCCAAACCATGTGCTATGTTCCTGCCCACTGTAATCATTTTCCTAGACAGATACTAATTTGTGTTTTCTTCAGCACTTTTCCCTAAAAAGCCAAAAAAAAAAAATAGTACATTTTCTGCTGAGGTTCCCACCCTGGAGTTCCCTTTCCTGGCTGGACTGTGTCCACTTCTCAGAGATTTGCTGTCATTAGGTGCCCAGCTGCAATCTCATTGCAATGCTTTAATTAAAATGGACATTAAGAGCTTGCCTATTCAAGCCAAAGAACATTAGGAGGAATTTAAATGAAGAGGTTTTTAAATCTGTGACATTTGTTCTAATGAGAAAACACTTTCTAATCCTGAGTGTCTCTTAATTCAAAACAGATTGGGAAGGCTGCAAATGAAAACATGTGTGCATGTTGTGTTAGGACAGGTAACGGAACCCACCCAAATTGCCATCACATCAATCTCAGTGTCTGAGGAGGAAACTATTACAGAGGATGCAGAGCACTCCTGGTCCACCTAATGAAAGGCATATTGCTGCCGTGGTGTGCTGAATGCTGAGGAAGGGCAGGGAAATGATCTGTTTACAGCAGAGAAAAGACCACACTTCCAGTAATTTGTTGGAGTGGGACTATTTTCATCTGAAAACGTTGAGATAATGAAATGCGAAATGACAGCAGAAAGAAAAGTGTGAAGCCACAAAATGAGGGTGAATTGGGGACCAATAAAAACATTTCAGGGGTGTTTTTTGGACAGACGTTAGAGAGGTGAAATACAATCGCTCTCTTCATGGTCTGTTTTTAACCAAGGGGGCAAGCAAGCAAACTACTTGTGAAAACTGTAGGGTGTTTAACCATAGCTGGGTTTCACAAGTGCAAGGCCTGTGTGGGGGGGAGTGGGGGGTGGGGGCGTGCCATGACCTGCCTCTCTCTTGGTTGTCTTTTATTTGGGAATATTAACCTCAGTATAAAACAATAACACAGAAAACTTTCTGGGTACTGCTACTGCTTACTGCAAATCCCAGTCAGCCGTGATCCTGAAGGACTTTATCCTTTTCCCTATGGAAAAAAAGACTTGGCTGTACTGACAGAAATCCTTAAAATATCGGAAGCCCATCAGTTGTCTTAGTCCCTTCTGTGCTGGGACACTGGCCTCCTTCTATGTCAGCTTATCCTGTTCTCTCTCCTTACAAATCATTGCTCTCTACAATTACCTGAACAGAAGCTGTAGTGAGGTGGGGGTCAGTCTGTTCTCCCTGGTAACAAGCAATAGAACAAGAGGAAACAGCCTCAAATTGCATCAGGGGAGGGTCAGGCTGGATGTAAGGAGGAATTTCTTTGTTGACAGAGCTGTCAGATATTGGAAGGGGCTGCCCAGGGAGGTGCTGGAGTCACTGTCCCTGGAGGGGTGTCAGAGACGGGTGGATGTTGCACTGAGGGAAATGGTCTTGTGGCTGATAGAGCTGGGACAAAGGCTGCACTCGATGAGCTTGAAGGTCTCTTCCAGCTGAAACCGTTCTATGATTTTATGATTCTAATATTCTAAGTCTAGCAGTGAGGGTCAGCTTTTGCTGGGCAGTGAGCTTCATCCTGCCCTGCTCTTCTGGGCCCCCATTTTAGTGTTTTAATATCCTGTGAGCAGAGGCAATGCAAGACTGTTTCACAAGCAAAGCATCTTCTCTGAGCTTGAGTCTGGGGATTTCTGAATGAGGGCACAGTGTTCTGGTGCTTTCAGCAAAGCAGACAGACATCTGCCTGAATCCAACTTCCCACTTCCTTCAGATTTTGCAGAAGCTGGCTGCAGAACTGAAATCCACTGGCAATCTTCTTCTCTAGTGGGACAAACAAAAAGATCTGGATATGAAAACCCACATTCTGAAGTCGACCATGATGTCTGTGGCATGTTCTATCCAATGCACAACGTTACCTTCATGAACAAAGTGGTTGCATCTGATATTACCTTATTCAAGCATCCAGATCTGGCTGGTGGCTACTGTTGAGTGGATGCACTTGCCAGTGGTTGTAGATGGGCTGTGTTTGCATTGCTTCTTGCTGGCTTGCTGTGAGTACACTGACATGAATGACATTCCCAGGAACACCTAGTTTTAAGCAGTATCCATAACCTTCTGAAAGTGTCTTTGGATTCATCCTACTGAGTATTCCCTTTGGAAATATAAAACACTCTACCTATGAGTCCAATTGAAACAGTTGAGGCTGTAAAGCTGGAGTACTCACAGCCACCTTCTTGAGAGAATAATCCTGCCTTGGCCTAGATGGATATAAATCAATGCAGATCAGGGGACTGACACCCATTTATGCTCACTGACAGCTCAACTTACATCTTAACAAATACTGTGAAAACACTCAGAACTGTTCTGCAAAGAGACAGAAAATGCATCCCTGACTTCAGGGGGAAATAACTCACTGGAAATATGGGGCTTCTCAGCTTCTGAATGCAGAATCTGTAAACATAAAGCATCTGCTGCCTTTTGCCAGTTTTGAAAATGAGTCTCTCAATGCTGACTGTCCTCTCTGAGATCCCTCCTGCACCTCCCGTCAGCTCTGCTGCTGTTCTAATCTTTCCTCTTCCTCCTCCTCCTTTGACTCTTTGTCACCATGGATGACCCACCATGAATAAAAGATTAGGATGTACCACATTCAAACAGAGCTTTTGCTTCTGGGGTCAATGCTCTAACTCCTGAGCTGGCTGACAGGAAGGCTGCAGAGCCCAAAGGGTTCAGCTCAGGTCTCCATCACGTAGGTGCACCTCCAGTCACCTCCTGGTCCAGGTTGAGAAGATGGTGCCTCATCTGTGAGACCCCGTGAGACCAAGGCAATGCTGTGAAGGCTTTCAATTTCAGGCCTGTTTTCAGATAACAGGCTACATCACCTGCAACTCCATAGGAGGACAGGTTAGGTGAAGGCTCAAATGTGCTCTCACCTTTAACAGCCTTTTAAACACCTCAGGCTTGATGCTGTGCTTAATGTTGGTTTCTGAGAGCTGTACACAAACTTAAACCAGCCTGACTAGTCCCCCCTTGCCTCCCTGATGAAACACCCAGTGATCACATTGTGAGTGGATAAGAACTGATTTTGAAGAAACCGATTTCTTGTCAGTTTGAGGTCCAATTCAACACTCATGCTGCTGTCTGATACTTTTCTCTGGAAGCAGCCTTCCAGAAACTCCCAGGACAGCTTAAGGCCTGTGGTGGCACTCAAAACTAACAGAGATGGCAGAACTAGGTCTGCTGAAAGGAAGACAGAAATGAAATTCACCTTCAAGCATCCACTGCAAGTGAAGCTGATCTGCATTTCTTATACCAAGCAAAGGCTACAGCTCAGATGCTAATTTTATCTTGCTGGCTTTGGAGCGTCCTTGATCTTCAAGAGAATTCCAAATAACATCTAGCAAATGGATAACTAGGTTGTTTTAAAGAAGGAACTGCAAAGTGCATCAGATGGCTCAAGGGGAAAGGGCTTCTCTGCTAAACACAGAAGATGAGATCAGATCATGTGGGCACACTGAACAAACGGACTCCAGGCCTTACTCTTACCACTGGGCTGTCAGGGGAGACCAGGGCAGCTCACTCTTCATCTGCCCTCCAAACCCATCCCTGATGGCAGCATATGGGAAGGCCAAGACCATCTTCACCTCCTAATGGCTTGTGACAACGTGATCCCTTTGTAGAGCAGACAAGGGGCAATTGCCTGTCATGGACACCAGGAGCACTTTGTGCTATATGTCAGACACAGCTACTGCAAGAAATCCTCTCTGTCCTGAGTGTAAACAGCCAGTGCCAAGTGCTGGGGCAGGGAAGGGCTGCTCCTCTCTCTGAAGACAAACAACCATCCCTGCAATGGTCCCAGCAAACCCAGATATGAGTGGGGAAACAGTCCCATCACTGCTATGTGCTTGCCTGGCTGGGGGCATTTGCACTAGGAGGGGAAGAACAAGCCCAGGAGAGACGTCTCTGGAGTGCCTTAAGCCCTGCCAACAGCTTGTCAGTGCAGCTTCCACGATCAAAGCTTGGGCTTCTGTTCCCCTGCAGAGCTCCAGCTGAGGTGGGAGTTCAGCATGAGCTTCAGGGCCTAATGCTCTGGTCCCAGGAGCAGGATCAAACCCGTGCTAAACAGAATATATAGTTACAGCTGCTGCAATGGTCTTCAAGGCTTTTTGGAAAGAGCTGTATCCAGCCAGAGAGCAGGCAAAGGCCAGCTAAGGGTATGGGACTTCATTGTGCCCCAGTGCACAAAGGAATGAGGGTTCAGATGCCAGCCCTCTCACTCAGACACTGCCACCAGTGATTACTGGGTTATTCTCAATGGAAAGCATGTACTTGCTTTGAGGCTGCTCTCCAGGTATGGAGCCTGATTATCTTCACACAGATGTTAAGTTCCAGGGACGTTGGTGAAGAGACCAGTTTGGCAACTGGCAGTTTCAAACCCCTGCCCAGAAGCAGACACAGCTCTCCCACACATAGCTTCATGTCATCTGTGAACTGACTGAGGGTGCACTTGATCTCGTCATCCAGATCATAGATAAAGATGTTAAATAGAACAGACCCCAATACTGAGCCCCTGGAATACACCACTGGTGACCAGCCAACAACTGGATTTAACTCCATTTCTCACCCCTCTGGGTCCAGCCATCCAGCCAGTTTTCCACCTATCTCAGACTAGGTCCATCCAAACCATGGGCAGCCAGTTTCTCCAGGAGGATGCTGTGGGTGACTGTGTCAAAGGCTTTACTAAAGCCCAGGTAGACACATCCTCATCCAGGTGACTGTGTCAAAGGCTTTACTAAAGCCCAGGTAGACACATCCTCATCCACTAAGCAGGTCATTTTGTCATAGAAAGAGATCAGATTGGTCAAAGACAACCTGCCCTTCATAAAGCCATGTTGACTGGGTTGAGGTTATTTGACAACCTTCCTTCCAATTTATCCAGCATCAAGGTCTCACAGCCTCATTAAGTGTATCTGCCTCCTTAAAGAGAGGTCAGTAGTCATGTCCAAAGAGCTAGGTTCTAAAGGAGAGGAAGACAAGGAAGGATTTAATCTGACAGCACCACAACCTAATCCCCCACACCTGCACCTGAGGTGCAGCTGGAGACATCTGCTCTGCAGTGGAACCAGGATATTTGCCAGGGAGCTCAGACTCTACTCCCTGACAGTATTTTTTCTCTAGTTGGAGACAAGTCAAATGAAAAGAAGGAACTAGAGAAGCTACTGAATTGAAAATGAGAAACAAGATGAGGTGTGGGGATTTTTTTTTTTTTTCTGGGATTTAGTAGTGTTTGGAATAAAGTACTGAGAAGCAGATGCTCTTCCTGAACAACTTGTGCCATCCCCACTGGTCTGCAGCAGAACCTGCTTTGCTCTGAGCCTCTGCTCACGGAGCAGCTACACTGCAGACAAATGCTGAAGGTGAACAAGGAGAGGTGCTGAACTTCTCTCTTTCTTGAGCACACTTGTACTCAAATCACTTTCTCCAGCCTCTGGCTGCTCTCATTAAGTATTTCCCTTATTTTCAGAGCAGGTGCTTGTTCCCATTCTTAATGACTCTGCTCACTTGTAAACAAGACCTTTATTAGCTCCACAAGCATGTGTGTTTCTATTTATACCTTTTCCATATCAATATTTGAAAGCACACAACCCTGCCCTGAATTCTTTCTCCATGCCCTTTTCCATCCCCTCTCCCTCTTCCCTACCTCTATCTTTCTCTTCCCTGTCTGTTCACAGTTACATTCTCCCAGGTCTATCCGTGCTGACAAAAAACAACCCTAAATTCTATGCTTCCTCTG
This sequence comes from Urocolius indicus, assembly GCA_013401255.1. Lineage (NCBI taxonomy): Eukaryota > Metazoa > Chordata > Aves > Coliiformes > Coliidae > Urocolius > Urocolius indicus. Next base: position 223,672 of record WBNH01004193.1, on the reverse strand, counting down.
TTGGCCTGAGTGAAGTGATCAGCATCTTCCTTTCTAAATGATGCTCATTCAGAGCAAACCTTCCTGTCCCTGTATGGATATAGTCCTCCAAGTGCATTAGAAATGGAAACTGGACACCTAAATCCTTCAGACAGGCTTCTGACTGCCTACTGTCCCCTTTGCTTTGGAGAAAGCTACACACTTCTTTATTGGATGCTTCTGCACCTTATGTTTCAAATGCTGGTGTTATTAGTATCAGGAATGAGCATTCTGGGGTTTAACCACGTGCCAACAGGATGTTACTTCCTCTCTCCCACCTGTATCCAGGGACAGGACTTCACTTTCCTTTACCACAAGTGCTAGGAATAGCTTTGTAATGTAAATAGGTGCTTATGGTGTTTTTAACAAGCACCTGCTTTATCACTGCCTAATGAGAGCCTGGACAGAAATGCAGTGAAAGCAGAGGAAGGTAAGACTACTATTTAAGCTAATTAACAGCAAATTAAATTAGACTGACACACACATATATTTTAGGCTTCTGCATCTAAGGGGAGAGAGTGCTGCAGAGATTTCATTATTCACATTTCCCGTCATCTGTTGTTTCCCAGCACCTACCTACCCAATTACCCAAGGAAGGAAGAGGGAGAAAGGTACTAAAGCCAGTAAGATAATTCCAATTTATATAATAATTTTTCTGCATTGTGTTTAATAGTCTGCAAGTAACTGTGGAAGAATATATAGTCCATTCTTTAAAAAGCCTCGATGCACTAATTGAAATTAAATTGCATGGAACTCAGTGTCTGTCTCCTGTTCATTGGGAGATAATATGCAAGCCATAGTTTTATGTGTTATTATTAATATTGATAGATGAACCACTGCACTCACCACAGAACCACTTCCGAGATGTGTTTCCCTTTCCTTCAGCTGTAGATGAGCCTCAAATGATGGGATTTTGCCCCATTCAAATGCCTCATTTGCTGTACCTAGGATTGCAATCCTTTAGCATTCCAGACAGTCATCACTGCAGGTAGTGGTGCCTATTTGTGGCATTAACACTGGGTAACGCAACTGAATTCTCTTTTCACATTGCTTTGCATATGTTATAGCTCAATTAATCTGTCAGAGTGACACTTCCATCACAAACAAAATTTAAGGGAATGTAATGCCAAGTTGTCAGGCCTGGAAAACGTTTCTCAGGCAAAACGTCTGGACTCACTTCTCCTCCCCAGCCCGTCACAGGAGCTGCTGGGTGGGAGCACAGGCCTTACTGATGCTGGTGGGAGATGCAGGCTGTGAGGCAGCTTGCTTCCTGCCTTTTCTCCCAGGCTGCTAACAAGGGAGCCAATTAGTGCCAGTTGTGATGCGAGCACTTTTTCCACCAGGAGATGGATTGAGACCTTTAATTCATTTTGCTCAGGCAGAGGCACACGAAACATTCAAGCATGGAAAAAAACCCCAAACCTCACACATTCTGAGGATTTAGAGTATCCTCATGGATTTGATTCTTTTCCTCAGACTTGAAACTTTCCTCCAAAAACAACCCCACAACAAAATAGAAAAAGGCAACAAACATTTCTTTCCCTTTCCCTAATTTTCTTCATCTGACCTAATACCCAGCCTTCTTGAGCTGCTTGTGCTGAAATGGGCTTTCTCTCCTTGGTGGCTCTGGGACCTTGGAAGAACAAGTTGCTGAGACTGGACATCAGTCCTTGCTGCTGATCATAGCAGGTACATCCTGCCAACACTCCAGGTGCCTCATAACATTTCCCAGAATAAAGCATAGCAACTGAGGAGCTCTGTGCTCTTGTCTTTCAGATCTTTTATGATCTGGAGTGAACAAGACAGGGAGGAACATACCCTCTTCACTGTCTTTATCCCAAATGGCCCAAATGTACCTCAAGCTCTCAGCAGCTTCTGCTGAAGAGTGCTTGGTCCTTTCTTCCATCATTGATCTGCTTCTCTGCATCAGCACTGCATTCTGCTTGGACATCCTGCAGAGTTAAATATAAGAGAAACTGTCTCTTCTCCCACAAGTCTCCTCCATAACCTGGTTACTCTCCTTCAGATAGACTTCTGCACTTAGAGGATGCAGAAGGAGGTCTCCTGAGACCATGTAGAAGTGTCCCAGATGATGGTTTGTCTCAGGCAGCTGTCTCAGCCATGCCTGAGGAGTGCTGCAGCAGCACCAAGCAGGGCACAGTGTGCCAGGCACCAGAATCCAGAGACTGGCATTTTACAAATGCATAAAGTGTCGTGCCCAGCTCACATCAGCAGGGCTTAGGAGCCTTGTCACCAGCTTGAAGAAGGATGGACCTAGTTTAGATGACTAAGTCCTATCCTAAATACCAAAGATGATCTAGAAGGATGACATTCCTTTCAAAGAGACTGATCAAACACTGTTCACACACACTAGCAGGAGGGTAACATTTCCCACCAAGGTGAATGAGAATGCAGGCTCTTCCTTCTCCTGCTTTAGATGAGTCATCAAGTAACTGTTCCTGAAAACCTCCTGTCAAACAGCCTTCACATTAAAGGCAAAAGGCAGCATCAGAAAGCAGAAAGTGTTTTTCTCTGCTTTAAGTCCTGCAGCTAATTAACCCATGCATTTATAAAAAAAATGCTTGACAATACACATGGTTCAATTGAGGTCAAGACACGAGAGAAAATATCAATAGAGGAATCCTGTCTCCTTTGCTCTGTGAGGTGTCTCTTTAGCAGCAAATACCAGAAAGAAACCCTTTCTTTCATTTCTTTTTCTCTTTTCCCAAAAAGTAAAATCCTGTGCCAAACCCTGTTTTGTTACTCAATGCACTGAACTTGTGTGCAAACCTTGTCTAAGGGCTCCTGGTTCTGTACCACTGGCTTTGGTAGGAATGCACTTGAGTAGGACCATCGCCCCAGTGCTGTTCTTGGTGGAGATGCAGAATATGTGAGTGCAGAGGAATCAGTGCAGAACAACTTCCTCAGATAAGCTTGGGTACCTGGCTGACACCAGAGTAAGGAGGAATCAGATGGGGAACAGTAGAGATGCAGCACTGATGGCTGGTTCACTGAGGTCCAGCTCTTGGCTTGGGTTTTCACACCAGCATCTCATGGCTTTTGTGACAATAGCATAAGCTTCTGGGCAGGGCTGAGTCCCTTATTCTTGGGAGGAATTCCTGGAGGAGCAGATAGGCTGGAGAGACCTTGCAGCCACCGAGACACACAATCTCTGAGAAAAAACAGAGCCACAGTGAAGGGAGAGGGTTGGAAGCTATGGTGTGAAATTGAACTAAGGGTCTCTGCTTGTTACAGCAGTTACTACAGCCACGAGACATCTCTAATAGCATAACCATGAGAACTGTGCCAGTTCAGCCAGTGCTCACTGTAAATACTGATGATATCTACATTCAGTAAAGCCTTCCACTGTACAGACATCCCTAGCAATAAGTGGAAAGCTGTGAGCCCTCAATGATCCCAGACAGACTAAGCTAAGGATAACAATGTAGCAGGAGCATATTGACACTGGGCTTGGAGGAGAAAGAGGAAAGAGAGGTTGTCACAGGTTGGAGGTTTAAGAAATAGCAGCAGTCACAAGTGTAACCCTGGAGCTTGGACTCCATGGCACGAACAGAGCCGCTCCTTGCTTTCTGCACCAAGCAGGGTTGCGCCCTGCCTAATTCTTTTCCAGAGTGGAATTGGCAGTGAGATGGCATTAATTGCTAATTCACTGGTTTTATGAGGCTTTTGTAAGTTCAATAATTCAGTTTTTAGCTGTGTAGTGCAATTACATTGCTCATTCGTTCTGTCAACAAATGAGACCATTGTGTGAGATGCAAAAGTTGTCCAGATATGAGAACAGCAGGAAGGATTACACAGACTCCCTACACCAGCGGTTCCCTCTCTGCCATCAATAAATGAGTTGCCTGGTACAGTTTCATCTCCTAGAACTCACATCTGAGCCACAGAGAACACAGCCTGAGGCTCAGTCCTGATGGGCTCCAGAGGAACATGAAGTGCCTGGCCAGCAGGCAGCCTGTGAAAGGGCACTCACTGTCCCAGGGTTGGAAGACACCCCTGTGCCACATCCTCCTCCACATGAGCCAAGGTTTCATTGCAGGGAACACATCAGATGCCAGTGGGAGTGAAAAAAATCCCATATATCACTGTGCTTGCAGCTATATCCATGCTTGCAAATCCAAGCTCTCAGGGCAGCCTTCCTGAATGGGGACACAGCTCCTGCATCATTGGCTGCAGCCACTCACCCCTCATGGGCACACAGGGAGCTGCTCTGGATCGGTCTCTGCCTCTCTGGGCAAACACTCTGGACAGAGCGTGCAGCAAGAGGAAAGGAACAGGAAAGTCTTACTCTAATAAATACTTCAAATCCAGCATTGACACCAGTGTGGGTTTTCAAGCTACTGAATCCTTCTTATTTAGCTTCCCAGAAACACACAATCGCATATAACGTCTGCTTGAAAAAACACTGGCTCCTAGTTCCCAGCAGCAGAGTAAATATGGAAAAGATGAATAGGAGGAGATACCAATCAGCTACTGAATGGATTTAAGAATGAATTAATCCAGTCTTGTCATTCCTGTGTGCAGCAATACTCAGTCTACACAGAAGACTCCTGGAGAAGCAGAGAGGTGCTGGACCCAAGTGTACTTAGGTGTTTGCTACATGGTGTGTGCAGGGTGACAAACTGGTGCATCCTGAGGTCACAGGTAGATTCCAAGGTCAGGAGTCAGGGCCATCACACACAGTTATTAACACACAAAGCTCATTCCACTGTTCCTGCCCAGTTTAGGCAGGCCAGTGTGTACTGGCAGACACTTGGTGCAAGGCAGCAGGGAGCCAGGACCATTCAAATGGTCTGAGGGCTCGTAAGACCTCTTATGTTGCCACTGCATAAAGCCCTCAGCAGAGACAGAGGAAAGGGGCAGAGTGGATCTCAAATTACTTCATGTAGCCTAATTATTTCATAATAACATCTTTAATGCATCTTAGAAGCTTGGAAGGACTCCTTTCATGACTGATTGCAATGCTTTCTGAGAAAGCAATCACTGCTCAGAGGCATTTTCCAAGGATTTTTGTGTTTTTTGCCTTTGTAACACCAGTCAAGCAAACCACTCTTCAGCAGCCTCTGTAGTCTGCTTCCCTTTTTAACCTCTCCCGTAAAACCTTTGGATATTATTATCCTTTCCCTATTTGTTCATGTCTTATGAGTAGAGATGCTTATTTGGAGCTTGCATTAGTGTGCTCACCAAACAAAGAGGAGACATGAAAGGAGCAAAAAGAGCAGTTAAGTTGAAAGTCTCTTGGATGGGCTTGGAAGTTATTTGTTACCGAATGAGAAGCAAGCTTTTATCTGCTTTCACCTGGCACTGCTTCGCAGTGGTGGGAAGTGGAGGAGGAGGAGAAGGAGGACAGGCATCCAGTCACAGGTGAGGAGTCTGCAAAAGACTCTAGCACATGTCAGGTGGGAGAAGGATCTCTCAGGGGAGGTGTTTGAACACTTTATCCCTGAGCTGCAGCACTACAAAGACTCATGCTGAGCAGAAGCATTTTCACCATGTCAGTCACTCCTCCTGGCTTACAGGAACAGTGGAGTCAAGTCGAATACCCCGCTGTGCCCAGGCACACACACACACAGCAGCTGCCTGCCTGGCTGCTGGAGTGGCTGGCATGCTGAGTGGCTACAGCATCAACAGCAGCCCTAGCCACCATGACCACTGCCCACAGAACAGCCAAGAGATGGGAAGAAGAGAGATTACCCCAGTGCAAGGCTGGAGGGATAGGCAGAGCTGGACGAAGTGATGCAGCAAGACACACAGGCTGTGGGATCTGTCCCCTCCAGTGAGCAAGGACATGGTGTTCTCCATCCCTCATACCAGAGTGGCTTCACAGACCTCCTGGGAATAAACAAACAGCAACTGTGACCTTTTGAAGCTCTCTTCCACTGAGCAATAGTTCTCTCTAATCACACAGCCACTAGTTGTTTCAAAATAAATACATTCCCTCAGTAGTGGGAGTTGGATACAACTGCTCCACTGCTCATGAAGATTGCCTTGCTCCAGCTGTTCCTGTGGTACTGATCCCAGAGATCAGTATCCTTTCTGTGGGGCCCAAGCCTACTTTAAATAGAAAGACTAAAGAGGACAGAGCTACTGTATCTCATGTTGCTGGTGTCTCAAAGGACATGAATTTACCTCTCAACAGGCCTAATTCTCTGCACTTTGTCTGGAAAGCCAGGTAGTGGCTCCTCAAACTATTTCATGAATACTCCCCAAAGTATTCCAGTGTTTGACTTCAGGTATTTCAAGAGCTGCTGCTCCAGTTGAGTCAGAAATATCCAAAGAACTTCTCTGAATCCCTTACTGATATGTTCACTCATCTCTTCAAAGTAGCCTGGAGACTATGTTCAGTAGTGGTACCATCAGATGTGTCACTTCTTACTGTAAGCAAACTCCATGCTCAATCACACAGGAGCCATTAGGCAATATTGGGTTCACAGCTGGAAGGAGGTGAACAGAAAGTCAGTGTATCCCAGCAAGAACCATAACCATGGAGCATAACACTTTTGCTTCAGTTCCTGCATGGGGACCTGGAGAGGCACTTTGTGATTGTCCCCAGGCCTTTGTTCTCCTGCTCTGGAGAAGTGGTGATTGTGCGGGTTTCCTTCTGGTGAGGTGGGGAGGAAGCCTCAGGAATCGTGGGCACTCTCTGATGACACTTGTACAATAAAATCCAACTTTACAGTAAAGAGTCAGGCATTGCTTTTCTGGCTACATTTTGTTCTGCCAGTGCTGGAAAGAGAAGCAGCAAAGCAACATCAGGAATCAGAAGAACAGCAATCCCACACTGGAAATGGTCCTTGTACAAAACTCAGGGAAGTTTGATCTAGGACACAGAGCTAGTCAGCCCATTTAGATTTCTTTTTCATCTGATAAACAGATACCAGATCTGCTGCATGAGGTGTCTGTGTTCACATCTGTCACACACAATCCACAGCTGGCACCTGCAATGCCTCCCCTGAAACCACACATGGAGACATGCTGCTAGCAGTTGGGCTCTTAAAAATACAATCTCAGAAAGCCAAGACCACTGAGTATTCTTATGAAAATAAGCACAGGTCCACAGAGTATGAGTGCTTTAGATTTGATGTTCATCCTCTTTCCATCATCTATCAGCACTGAACTGGGTTTCTTGACCATAAGATCACAAATCAGGTCCAGGAGGAACATTGCTGGAGACAGACAGTCATTGCCATCAGATTGCTACTTCTCCAAGCTGCTCATTAACTAGGCTTTCCCAGACCTGCTGGTCTGCCTGGATGCTGCTTTAAAACCCAAAGGGAAGGGGGCTTTCTGCTCAAGATTTTTCAGTTCTTGTTTATCTGTTCATTTTTGGTTTGAGATGGAGACAGAATATTTTCATTTGTGCTGTGAACAGAAAGCAAACTCAAGGTTTCCCTGAGCCTGCATCTCATGAGGAACGGTGTCAGCCTCCCAGCTCCATCAGCATTGAGGCAGTCAAGAGCGCTTAAACATACCATCAATGCTGACTCCATACCTCTTGTATGACACCAGCACCACACCAGCCCACTGGCCCTAAAGCAAGACTTGTTGTACTTTGAGCTTTTAGCCAAGGCCAGATCTCAAGACCTTTCAGCTGTTCAGAAGCTTCCCACATTTGCAAAGCAAACTGATCTGGCATGCTTTTGTTGGCTTTGCCAGAGTCACTCTGACACTCACACATTGTGAGGCTTGTCCAGAAGTTGAAATAACACTGGGCAGCAGAATTAGACATGAGGGCAAGAATGGGATGCTATTATGTGATAAATCAAAGCATTCAATCATGAGACCAGAAACATTTGCATCAGAGGCAGCTCAGAATAGAAAGGGAGTATAAAAAATTTTGGCCACCACAAAGATCTAACAACTCTACTGTTTTCACAGCTGATGTTAATAGCCAAGTCTCAGTATCTCTGTTGTAACTCTGTAGTCAAAGCACATTACACGGACTCTTTTCCTTCAAGTCCATCAAGAGCTTCGCCTGGCCCAGCTCTGGAAGAGAAGACCCACCAGATCTGGCATAGCTGGTTTTGGATAATACATAGTTGAGCAAGATCTGCAGGAAGCTCTCCACTTCTATTAATGTCATCCTTCACCTTGATGATAACTAAAAATAAAGTGCTGCAATAATCAACTAGATTGACTAAGACAGATGCTGCTTTTAACATGTGTACTGTAATTAACTTATACAAGGCTAGAAAGCTCCATCTCAGCCTCTTCCCACAGTGGAGGAAGTTTGGCTTTCTAATAATAGGAGCTTGTAACACATGTTGAATTATAAAGCAATCAAAGTTGGTTTTGGCAGGAGCAATCCAGATTTGTCGTGCTTCCATTTAATCTCCCAGTCTGACAGGCACTCAGCTCCCCATGGACTGCCTGCTTTTCTTATAGTTCCTTCTGAATTTCTTTCCTCTGGCATAAGGTAGGGCACAAATTCTTCACAGTGGGAGGCAAGGATTGCTTTCTCTGTCCTCTTGACAATGCATGTGCTGACTCGCTCTCACATGCCATATGGTTTGCACACACTAGTTAGCAACGACACACACACACACACATATTGCAGCTAATCTGGATGCACGTTATGTGTGTACACCCACATAAAACCTGGCACAGCTATGAGCTATATGCTTTACTTGGAGTGGCTTCACCCTCAACTGTCACATATGGGATTACACAGCTCTGTCTGAGCAGCAGATAAAAGATGCTTCACTGCCCTCTTCCACTCCCCAGTTTGCATGTGTGCAATACTGTGTAGTGTGCCTTCATTGTCTTTTGTTGCTGTTGACATAGACGCCCATTACTCTAGGACACAGCTTTGACAGTAAATGTTACTTAACTCTTTCTAGACAATTAACTTTCCTCACAAACTCCCTCCTAGACCAAATTTTCAGATCCTGATTCCAACGAGTCTTAGCACTCTTCCTGGCACCCCAGCTGTCTTGGATCATCACTAGTTCCCTCCCACAAGCCTGACCTTATCCCTTCCTCTACAGCTCCTCAGCTGTGCTTTCCCTCCTTACATGGCCAAATCACATCTTTCACTAGTGATCTAGCAGAAATGCACCTCGGGCAGCCAGTCCCTTGCTGGCTTTGATCTCATCAGCTCAGCTAACATGCACAGTAACTAGGTGATGGCAAGGGCTTCTGTGTATTCTGAAAACCTGGAATCCATACTGAACGGTTAATTTCAGTTGCTAGACCATATTCCATGCCTTTTTGCTAGTATTTCTTGCCAAGTTAAGAAGCCCAAAATGTCCTGATACATCTAGCTTGTCTGTTCAAGATGCCCTCCTCCACATACCCCAGTGCACGCAGAGCCATCGCTCCTCATCTCACCACATCAGATCAGCTTGGCTAACAATAACTGTCCCTCATTCTACATTTACATTTACCACCTGCATTTCGCTGCACTCTTAGATTTGCAGAACAATTTATCCTAGTCTGACTCCTGCTTCCACACATAACAACCATGTCCTCCCAATAACATTTGGTCAGTGTTTGTGTGTGTGTGTGTGTGCAGACACCTGACACAAATCCTCGCTCTTGAAGGGACATCTCCAAAGCAGAAAAGTGTGGCTGCAAGGGGCCAGGAGTGCACTCATGCAGTCAGCCCTCAGCTGCAAAGACTGTATCTCCCAAAGCCCTCATTCTACAAGCATCACATGCAAAGACTTCAGCCCACTCAGACTGTTGTTTGGACCACTCTCTCAAGCTGCTGCACCTCTACAGTTTTCTAGCTTTGGGCATGTGCAACTTCATAGAATCATGGAATTGTTATGGTTGGAAAAGACCTTTAAGATCATTGACTCCAACCTCTCACCTCACACTGCCAGGCACATCACTAAACTAAACCATATCCCTCAGCACCTCAGCTCTGTCTTTGGAATATCTCCAGGGATGGGGATTCTACCACCTCCCTGGGCAGCCCATTGCAATGCTTGATAACCCTCTTGGTGAAAAAGTTTTTCCTAATGTCCAATCTAAACCTCTCCTGGTGTAACTTGAACTCATTTCTTCATGTTCTGTCATTCATCACTGGCGAGAAGAGACTGACCCCGACCTCAATACAACCCCCTTCAGGCAGCTGTAGAGAGGCATCTTGTCTTCTTTCAGCCTCCTCTTTGCAGACCTGCTGCAAGTTTTTGGCCATGTCCATATTGCATAGCATTGACCTGGTTTCCACAAGCCTCTAACTCTTCTGACTTCTGCGAGGCAGAGAGCACTCAGGGTCCCTCAGGCATGCAAGGCCCTGGCTGCAGAGAGACACAAGTGATAATTCATGACTGCCTGCCCCAATGCAGCCTCAACAAATTCAGCCTTGAATTCACTTTGGTGTAAGATCTGGTCTATCTCTTGCCACTGCTTGTTATTTATTTGTTAGGTTTGGCTGTTATGCAAAGCAATGGTCACTCACAGCACAAGCACAGCGCTGAGAGGAGTCAGCCTAAGAGGATTAGATGTAGTAAATCAGTGTAGCTTTTCTCCTGATGTGTTAAACAAGGAGAAGGCACAAAGCAGGAAAGCTTTCTTGTAATGAGACAACATGCACAAAGAAGATGGAGAGGTAGGCTGTAACCATGTTAACTAAACAAGCCCTGCAGAGTTTACTGTCCCTTCTGACTTTCACCCCTATCTGTTGAGCTTCCTAATGGGGACACGTGACTTCACTTGCTCTCACGTCACTTCAGCTGATGCAAAGCAGGTTTGCTCCTGTCTGCTCTGCACATTACCATCAGCCACAGGGAAGTCGTGTCCCTGATGCCCTCATTACAGGCAGTCTTGGTAGCCCTGGGCAGTCTGAGGGCCTGCTTCACTGCACTCAGACACATCCAAGGAAGAGAGGTTTAGTGACAGGTTCTGAGCACACATAAACTGGGGGATAGAAGCACCATGAGCTCACCCTGAAAGTCAACAGCATGCAGCTTGCATGCTGAGGTAACACCTGAGGTAGTCTGCTGACTGTCAGACTGGCTCTACGTGCTGCCCATGCCTCAGCTGCCTTTTCTCTGTAGGAGAAAAGCATTGTGAGGAGCCTGTCAAAGCCAGAGGATCCTTGTTTTCCTGATTCAGTCTGCTGCCACACTGCCCCAGGGCTTTATTTACAGCCCTTTGCCACAGATGAATGCTCCAGCCTGTGCCATAGTGCACCAGCTTTCACTGAGCCAAGAAACAACTGCCTCATGTGGGATGGAGTGGTCCAACAATTGGAGAAAGAGGTAGAGAAAGAAGCAAACAGTGTCCTCACAGCACTCTCAGTGCCAGAGAGATACAATTTCAGGTCACATTTGAAACCAAATGCTGCATTTCAATGCATAATGCTTTGATCCAAGCTAAGCACACTCATAATTGAAACAAAGTACTGGTACTTTGCTTGAGGAAAAGAAAGAAATCTTGACAAGGCTCAAGTTTCATGGGATAGAAGTTACATCCTACAGAAAGTACAATGTGCTGGACACTTCTGGCATCCCTTGAGGCACTCACAGCACACCTGCTCCAGGCAGTAAGATACCAGCACTTGCTGTATTGCTGTTACACACGTGATTTCCCAAGGCTTCTATTTCAGTTGAATCAAAAGTTTGCACCTAAACATGTGAAGGCTTCTTAGGTAGACATATATAATGCAAAAATAACTCTCCCACTTCTCTTCCAACACAGAAGAATGACATCTCAGTTTCCCCAGGCTCATGCCTTTGGACCAAAGGTGAACCAAAACCAAGCTCCAGCTCTTCTAAAGGGAAGATAGAGTCACAAATGAAAAAGCTGAAATGGAAACATGTGGCAGAGGCCCTGACTGCTCTGACTCCTGAAGATCTGCAAATAGTTCCAGGTAGGAAACACTGATGTGAACATTTCAGTGATTTCCAGAAGAGAACACACACTTGCAAACACAATACACACACAGGAAAAGGGCAAGTGTAATATTTATCCATCTGCTCCAGCCCTTTATAAAGCCACTGCTTTTCCCCTCATGCTTCTCACTGGTAGTTAGCAAGGGTAGCATGAGAGCAGAACTTAAGCAGCAACCAGAACAATGCTGGTTTGTGCTCAGGGAGAGATTCCACTTCCCCTCCAATGATAGAGAGGAACAGAGAAAACTCACTCTGTCTGGACCAGACTGTTTCTAGGAAGCGTCAAGAAAGAGCCCTGGCTGTCAATTTGGGAAGGAACTTCACTGCCAGAGAGAGAGTACAGCCCCGAACACGCATCAGACAGGTCACAGCTCCCAGATTATGGCAGGGTGGCTGCACTGTGAGAAGGGGTTAAAAAGTTAGTAATGAGGCAAAGGAGCGGGTGAAGTTTTTGGGGGCTGAACCATCAGAAATGATAAAGACCCTGTTGGGGACAGGTACAGGGATAGGCTGGAATCTGTGGAGTCCCATGTTCCCAGAAGCTGAATGCTCTGATGGAAGGTGGGGTGCAGTTTCCAGGCTGATCAGGTTATCGGCACTGAGAAATACCAAGCCATAGCATCTCCAACCCAGATGGAACAATGGTAGAGGACATTGGAACCAGTATTCTCTGTCACCTTCTCACCCAAGTCCAACCACTAGCCTTGAATGCTGGTTCTCAGCAGAATTACCCTTTGTGTCCAGATTACAGCATGCAGCAGCAGCTGGAAACGCCACAAAACTTGCCTGACTGCTCTTTCTATGACTCTGAGTTCTCAAAATGCAGTCAAAGCCACTTTCAGCTAGTTTCACTTGAAAAAAACAAAAAAGTCTAGCAAACCTGAGAGCTTCACACAAAACGCCAGCCATAAACCATCAAAGCTTCTGTTAGAGGGTTGCTGAACTTTAGCAATACCTTTGATGAAAATGGTCTGAGTTTCAAGTGTGTAATGAAACCCCAAATCATTCAAGTTTCACATGGTTGCAAATATTTCTCACAGTTCTGATCAAAGGTGTATTCAGCAGGGAAGCAGCTTTGATTCTGCAGTACAGGGGACGTGCTGAAACTTTCAAAGGCAGGCCCTGGGATTTAGATGAGCGGCTCTTCTCGGGAGCGATTCAGCTAAACTTAGCAACGCTTAGGGGGAAGTCATGTGAAGATGGCATATTTGCATTACCTCTGTTAGCCCTAACCCCCATCCCAAGGGGAAGTTTTAATCCCCCACACTGATGTTCAGGAGGCTGAATGTCCCCCAGCGTGTCTGGGTTCAACCACTGCCCCTACCTATCCATTCCCAATACTCCTCCCTGACTGTACTCTGCTGGCTGCTGACATTTGCTGCTCTGCAGAGAACAGCAATTCAGAGGAAAAGCTGGAATATGTTATAAGGAGGAGGCATTAGTGGTCCAGGACTGGTCACTGACCCACATTCTCGCATGAGGATGGGCTGGGGAGGTTTCCTTGGCTGCCTACATGAGGTCCCTCCACCAGCCTGTGTCTCCCTGGCCAGCACTGTCTCAGGTAGAATGGGAAAGCAGCTACATCTTCCTCTGAACTCAGTGATGAGACCCAAATCCCCCCTGGAGCCAGAGGCATATGTAAATGTCTGGTTTTAATACCACAGCCTTGCTGTGAAGACTTCATTTGTGACAAAGATTTCCATAGCAACAGACTGATCTCACTAGCAGGACTGTGGTCCCCTTGGAAGGGCAGGTGGAAGGAGGGAATACAGAAAGCACAAGGCCACACAAAATGCTGTAGAGCAGCAGATATGGGTATTTACACAACCAGAGGTCCAGGCTTCAGCAGATCAAAGCTGCCAATGAAAGGGAATTCAACAGGAAACCTGTGCAGAGGATGCTGTGGATGCATTAGGCTGGGGCTAAGTAGACACAGAGTCTGCACAGATCACATCACCCCACCTTGAGTTGCCCATGCACAACACAGGGATCCTGATGCTGCTCTCCTCTGCTGTGACACTTTGCCTGTCTAAAGGGTCACGTTATAGGTACCCCAGAGGCAGAGGAGCACTGTTGGGTGCTGCAGCCCTACAGCTAGAGGTGTGCTGGGCAAAGGACAGATAACATCCCCTACGTCAGCAGGTGTAAGCTCTTATCACAGCCCTGCCAGATATTTGCTCTATCCCCAGATCACCCCACTAGCCTATTTCTGTCCTCCAAAGGCAGCATCTAGTAACACTGACCCAACAGACTGTTCCATAATTAGTCACAGACTAATCAATGTTTAGATACTGCTTTTAAATCCTTAGTTACTTGGCACTGCAGAAATGCAAAGCTTTGTCATGCTGATAGATACAACTCTGTTACAGCAAAGATACATTGCAGATGCTGTTTTTCCTGAAAGCAACCCATTTTACAGGCAGCCTGGCATGATACCATGATTCATTCCCACACTCAGTTTCCAATCAGCGCAAATAATATGCACATGCATTACAGAGCCATCAGCTGCTGCCTAAGAGGCAGTAACAGGATTTGGTCAGAAAGGGCTGGGGCAGCCAAGGTCTTTTTTAGGCAACAGCAAGTTTTTCTTTCTAATGTGTTTTGCTCTTTGATAATTTTGTTATTTTCACTGAGGTATTACAGTAAGTGGCTTGGTAGCACCTTTTGATTCTGACAAATAAATCACATCAGAGCAATTTAACCACAAAGGTAGCACCTTTGGCTGGCATATTTCACTTTAACGTGTCTGGAGGCATTTATGCAGAAAGCCCTGAAAAGACAAAGCAGATTTTTTTTCCCTTCGGTGTGTCTAGCTCCCTATTTAGTTGTTTTTAGTGCCCAAGTAAGAGGCTACTGTTATAACAGGTTCAAAGACTAGAAGCTTCAAGGGGAAAGAGAACAAGATCCAGCATCACAGGAAACTTTAGTATCTTTAGGTTTAGCATAAGCTGACTTAACACTTCGACCAGCAACACCAAAACCCATTGTTGCTGAAACTCAAGCTTAGTAAAGGTCTTAGTGCTTTCTGAGATACTGACAAATACATTGAGGAGCTTTTCTTACACAGATTTCTCTGAAGTTCTGAATTCTTTCTTTGCTGAAGGCACCATCACTGGGAGAATTGTAACCATTTCCTTGACTCCACTAAAGCCAGTAAAGGATGCCCCAAAAGACACGTCCCATTCTTAGGTTTTAGGATGACTGTAGTTGTTCACATATTTGTTAGCAATTCCTACATATATTCAGCTTTGCCTTTACAACTGCCAGCTTTCACTTACCAGAACCATCACCTTGCTGCTCACGTCTCCTACCCCCTCACCCCCAAAGCAGAAAGTTGAGTAAAAAGGTGCCAAAAAACCCAGACACCCTCCCCTCCACAAAATAAGCAGGAAAAGGTTATTGTCACCCTCTAGCAAAGCTTAAACGTGGAGGGATATTTAAGAGCCATCTCAAAACACACCAGATTCCAGACCTCAAAGCAATATCCTGAACATAAAAACCCAACAAACAAACAAACCAACCCACCGGAATTTTAGGAGTCAATCTTTTCCTTCTCAGGAGGATAAACCATCAGCTTCCTGCCTGATTTGCTGAATTGGGTATTTTCTCCCCTTTCATGCAAACAAGCAGTTAATTATTTACCAGCCTGTCTGTAATGCTCTAGTTTACATGCTGGAATTTACATGATTTATTAAACAAAATAGCATTTAAAAAGAAATCCTGTCATCGATATTTCATCCTTAAAGGAGACTGAGCATCTTTTTTTTTTTTTTTCCTTCAAGAAGTAAGTAAATTAAGGAATGGCTGAAGATGCCTTCTTTTGTCTGCAGCCATTTACCCCCTTAAATGAATCATCTCCCTCCTCCCTTTCGTTCCCAGGTTTCGCAATGAAGTCTCATTAGTTAACTAACCTTTGTGAGATGTTGGTGTTGCAGCAGGAACTGCTTCATGAGGAAGATTGTGCATTAATCATAAATTCCTCAAGGACTGTCTTAAAAACCCGGGAAGGTCAGCTGGTAACTGTGTTCATTAGTGGCCCAGAGAGCACAACAGTGAGAAATTAAAAGGGTATTTAACCCTTGCTAGGTGGGGGATGTTTTCTTGTTGTTGTTTAAACGAAGACTTTCCTCTTTTTTTTCTGTTGTGAACAATCAGATTTGCTGTGACAAAGCACTGGGCAGTGACTGTGGTGGATGTTTCAGATAAAGGACCTTGCAAACGTAGAGAAAGAGGTTTCATTTTTCTATTATTACATTTTTCCCCTTGAAACAATATCCCATTTAGAAGGAAATTGTTACTGCATGCTGCTGACCATTCTTCATGACAGAAACAGCCTGTGATGCTGTACAGCCTAACTAATTTCAAACTGGGAAGTACTCCATACTTCTTGGAGCTGGACCTTCTCTAAAGTCGGAGTCAGAGCCTACAGCCTCCAAATGCAAGTGGCTGAGCAGGGTCTCGCTGAAGTGGAAGTGAATCCTAATGTACTTAAGGTTGGGTCAAAATGGTTGACACTGAACTTCAAATAATAAACATATTAATCATTTTTGCTTCATTGGATTACACTTGTATCAATCACGATCTTCAAAACAACCCAAAATTCATTGTTCTTACACTTTCCACTGCTTTGAGTTATCAGCGTCCTTGCACTTGTTATGAGTGACCTACAACCTGTAACTCATCTTTTGTCAGATAAAATGCATTCTAATTTCCCCTTTTTTGACAAGCAGATCTGATCCTTAACTGTAACAACAGATGCACACACATGTTGTATCTCTGAGCTCCAGGACAAAAGGAATGTTTCACTCTACTTTAAGAAGCTCATTTCTGTAGGTTCATTTGTTATTGCAGGAAATGATGTAACTTAGTAGAAGTTACCCTATAAAAATCCCCAAATAACAGGAATTTGGCTGTAGGTAAAAGTTACATACATTCAAATCAAAACAAAGTTCACATGTGAGAAGTGGCAGTACTTAAATCACTGAGTGGGGTTACCAAGAGACAGATGTGGAGTCTTTGAACTGAAGTCCAGTGTCCTCTTCAAACAACCAGTTCTGCTGCCAGCCACTGACTTTGATGTAGAAATCCTGTTGTGAACTTTGCTTGCCTGGGCTATCGGGAAGATCAGGATAGATAAGCACAACGGACAGTTCTGACCTTAAAATCCCTGGCAAGCTAAAGCAGTGAATCTGAGTATGAATTTTTCAACACTGACACTAATGTGTCTCTTCTATTGCAGACTTGAGCTATGGAAACACTTGACAGCAGCTGAATGGGCACAGCAGCTCGCACCAGAGTGTCTGTGGAAAGCACTCGGAGCAAGATTATTGCAAGATATTGCCTTGTATCATGTTAGGGATGTAATCAATGAAGTGGGTTATTTTCTTCCTTTCCAAGTGTTGCCAGCAGAAGTATGCTCCCAGCCCATTTGGTGCCTGGCTCCCCTCTGCTTTTGGGCAGGCTGGAATTACTCTAACTAATGGAGTGACTCTAGGCTTTTGTGAGTGGGAATGAAGTGAGACTCCAGCCTCAGGGGATGCGAAAAATGAGCCATGTTTTCCTCTAGTCTCACAGTACAGGAGAAAGATGTGTGTGTATGATACACAGATAAGGCCATCCATCTAATGCAAGGTTTGAGCACTCCCCAGACTGATGAGATAAAGCTGTGACTAAAACTACTGTTAACTCTCTGTTGAATCCAGTTAGTGATGGAGCCAAGGGTCCCTACAGCATTAGAGGATGAAGGAACACTGCAACAGATATGAGATGTGAAAGACAAACCTTACTGAGCAAAGACACAGGTCCCTTCTGGATTGCAGTATGTGTCAAACTAGAGTGCTGCCACCTGCTTCTGTTCCCTATTTAATGAATATTTTCTGAACAAAAGGTAAAGATGAGCAAATCATTATTAGATGAGGCAGAAAAGATATCTCAAGACATAGTCATCTTCTTCCCCTGCCTGTGAGGCTGGAGTTACATTTTTTGGTTAATGGGATAACAATAGCAGCAGCAGCAGCAGTATAGACTTCCTTTCCAACTGCTTCTGTGTGCCTGAGCTGTTAGCTAAATGTTCCATCTCCTCAACAAAATGGGAGTCTGGCATCTTGGGCTCAATTAGTTCTTAGTCTGGACATCAGGAGTGTCTGGCAGATCACAATAGCTCATTTGTAATGAAGGGAAAACAAACACCACCACTGTATGCTGATGACTTCAGTGCAGGGTTGCCTAGCAGACAGAAAATGACCTGGGCTTGTGGTCAGAAAACATTCTAGGGACTCACTGGGAGCTTTTCCCTCAGCACTGGTGGACATTGGATTGGATTTTTAGGGTTTTAACTCAGACAGTTGCATCCTGCAATAGTCTTCAGTGTGACCTGTGGGCCCTGAGCAATGCTCAGGAGGTGCTCTGCAGGCTCAAGCTTTTGCTGTGCCAGAGTGGGACTGGGCAGAGATAGGAAAGCTGAGAAGCTCCTATCTCAATCCTAGTTCTCTGAGCCCAGTCACTGCTAAGGATTCACTCATTTTCTGAACATATGATTTGTGCTATTAAGATGGTAGCATCTCTCATTTGCAGCCACTTATCCTCTTCCTTGATTGCTAGTCAAAGGATCTCTCTCAGGCAGGTTTTATATTGGCTTTTCTTGTCAGACCCTCCCTGCAGCATCCCAGAAGGGAAATTCTCTGAGAGTTGAGGATGAAAGTGCCATCTCATGCACGGAGCCTTAAGAGACCAGCTGTCCCCAAGTCATGCAGTGCCAGGTAAGTAGCTTTATGAACAGCTTGTCCAAAGTGTGTATATTTCCAGAATGTTGTTCTGTGATGTACTCAGAAAAAAAATGCTGTTTTCCTGCTTTGTACATCTGACTGGAGCACCTCTCACTTCAGAGCATTGAGCTGGCGGAGAGATACATAAAATGTAGAGACTGCTTTGGTGTCCAGCTTCTAACACTGTCTTTAGGGCTGAATCCTTCTTACTTGTGCAACCTTGGCTTAGTTTTACACAGAGCGTCCTCTCTTCTGCTTCAAACACAGGATTAGGCAAAGCACCAGAACAACCATCAGACATTGAATAAGCAAACATAGGCCTTCACAGGGTGAAATCAATTCCTGTTAGTATTCTGCACAATGCAGTCGAAGCAATTCTACCTAGCTCCACCTTAAATGCCCCTGTGTGTCACTTTGCAGAAAGCAATAGTTCATTTTTCAGCATATTTATCTTCAATTAAATCCATGGTTCTGAGCAAGTTCAGCTGTCCAATCCACAGAGCAAGCTTGGGATACCCAACCTGCAACAAATGTGTGCAGAGAGGTCTGAACATGTAATTGGAGCTGTAGGAGATGGCATTATGGTGCATACACATGGTGCATCTCTAAGCTCCAGGACAGAAGGAGTGTTTTACTGTATACCTTAAGAAGCTCATTTCTGTAGGAACACCCAGAGATCTTGTCTAGCAGCAGCTTAGATCTGATCAAGAGAACATGTGGCCAGCATCCTCCTGGTAGCATTTTGAAAAACAGATAAAGGCCAAAGAAGGAAAAGAGCTATTGAAGTGCAAGGGAAAACATGGCAAAGAACACAAACCAATTCAGGACTTCTTTCCAAGAAGACTTCACCATAAACAACGTAATAGCAAATAGCACTTGGTGCATTGGTAAGGATTGGTGAGGACACATTTGCTCTCTGCATCTCTGCAAAGAAGAGTATCATCAGTAGGTTTGTCCTGGGGAGCTGAGTGGTAGGGGATGTATCAGGGATGTGCTCAGGGAATGGCCACCAAGAGCAGGGACAACCTCCTGGGTCTCCTGGGCATAGGGGCTGCCTCAGGTGATCACCCCAAAGGGTTCCTCTGAAGGATGCTGTGTGGTTGGGGGGGCATCACAGTGCTGTCACTCAGCAATGCAGCAGTCACAATGCCCCAGGGTAGGATGAAATGGGCACCATCTCCTGTCCCACTGCCAGCCTCCAGCCAGGAGGTTGCACGAGGCTGCTGGAGGTTCTTTGCTGCAAGGCCAGCTCCTGGCAGGACCACATTTAAAGCTGTTCTGATAGAATGAAATCCTGCCTCATCCTTTAGGGAACAGCTGCCAGCTCCTCAGCAGATGAGAAGAACCAGCAGTCCCTGGAGGCTATCAGGCCCTTTCAGCTGGATAGCAATGGCAAGACAAGTGAATGCCTTCCTGAGGAGCACTGCAGAGCTCCCTGTCCTCATCCCCTTTGGAGCAGCAATCCTAAGATATAGAATGCACAAATGATGCAAAGATCCTCAAAGGGCTGTGAAGAGTCCCGCGCTGCAGGGCAGGAACCTCCCCAAGCCTCTTCTAGCCATGCTGATGGCTCTTCATCTTCCTCATCTGCCTCTTGTTCTGTCCCCAAGCCAACATTGTATCAGAGAATGATTTAAGGTGCTGGTAGCAGGGATAACAAAATCAAACAGCCTTTCCCTTCCTACTTGACTGCCTGGACTTCAGTAGAATGCCTTTGTGCAGGGCCTATGAGCAAACAGTTTCACTATTTGTCCCACTACAGAGACACACAAACTCTCTTCTTGGTGGGAACTTCTCAGATTATGTAGAGGTGACAGCTG
The DNA here is from genome assembly GCA_013401255.1 of Urocolius indicus. Classification (NCBI taxonomy): domain Eukaryota; kingdom Metazoa; phylum Chordata; class Aves; order Coliiformes; family Coliidae; genus Urocolius; species Urocolius indicus. The sequence goes on along the minus strand of WBNH01004193.1, from coordinate 203,206 downwards.
GAGACCATTTCCCTACAGGACACTGTTAATTATTTGGGTCAGCTGAGATTAATAACAATGTTTACCCAGAAGCACGTTGGGCACTTGCTGAGGACAATTTTGGGTACAGGAGACCTTTCCCAGTGAGGCTTGTTGGTGGGAAAACAGAAGCATAGAGAGTAAGATAACTTGCCCATCTTGCTCCTTAGAGTAGGAAAGCAGATGGGGCTTATGGGGATAAGCAAAATATCTGAGGAGAAAGCTGCTTTCTCTTCTTCACTGGACAAGCTGAGAAACACAGCAGGTGGAAAACAAAGTGCAAGAGTTGCATAAAGTGCTTTATCTGCCTTCAAGATGTCTAGGTTTTAGACAATGTGCTTTTACATCCTTCATTCAAGTGCCCCTGATGCTATAATGGGTTATATTTATCAGACTGCTTTGACAGTCTCCTCTGAACTTTGACCATCAATTCATCTCCCTTCACCTGCTTTGAGCTGCCTCCATTTTTTAAGAGCAATCTGTGAGAAATTTGTCACTTTTTTCCATCTACACAGACGCCCTTGTGAAGGTAAAGAGTGTCTCTGCTTTGTCTGCTGTGTCTTTAATCCATGTGAGGCTTCTGGGTATGAAACAATCTCCCAGAGGATGAACCTCACTCTGCTGTATGCTACCTTTGTTTCTTACAATGCATTTGGGGCAAGATGGTAAGGTGGGGTTTAGGGGCTTAGGGACATTTTCAGGGCAGTGGGTTTTCTGTGTTTGGGTGTGCTGGTGTGGCACATGAAGTGTGCTAGGGAGCAGGCAGCCCAGAGCCTGGAATGTCTCTTCTTCTAGTTGCAGAACAGCCACGAGCTCACTCAGGACTGGTCCAGCACTGTGCCAAGGAAAACAAAGCAAGGGACAAATGGTGGGCTTCCAACTCCTGTGTGAAGCTACACAGAACAGGCTGCAGCCTATAATGGCTTGTTAGATCAGGTAAAGACTAAAAATGCCTGGGGTGTTGTGTGGCCTGAAACAATAGTGTTGTGAAGTTACAGTATGACATCCAGCCTACTAAATCCTTTCAGATCTGTGGTGGCTTTGGTACCAGCTTTGTCAGTGCTGCTTCCTTGGCAGAGTTTCGTTCCATAGGCATCTTCTAGTGGCTGCATCCTACCCTCTGAGCCCTCCATACACTAACAGTGCTTGCACTGTAGTGAGGAAGGGGCTGAGAAGCACAGGGATTTTTTGATCAAATGTAATGGAAAATACCTCTGAGATATATATATCAGAGAGTCCATCCCAATAAATCCAGTTTTTCTCCATATCTTGAGAAACTTCAGTGCAATCAGTATATTCCCTAGTAAATAAAGAAGTGCAACGTGCTCAGTGGGGTTTAGACCTAAGAACTTTAATCTTTCTAGTCTGCTCACAATACGTACAGCTCTGTCCCCCTCAGTAGCTCTTTGCTGTCTTTTCTTGCCATGCTCGTGAATATTGTAGGGAAATGTTCTCTGAAAGCAGGTTTGAGCTCTGTGCCTCAGCATCAGTGCAGCTGACAAGCCCGGGCAGCTCACAGGTTGAGTCCAAGGTTGAAAGCCCAGAGAGTATTCAGAGTGACAAACGAAAATATTATGGAACAGGAGCTGGCAGTTATTTCCTCCTTTCCTGACCTATTGTTAGCACAGTTGTAGGGGAAATGACAAACCCCACTGCTCTGATTTTGGCTTGTAACAAGTTCTCCAGCACCCCTGCAAGGAATTTTATTTTAGCTTGATGGGTTTTAGAATTTAATTTTCTGGGGTTCAGAAATTGTGACCCTGCAGCACACCTGAGCTCACAGAACACAAAAGCATTTGCTGCTTTTCCTCACCACACAGAAAGATACTTGACAGAATTTCACTTGTAAGATTTAGACCTGGATATCTGAGGTATAAAGAACAAAATGTACTGGTGAATACTCTTTTGAACCAACTCTGAATGTTCCTAGAGCTGGGCTTCAGAGTTTTTCCACTCACTTTCCAATCATTTGTGGCAGTTGTATTTTTCATTTGCAACAAAGCTTCCCCAAAGCAAAAACGTCCTGCAGTCTGACTGCATCTCAGTGGCAGCAGGCTCACCTTGCTGGTTCCCATTGCAAACCAATAGTTTTTCTTATCAAACCAGCCAGGAGCAAGTTGCTGTCGTCTTCCTGTTGATGGACTGGCTGCAAACAGGAAAAGTAACCAGATAGATTTTTGCAGAGTATGAGGGTCTCTCAGCCTAAGCACAAAATGGACTGGAAGTGAGGATGGATAACCCTGATTTTACTAGTTTTAGAAGAGATTGTTTTCCTTGGTCCATATTGTTCTTTCCAGAGTGTGGGGCAGCACGGGCAGCCCAGAGCTTGCTGTCCAGTCACCCTGATCTCCTGAAAAGATTGAATACAGTTTAATTAAGTGGAGGCTCAGGGATGAAGGACTTCACTCACTCCACCAGAAACACCATAAACAGCACCTTGCTACTGCCCATTCCCCTCTGGAAGGAGTTTAGGTGCCAGAGGACAATGGTAGACAGTGTTCAAGTGCCCCTCAGCCACTGTGGCCTTGCACAGCCTCCCTGGGATTTCCCTCCAGGCTTCCACGTCAGCTCTGGCCCCAGCAGCAGGCAGGGGCTGGGCTGCCTCTGACAGTCCTATCCCTGATGGCAGCCTTGGGCCCATCCCCAGCTGTCCTGTCTCAGTGACGGGCCTGACTCGTGTCCTGCCATGCCCTCTCTGTCCTCCCCAGCCCTCTTCCCGTGACAAGACCCTGCGAAGTGGGAGAGCCTTGGAAGCAGTGTGATGGGCAGAGACCCTGTAGGACTGGAGTTATTTATAGATCCTTTATTTCCCTTCTGCCTCCTGTTGAGTGTGGATCCCAGCTGCTTTTGAGTGAAGTGTGGCTCTGGTGCTGACAAAACTCTCTGGCAGCATGACTCTGGGTAGGAGGAGGAGATGGCCATGCGAGTCTGTGTCCATCCCCAACATGGGGTCCACTGCATCAGCTGTGGCAAGAAAGGGCAAGTCAAGGCAAGGTAGGGCTTTTCTTTGGTGTGTGCTGAGCTTGGGCAGAATGGGAGGAAGAGATGGCTTCCCAGAGCTACCTCATGGCTGATATAAACTGCAAGTGGAGAGTGACTGCAGCTTTAAATTGCAGGATCTCCGCCCTACCATTCCCATTAACACAAAACTGATTTTATAATAGATGTTTGAAGCTTTTAAACATTTGCCAGGCAGCTTTGAACCTTCCTTTTAGTCTACAACTAGTTGTAGACAACTACAACATATTTGTCTAGATCTCAAGCAGCTACTGAGCACTGTCTCTAGAGCAGGACATGTTCTCTCTTTTACCTCTCCCTCTTCCAGAGCACGCAAGGCAAGAAGCAGTGCCAGGAACAAAGGTTACTGAGCATGATTTTAAAACTCTCCCATTTGCCTGACAAACAAACAGGACAAAACCTGGAAGTGGTGACAAACCACAACTGCATTGGCATTGAGGAGAGGTGGTAGAATATGCTGCAGGATGGGCCATTAGTGTTTGGCTGAAGCAACACTAATCTGAGCCTGAAAAATATTCAGCCCAATTACTGCAGCTATGCCACCAAAGTAATGGGGAGCTTGGGAATGGAACTGATGAGCAGCTTCATAACGGCCTAATGAGCAGTCTGGCTGCTCTCCATCAAAGGCCTAGTGGAAGTTGGTACAAGACCCCTGGGGTGATACAGGAGGAGAATGTGCAGATGGGGAAATGTCCAAATATAGCATTAAAATACAGCATGAACTGAGTGGAAGCTTGTGCTTAGCACATGGATAAAGCAACTTAAATGTGACAGGTGCATGAGAACCGATATGTTCTCAAAAGGGACTATATTTGCATTATACAAAGCACAAGGAATAGATTAAATGTATATTTAGGAGAGCCATTTTAGACTTAGAGCTTCTCAGTGGCTGGAAACATCTTTTGTTCCAAATAGTGGAGGAAGCTGCCAAAAAAAAAATCAGCCCTTTGGGATTTGATTATTCAGGAAGAGTAGAGTCAAAAGTAGAATAGGGAAGAGCTGTGGGTGAAAAGGCAGGTAAGGGAGGTGGGAAGTGGCTGGGGAGCAGCTGCTGAGAATGACAGAGGAGATGGGCAGGAAGAAGACTTGAAGGAAGGAATAGGGACAGCAAGAAGTATCTGATGCACTTGGAACTGGAGCCATTAATCTGCTGTCTCATAAACAACTGATAATCACCATCTCCATCTCTCTGTACTGGAGATCCCTGAAAACTTTAACAGCTCTCTACTGTTCTTCATTATATGTTAACTGGAAGACTTGCTGTGGATCTGAACATCCAAATCCTGCTGATTAAATGTGTGTGAAATCAGTACTGCTGGACTGCAGAATCGTTTTCTTCTCAGCTTTTAATTTTCTGAAGAATCTATGAGCTGATGGCATTAGTAGGTTGGCAAAGTCAAGATTCCAAAAGTTAGGCAGTGTCTAGACATCCTAAATATGCCTCTCTGATTAGGCATGATGCAATTAATTATGATGAACTGTTCACAAACATGCAAGAGCTGACCTGCACCTGCTTTTGCTGCCTCCTTGTGCTCCTGGCAGCATAGCCCATGCAGGTGTGTGGTTGTCATCTATTTACTTGGTATCTGGGCAACAGGAGGTCAGTTACATGGTGGATGAACTGGGATTGAAGATACCTTTCCTTGATTGGCAACTATTTCAGCATGTTCTAAAATGTGTTTGGAAGTGATGTTCCAAGATAGGTCAGAACTGGAGCCCCAGATAATGTAAGTAACTTAATGTTCTTCAACATAGTTGGTACAAATTCTATTTATTTATGAATTATATTTAATGAATTGTATTTATTCAATGACTGATTAAAAAACATCTGTCACAACAGCACATGTAATGTAAGCCTGACCAGCACCCAGGTTAGGTTATCTCAATCTTTCTCAATCAGCGTTAGATCTTTCTCTATCAGCTTCTAATTTCTACCTTCCATTTCTTGCATAGTAATGATCCTGCTGCACAGGTTCTTTGATTCCTGAGGGATCTGTCAGAAGCTTTTGATGGTGTGTTAGCAACATGAGAGGAGTGACTTGCTTTGAAGTGGCTGGTTGGTGATCTCAGAGGGACATAGAACATGGTAAAATATTTTGCAGTGTGTCATCAGTTGCTACTAAAGTGCTAACATGAATCCCTTGCCAGTCATAGGCTGCAAACAGCAATTGGATCCTGCCTGTTACACTTTTGATGAAGGAAGCTGCAATGTCTTGGAAGTAAAACTATCTGTGATGGACATATTTTGCTTCAGCTGCCAGAGTAATAAGTCATTTCTTTGCAAAAAACGGAGATGTAAATATTCCTAATGGTGTCATGTTGACTTGCTTCTTGTACTGCTCGGCAAAAAGTAGTTTCTGTAAATACAGGAGACTAAAACCAATTAATAGGAAGAAGGATGACTTCTGCAAGTGTATGCCTGAGTGAAAAAAAAGCAGAGAGGTATGTGTGAACACTTCCAATCTAAACAGCAGAATTTCAGCAAGGTGTTTCTGATGCTTTCTATCCATTCCTCATCAGCATACATAGAAGGAGATAGTGTTTGTGAGGAAAGGAGCATATGAATATTAAAGAAGCATATGAATATTAATAGGAAATACAAGAAATTGCAAGCAACTGTATGTGCAAAATCTGTATGGGAAGCACTCATGCCCATTGGGATCTTGGTGCGTTTTGCAGTTTTGCAGCATCTCTGGTAACAAATGTGGGTGCAAATGTAGTGTCAGGTGACTGTTGAAGCACTACAGGCCACTAAATGAACTCTGGGGAAATCCTTGGCTTAGATGTCTTTTGTCTACAACATTTGATTCAGAAATAAATACACATGTATTTCACTAGGCTGTTGGGGTAGGCAGTGGAGAAAACACTCACACCAGTGCCAGGTTTTCACCTTAAGCTTTTCAAGCACAACTTGTGGACTCAATTTGGAACAAAAGACAGCTGAATTTATTAGGTAATCCTGTGACTCAACAACTGTGCAGAATTTTACACTTGGGTGTGGAGCTGTTGCTTCTGCTGCTTTCAAGCAGAAAATGAACCAACAATGAACAGACCAAAGCAATGACTCTCTGAATGGATAGATATATATTTATTCATATAAGAAGGAAAACCAATCATTTAGAATTCAGGATTGTTTTCCTCTTTTGCATGAATATGTACTTCAGATGCTCTGACACCAAGATGTTATGATTTCTGTTTCATCTCACCTCCCTCTCCCACACAGTCAGTGGGGTGATCATGCTGATGCCACTGAGATGCTGTCAGTGCGTGTCCTGTTAATGTGTGCTATAAATCCTCAGGGTAAAAGGATTTTTACCCCATGTAATTTAGGTCTCCCATGTGGTTGCTCCTGAGCTTCCAGCTAAATCTGAGATAGAGATGGATTTTTACTGAGATCTCTGATTAACCATCATGGGTCTCTCCATAGTTTAGGATTGGTGCTTGTTCCCATTGGAGTTTGTTTCAAAAGATAATTTCCTAAGTGGTTGTTATGTTTGTGCTTGTGGGTTTTTTTAAACTGATACTCATCCTTGACCTCTGTTTCATATTGAATGACAGTGTGTTTGAAACTATTTAATTGTATTTCATTTTGAAAGAGCACTAAGAGCTTATCCACATTGCTGTTTCTGCTCCTTCCTTGAACAGTTCATCCTTCTCGTATTCTCTGAACCTACACAGGCTCCAAATCTGCCTTCTGTGGATATAATTGTACCTATGAAAGGGCAAAAGTTAATTTAATGAGGTGTAAGTTCGTGGGAACATTTTAAAATATTTGCTGACTCTGGAAGCTGTGGTTCCTGGGTCCTTTTCTCTGCAGTGCCCTGGGAAATAGGAACAGAGACAATCAAATTAGAGTGCTGCCACCTTTTGGTACACATTTAGGGAGAGCTGTTGTCAACTGATTTGGGGAGATGCGCCTGTCGATATCTAAATATCAATGAAAAGGGATTATCTGGATGTAACCTATTAACAAGACTGTTATCCCACGTGGCTACTTTTCTTTCTTCCTTCTATGTGCAGTCCTTCTGTCAGTTCTTTATTTGCCCCTTGTTTTCACTAACAGTTTTCATACCATTGTTTGTCATGTTTGTACCTATGATGAATGCAACATGAAACTGCTTGCAGCATCCCACAGCCTTGAGAAAGGATGCTCTGATGCTTCTTTTAGGAGGAGCAGTGGCTTAAATCAAAGACATGTAGCAGCTGAGCAGGTTGTAGAAAATTGCTTGACATGGAAAAATGACTTGTGTCTAAGTGTTTCTTGTCTTCTGGCACTCTAGAGTGAGGATGTGAATTGAGCTGGTTTATCAGTCTCACTGAGAGTCAGTGGTAATACACCGTTAGACTTGAAACGTGGCGTCTTCCTCCATGCACTGTTCAGGGACAGAGAGAGATAAAGGGAACAGTGTGCTGCATTTGTGTGCAGTTTTGCTTCCTGCCACTATGAGTTTAAATGCTTCTGATGAAAATGGTATACAGTTTAATCCACAGGAGAAGGCAGACACTGTATAGGCAAGTCAGAGGAAATCTTTTTCAGTGTGTTTTTTTTTGGACATGGGACCAAACCAGAAACTTCACTTTCTTTCAGAAGTAAGTTTCTTGGAGGGGATAAGAAATGCCATCTAGAGACACTCTAATATCACTACCCAGGACTTTGGGAGGGGAGGTTGGCATGCAAATATCTGTAGAGATCTCTGACCCCTCATTACTGGATCTGGTAGAGATGGAGGCAGAACCTTCATCAGGAAATGGCTGCTGTCCTCACAAAGCAGCTGTGCAGCCCCAGGCACTGGTTTTTGTTGGGGTTAATCCTTCACTGAAGAATTGAGTGGAAGTTATGAGGGTGCTGCTGGGTTACTGGCTCTCCCTGCATGCGGAGGTGCTGTGAGTAGCAGGCTGCAGATAATTAACGAGTGACTAAGGTTTTTAATAACAATTTTCAGGGTTGGTAATGACAGTAATATTTTATTAAGTGAGAAAGCTACCCATTTCTTTACTCTGTAGGCTCCAGCTTATAACTGATAGTTAAATAGTACTATAATTTTACTTTACAATATATTCAAGGTCTGTTTCTACAACTCTTGAGTATTTCTCACAGGAGCAGTCTCCTCCACTTTAAAGACAACGGTCACATTAACAAAGATGCAGAATAATGTCTTGCATCTGTGTTGCACATGCAGCATGTAAGTTGTTATATGGATACTGTAATTACTATTTCTGCAGATGTTATGAAGTCAGTGTGATTGTTTCTATCCCAGGGTAAGAGTACTGATAGTGAATAACTCAGAGGAAGCTGCACAGGAAACTTAGTTGAGATGCAAAATACAAGATGTCAAGATCTGACAGTCTTCATTGCTTGTAAGAAGACATCTAATAACTCACAAGTGACTGTAAATGCCATATCACTCCTAAAACATTATGCATTTTCTATCAACCAGAATAATGACTGATTACAAATGTTCCTGCGCACAAAACACCAACAAAGAGTGAGGCATGAAATGAAATTAAAGAAATAAAGCAGAAAAATCATGATAATGCTATTATACTTGCTCTATTACTACTTATCATCTGGAAAGATCTCAAAGCTCTGTGGGCAGGATGGCTTCTTACTGACTCCAGATGAATCTGACCACATGTATAGAAACATACATCTTTTATATATAGCTATTGTCACAGAACAGTTTTGTTCTAATTATTTGTGGACTTGCAACAAGGCAGACATGGTATTCTGGAAAAGAACATGAAATGCTTTTTGAAGGTTTCTTTGCAGTTGCAAACACTGGAAAATTAGTGGTGGCAGCAACAGCACTTGTAAACACGTGACTCCAGGAGATGAATCCTGTAATACCTCCCTTAGAGTGACCAGAGAAGGAACATCCTACAGCTTTGCTGCAAGGGTAGATGAGAAAGTGAACATCTCAACTCCCTAGTTTTTCTTACTTCTGTCTTTGTATATTCTGTGGCCAATCTTCCCTAAACATTTTTGCTTCTGCTGTGCCTGAAACATCATTTTCACCCTTTTCCTGCCCATTTCTAGTTTCCCAGAAGTAGACAGACACAGTTGCTGTTGTTATTTTTCATATTTGGGGTTTTTTTTTTTAAATCAAATGATATGTTGTTGTGTGGTTTGTTTGGGTTTCTTTTTCCCTCTGGTAACCTTGAAAAATGTTCAGCTGCAAAATGTCTTAATATGCATCTGAAATCTATGAGAAAAGGTGAGGTTTAAAAATGTTCTTCAGGAGCTTAGGTTACAGAACGGACTGGGTCTATTCCCTTTCCCAAGTGGTAGTTAGAAAGAAGTATGTGTTTTTCAAACCACATAAAGGCAAATCCAGAAACTACACAGAGGCATCATAAGCCCATCTCCTACTGACATGTTGTGGGATTCTGGTACCTAATGGCAGGTTGCCTGTAAAAATCTTCTCCCTTGCCATGCATTTTAAAATGAATATTTCTTTCAGGGCAGGAATAACTGGGCTAAACTGGCTTCAGGGACAGAAGAAGGTGATCATTATACATTTGTTTCAGCAAAAACCATCTCATGCTTTACACTGACCATATGCTTCTAAAGCCTTGCTTCCTAAGGGTCCTTTACTTAGAATAAGCACTCCTGGGCAGATAGCCTCATCAAAAATTAACTAAGCAGTTCTCTCACGTCAGCACTTCCCGCAGTGGCTGTTCTGTGTTTTCATACATGCTTGTATGAAGCGTTTGTTGTTCAATGAGTCAGAGCTGGGAAGGGGAAAACTGTCCTCAGGTAGGTTTTTGAGCAGATCCCAGGCTGAGCAGCAGTGCAGCTGCATGTGGTGTATTTGCTGGCGGGGTGTGACTGGGGTGGGTTCTGCAAGCATGGCTTGGCTTCAGACTCCTCCTTGACACTGTTCTGCCATGGGAAACAGCAAGGAAACTCCCCAGGGCATAAATAAACCTAGCTTCTAGGTTTTAGCTTCTGGCTTCTCCAGTAACATTTGCTTCCAACTCTGTAAGTCGCCTTTCTTATAAGCCGTACACCCTCTCCTTTAGCTGTCTTTGCCAATGTTCTTCCTCATCAATACTATTCTTCCATTTCTGTGTCTGTCACAATCATCAATTCTGTCTTGCTCTTGCCTTGTGGTGTCCTCCTGGGTTACCTCTTCCTTCTTGGCTCTTTCCTTCCTCCAGATCCATGCAACCCACTATACTAAATCTCTTCTACAAGAGAGAAGGCTGCATTCTTCATTGCACTTTGATAACTCCAGTTGGCTACAACCTCTTGCCCCTCAAAGACACAAGGAACATTCACTAGGGTCTGGCTGTGCCAAACTGTTTGGCTTCTTGTCCCAGAGCAGTGACAGGCACAGCTGGTAGTGGAAGAGGGAAAGTACTGTGAAATTCCTGGTGGCAAGCCATAATCCAGGGGAGAAGTGGTGAAAATAAAAAGGCTGAAGATAAAAGCAGACAGCAAAAGCCCAGGGCTTTGACTTGCAAGTATCCTGTGATCACGAGAATCTGTATTTTGGGATCGTGAGCCAAGCTTTCTTAAAGAAACACTAATTGTGATATGGTGATGTATGGCTACAGAGAAAGGGCTGGAAATCTATTTACAAGCATCAGCTGTTGTTTTCTGTGCCCTTGTAAAGCTCACACTCTAATCATCCAGGTTCTCTGCAGCAGCACCAGAAGCAAGGCATTATTTGTAAGCCTGTGGAAATCAGTGCCCAGAACAGAGGTGTCTTTAGTAACGGTCTCTTGGAAAATGGGTACATTCTAGGAGCTCATGCCCCTGCTCAGGGTATTCATATGGGAGATATCCTTTAATCTACCATGATATCCATCTCTAGTCTTTCAGAATCACCCCCCAATATTATATTGCTGTATTCTGTTCAATCACGTGGGTTTTTAACATAAAAAACTAATAGTGTTCTACACAAGTTATCTTGTTGGTTTCTTTACTCTTTCTCCACTATGAGATGAGAAGCCCAGTGATTAAAGGCAGTGATCTGAATGACTTGCATCCTTCCTACAGTTCATTAATTTCCCTACTTCTGTTTTAGTCTCTTCAGATGTTTACTCAATGGATTGATTATAGGCACAACTTGTGTCATGGTTTCATGCAGTGGCCTGATGAGTCACACAGCTTCATGCTGTTCTCTTTGCTTAGAGAATGCATTATCAACAAAAACAGTTGCAGGGTGAGATTTTCCACCTCTGCCCCCAAAGTAGTCAGAAATACTCTAATGCTGATGTGCACTATTTCTCGTGCACAGGGGATTGCATTCATGGCAAGGGACATTTTATTTTTACTCAAGAGCTGGTGTATCTGAAGAGCTGTGCTGATATAAGTTCACAGTATGGATTATGACTTCGAAAAACCAACATAACTTCTCCAGAAGAAGCCCTGCAACAGCTTCTTGACCTTGTTCCTTCTCCTTGTCTCACACAGGGAGCATTTTTAGAATCCCCTGTTTATACTTGCAGATAACATGTTAGAACTAATAAACCTTTGGTGGAAACTCCTGGGCAGACAGTTGCTGTTTCTAAACACTAAATCATTCAAAAATCAAATAGTACAACAAATAAACTAAACATATTTTATTGTTCTCTTACTATAAAGGCTTAATTGCTTCCAGCAAAGCACTGGATATGTAGATATAAATATTAGATCCCTATTTAAAAAGCCTTACGGGAAAATGGACAAACCTGCAGATTAAATGTATGCTGCAAGTTCCGTGGTGGTTCAACAGAGGTTGCCAGAGCAGTCACTGGACACCAAATTTATTGAAGATGTTGCCTTTCTGTTATAGATAGTGAACTTTGTGAACTGACCTCAATTTCTCATTGTGATGCTGGTCGAGATTTTTTTTTTGAAGGAACAGAAAATGGTATTGATCATGCAAAATGTTCATAAAGCATTTTTTATGAGGGAGAACTGTGTGCACTGAAACAACAGGCTACTGGGATTGAGTTGGAAACTGGAAGCTGANATTCCTGTGTGACTTGATCTAGGTGGGACCTGCATCTGCAGGGGGTTGGACTGGATGATCTCTAAAGGTCCTTTCCAACCCCCACCATGCTGTGATTCTGTGATTCTATGAAGGATACAGGAATGGTTTAGAGCCATCCCAGCTATAAACCAATGTCTGTCTCGGCAGCTGCAGTTTAGATCTCCTGTGCCCTCCTTTTCAGGACTCTGCTGATGTGCTGTGATGTTAAATGACAAATGGCCTGCACTAGGCTGTGGGAATGGCTGTCTTCTGTAGTGGAGCAGTGCAGCAAAGTGGATGGATGGCATCTCCCTCCCATGAGGTACCACAGTGATGTTCAAGAAACGGACATTTTATTTTCAAGAAAGAGCTTCTGGATTGGTTTTTTTTTTTCCTCTGGAAAACAGATTGTCCATGAAAGTGTATGTGGGTCCCACAGGGCAAGTACCCAGGAGCAAGCAGATATGCCAGTCCAAGTGCTCTTAACCTGCTGGAAAAGGGAAGAGGTCTGTACTTTGGCTTTCCTATCCCATTGAAGAGACTTCCATCAGCTGCTGGGGAGCACAGAAATGCTGATGGTATGTGTAAACGGGAGGGAGTGGAAAGACCTATCTCCTGGAATGACATAGCAGCAACGTACTGGTTTGTGACTGAAGCAAGCCTATCCCTGGCTAGTTTATAGTAGTGTATGCCTGTAGTCTGTATGCTGCTTCACTGCAATCAGGTCTTAATTTTCCTGGTGAATTGGAGCAGATGTTCTCCATCATTCCTCAAGGCAAACACTAAGCTCTGGAGACCTTGTTAATAACTTCTAGTTACCAATAGGGAAACTGAGGCATGTAAAGTTGGCATGAATTTCTCAGGGGTATTCAATGACATAAACATAGCTCACACATGCTGAATATCCCCTTAAGTAGTGTTTCATTTCTCCTGTACTTGGTGTTTAGCAAATATCTGGCACATGCTTGCAACCTATTAACTATTACAGCACACTAATGGGCAGTCCTTAAGGACTAAATGACAGAACATCTTGGTACCTAATTTGTATCTGTATCCTGACTTTGGGAGGGGAATTCCATGGCCAGGCTGTCACTCCTGCAGTCTCTTCACCCCATGTATATGCCTCATGCCCTTTAATGAAGAGAACACTTATTAAGGTTAATTTCTGTGCTGTTAAACTGCTGCCTCTCCTGCTGAAGCTGATGCAAAGCAGATCTCTGCATTTAAAAACAAAAAAAAAAATCTTCTTAGAGTTCCAGGAGAAAAACAAGTGCAGATAAGCAAATACATCAGGCTTAGGCATTGCTTGTCATTTGTCTTGGTAAGCCCTCTGACATCTGATGTTTCACATGTCTTGGAGATAATCTGACTTTAATAAACTCTTTGGTTTATGAAAGAGGTGGCATACCACAGGACTGTGGAAACACTGAAGCTTCCCAAGCCTGCCTTTTTTTGTGAGTCTCCACACTATTCTGCCCCATTCAGTGTCCCCTACAGTGTTATCCTCCTGACACCTCTAGCACTGTCCTTTTTCCTATAGCTATTAATAAACCAGTAGGGCACACATTGCTTCTGATCAAGATTTTGTGATCACCTGGTGAAGTAAAAAGGATAACAAGTTGTTCAAGCTTTTTTTCTGGTGGGTTCTAGTTTAGGTCTCTTTCCTCAGTTCTGCTTGTGATTTTCAGGAGACTGAAGAGATAATTAACATATATACACAAACATCTACTCCTTCATCAAACTTAGTTAAAATTTAGCCAACTGTTTAGAAAAATCTTTGGAGAATTGGGCTGTGAGGACCAACATGGGCAGGATAGCTACATAGATCCATTTTCCTTAGGAAATTAGGCTAAAAATGTCTCAGAAATGCTCTAAGCTCATCAGTGCAACATCTGTACTAATGGCAAAAGCTGAGTTGACAAAGTCTCTCTTAGTGGAATGTCACTCAATGATGGATGTACTATCAACACTGATGTGCTTTCTTTCTGTTCCCAATCTACAGTTCCACCTTTGATTCACACACTGCCAAGGCAGATTTTCAAATTTTAAATGTCAAATTGGACACATAAAACAGATCTGGGTTTTTTTTTGAGTAGTCAGGTTATAAGCAAAATCTGTGCTGAGTATTCCTCTTGCTTGACTACTAGATGAAGTGTTCAGAAAAAACTTGGAAAGTAGCTTTAAAAATTAAAAAACTCAAAGTCCCTTTTTAATGATGAAGTCAAAGCATTTCATTGGTTACTGTAGGGAAAAGTGAACTACCACGAGATTATTCCCAACCACAAAAGACGATGAAATCTGTGAAATCCTGGTTGTAAATCTCAATATGTTGCTAAAACTGCGTTTGAACTAAGTAACAAGAGTCCCAGGCTTTACCTGAAAGGAAACAGGACTCAGGTTTGTGAGATTTTTCCTTGTTTTTGAGCCAGGAGAGTTGTGACTCTCGGTGGAAAACTCTATGAGTTGACTAGTGCAGCATAGTAAGAGCTGTGCTAAAGGTTAATACAGAAGTGTTAAGCTTTCTGTGCTTGGACTCAGGCCTGGAAATTGCCTCCTAGTTATATGGATCATTACCAAATGGAGGTTCATTATGGAGATCTTCATGATTCTTCAGCATAAAACAATAAGCAAGTTCTAATAAGATTTCCTCTGCTCTTGAATGTAGAGATTTCCACACAAAGTTGCTCTCAGATGGTGTCTGAGCAGACAAAACTGTGTTAAAATTAAAATAAACCATAATTTTAGGGAAAAAAAAGAATATATGGTTATTCTAGCAAGCAGAATGCCATAGCTCATGATCATAGTGGATATAGTCTCTTTCTGTGACTACAGCACACCCCACAAGCCAGCACTCATGTCAGGTTTTTGTCAAGTACACACCTAGGCTGTGCCCAAGGACACACACACCTCCTGTGCTTCTGCCAGCTCTGGAGTAGCTGCAAGAACTCAAGGCCTTCCAAAATAAAAATGTTTAATCTTTGGAAAAGAGGATTTGAAGCAGCACATCTGAGAGTACAAATCTGGGTTAATGGAAGGTGATCAAAGGTTCATGCAGAATGTTTTGAAAAGGGGATCTCCCACAACTTTTTCCCCACACTAGACTCCTCTGCCTTTTCTATGTGCTGCCCTTGGCAGGAGGCAGGCTCCCAACTTTGCATAGGCACTGGACAGAAATCTCGTGTAGGGGATACTTGCCTTGTTTCTGTCTCACCTGTTTGCAGTTCTGAGAATGCAAATAAAATAGGGAGGATATCTTTTTAATTGTGGTTTTGCAAAGCCCTTTGGTATGAGCAAATTAACTTTGATCTCCGGCTGCTAAATGAAAAGCTTTTGCCTGGATCAGGTGGAAAAAGTTCCCTGAATAACTTGGATGATGGAAAACAAAAGGGTGTTGGAGGACAATAACACTTCCAACAACAAAGGGGTAAAAACACAATAAATCCTCAAATCAATGTTAGAGTAAGGAGAGCTTCCTAAACACTGAGGTGGAGAGGACGGGCTCACCATGTGAAGCCAAACCTCAGTGCAAAAGCAAAAGCTGATAGTTACAGAAACAACTACTGTCAATCATTGTTTGATTATAAGCTGTATCTCTGCTTTTATTATGAGACAATGCAAGGTAATGGCAAAACTTTATTACTAACAGCTAGATTGTCCTTTCCTGACACGCTGTATGGTGGTTAATGGTTGCATCCTCACCTACATGGCCCACCTGAGGATAGGAAGGCTGCTTGTTTACCTGTATGATCAGCTCTTCCTCCTCCTTGTTTGCTTTAGTTCTTTTGCCCGTTTCTTGTATCACTGCCCATAAATTGGTCCAGCAAAGTGAGTGCATTGATGTCACTGGTGTTTTAATTAATGTTCCTCATTGCCAGAAGATATATGGAACGGAGGCAAATGTGTTGTCTCATGCCAAATATGCAGCTTAGTTTAAGGAGTACTTACAGGATGGGTGTGTGCCTGCATACAAGATCTCTAAATGGATGGTATAGATCAAGGCATGAAATAGGATATGAAAAAAGACAAGTTCTTTTTCTGAGCTACTTGAGCTTGTACAATTTGGATGGGCAATCTTGCAAGAGCTGGAGATTTGTAAGGACTTCTAGAAGTATTTCAAGAAGTGGCCCCTTAAGAGCTATTTCATTTTTCAGCATGCCTGGATGTAAGCCAAGCCCTGTTCTCACTAGCACGCTACTGTTGTCTTTCCAAGCAGAATTAAATCAGACAAGATTATCATATGAAATGGAAATGCATACAAGGGAAAGAGTCATCAGACAGTGGTCATGAAAGGATTTTAAGAGATCAGATTAGATTTGGCTTCAGCAAAGTTTTCTTTAGTTTTGGTTTTACTTAACCAAGACTAAGAGCTTTTTTTTTTTACCCACCTTAGAATCAAAGAGTCATTTTTGCAGGTAAATATTTCTAATGAACAACGAAGGGTGTTTCATGGTTGGAGATGGTCTGTGTAGGCTGTGTATCAGCTCCACAGATGAAAATCTTTTAAAGCTAAATGTTTTCTGGTAGTTGAGAAATGCCTGCTTAGTGGTTTCACTCCATATAGTACTATATTGCAATTCCTGTGAAGTAGCAGTAACGACATGTTTGTGAAAGACTTGGCTCCTATTCAGATCTGCAAATGAGCATGAAATCAGTGGAGCAAGAGATGTTATTTCTCCCAGCTTGGTGTGCTCACCCCTGCTAGCAGGTATGTGGTTCAGTTCACATCCATTTAATTAAGGTACTTATGTTATGCTACAGGAAAAGGGAAGTTGTTTGCAGGACAGAAAGAATTGATTAAGAACAAGAAAATCAAGTTACCAAGTAAGATGGGCTAAATCAAGAGTGTTTATTGAAGCTGCTGTACATTAGGGTTGGGGATATGAATGAACTCAGATCTTAACCATCTCCTGGCTTTATATTTGCAGAAAGTAATGAGATTTTAATATAACAGCTAGAAAGGGCATGCACTTGGGGTCCCATTATAGGTGTACTAATTCCAGCTGGGGAACATGGATCTTGTTTGAAAAACTTGAATTCAGTGTTACAGACCCTGATGGCCCTGGGAGGAGTCCTCAGTTAGCACACAGTTGTCTCATCTAGGTCAACTACCCTAGTGATCTCTCAGCAAGGACAAAGAGTATTAGAATAGCCAAGTGCCTCTGAAACACCAGACAAATAACTCAGTGTGCCACTCTTCTGGAGAAACATCTCAGCATATAAGCTTTGCTTGTAGTAAAACTTGAACCAATTATGCTAACATGAGATTTTTAATTGCCTTGGTTAAACTGGTGCAGACCTCAGTGTGCATACTCATAAATCAATTTAAGTGCAAGTTGTACCATCTTAGTGAAATTTGCATTAAACCACAATTCTTTGCCCTCCTCCCTCACCACTCCCTCCAAAAAGGCATTTTGCCAGGCTTCCTTTTAAACAAAAACAAGTATCAAAAGGAAACAATTCTCAGTGACTCTTTAGCAGATTCCCTGGGACGTGGCATGTTGCTCTGGCACTGGCCATTGTGTTGTAGTTGCTGGTTGTGGAATCAAAAGTGATGATGTCAGTTGTAGAGAAGTAGAGCTGTATGGCAGTGGGAGCTGGAAGGGAAAGCACAAGCACTGGGCCATGAAAAAGGCAGCACTGCTGCTGGGCCCTAAAGGAATGGAGAGATGAGCCCTGGATGATTGGGGAAACCTCGTAGAGAGGAGCTGTTGGTCCTATCTGTGCCTCTGCTTCCAGCTCAAGCTCCCTCAGCAGAGAAACAGGTGCTGTTGTTGCTACTATGGGTCTCCTGCTGGTCAGTGCCCCAAAGCATCCCACTTCTTTTTAACACATCACAAGCTACAATAAGGTATTAATCCTTTCTTCTCAGGTGTGACCATGTCAGCTTTGCCTTGGGCAGAACCAGCTGCAGATTGCTTTTCTTGCCCAAATCCTACTGCTTTCACATCAAGCCTCTTGTAAGTCCAGCTTTGATTCAGTGATTTTATCCTCATGAGATTTTTCTGGATGGAAAGGGGGAAAACAAGCCTTTCTTCTCTCGGCCACGCTACATTAACTTAAACCTCCCTGCATGGAGTTTCCCTCTCAGTCACCTCAGCCCATCTACTCTGCAGACTGTGCAACTTCTTATGGCTCCTTGAGGAGAGAAGCAATTGCTTCTAAATTGAGAACAAAGCTGTGGTCAGTCCTGGAACAAATGAAAAAAAGGACTTTTGTTTGCTCCTGCTCTCACCAGGAGACACTCCACATGGCCAACCAATGCAATGGCTACACTGGGTGAAACAGCCTACCCCAAAACACTTAGTTCTCACTTTTACTCCAGTTTGTGGTTTTCCTTGATTTTTCAGGATTTTGTTCTTAATCAGCCAAAGCAGTCTGGGAAGAGTAAACACAGCCACAACAAATTATTAAACCTTTAAATCATGATTTTCAGTGCCATACTGCCCTTGCTGCTTACTCCTCTGCCTCTGTCCAAGAGCCTGGGGCACAGCACTGCTGAAAGCTGGCAAGTGCAAGGAGAGGGGAAAAAGCAAGAGGAGCATGTGAAAGGCATCATTGCACACACCTCTTGTTCATATAGGAAAGTAATATGGGGAGAGGAAATTTTCTCCTAAAATGTTATGGAAGTTTCCTAGGGGAAGTTTCTGTGTAATGAACTGTTCAGCAGTGAGGAATCCTAGTCTTAACAGCACTGCAGTTTATTTCACAGCTATATTATTTGTCTAGATTTCTAAATAATCACTGTGGAAGTGATCAGCAATCTTGCATTCACTCAGGTCTCTGGGGCTGGAATCCACACAGCTGTGAAGCAGCCATACTGTCTCCTTAGTTCTTGTGAAGCTCAACTATGGGATTGGATAATGATCGTTAAATAATGCATATAAGCCTCTAACACCTGGGTATGATGGTATGAAAAGTTGTATCCATCTGTGGTAGAAAGAACATCCTGGGCTTACATAGCTAAGACATGAAGCACAAACGAGTTACCATGAAGGAACTGAGCTGCTGTCAGAGTCCATGTCTGAGCTAAGAGTACATGTGAATGCTTGTAGTATGGTCTATGCACCATTACTTGTAACTGACTCAAGTGATCATAGACCAAATTTCCTTGAAGCAGCTCTGGTGGAAAGGACAGACAATAACCAAAGCATATTTAGTTCTGCATATCCGATGCTTTGATTAAGAGACGTTGTCTTGAGGATTGATTTGGGTTTTGGAACATATTGAGTATCCTGGAGGTGGTAGATGAGATGTTACAGGATTTGTCAGACTTTCTCAATTGGATTTCAGGTGGGAACCAGTGAGCAAGGATAAACTGGAAGATGTTAGCTCAACTGTGATAGCCAGCAGAGGCAGGAATGAACAGACAAGAAACCTCAGATAGGAAATGCAGAGGATTAAGGATTAGTTAATTATTGCCTTCTGATCAACTTTTAAAAATCTCTGAGATGTTGCTTCATTCTCCACCCATTCTGAATCTTCTGCCAGTGATTTTCAGACAATGAAGCTGGTGAAGGGTCTAGAGAACAAGTACTGTGAGAAGCAGCTGAGGGAGCTGAGGATATTTAGCCTAGAGAAGAGGAGGCTGAGAAGAGACATGATCACTCTGCAGTTACCTGAAGGAGAGATGTAGTGAGGTGAGTGTTCATCTCTTCTCTCCAGTAATGAATGATAGGGTCAGTAAATGAGCTCAAGTTGTCCCAGGAGAGGTTTAGATTGGAGATTAGGAAGAACATTTCCACCAAGGGGAACATTGGAATAGGCTGCCCAGGGAGGTGGTGGAGTCCTCATCCCTAGAAATATTCAAGACACCTAGATGAGGTGCTGAGGGATATGGTTTAGTTTAGAAATGGACTTGACAGTGTGAGGTGAGTGATTAGTAGTTGGACTTGATGATCTTTTCCAACCAAAATGATTCTGTGACTCTGTGATTCTGTAACCTATGTAAGAAGCCTGCAGATGAAAGTGGACACTGTTGTGCAGAGTTATAACTTAGGGACTTTATCACAAAAATATCAAGTAAGTGTCTTTTCTAATGATATTGTATTTGTCTATTTTTTTCTTTCCTTCACCCCTCTTTTTCTTAATTGGATGTCAGCCACATGGCAAGGTTATTCTGTTAGACAAGCTGGGAAATGACAATGACAGGATTATAATTAAGTGCCAGGACATGCAGCCAACACAATTACCATACTGTTATTACACTGGATGATATGCTAAAGAAGCTCATAAAAATCCTGTAAAGAATATAAATCGTGGGACATGTATACGATTGGACTGAAAATGTTTCCCCCTTCGCTAATGCCCAACCAACTCTAGATAACTCTAATGAAAGAGATGTTTTCTTGCACTGACAGCTTTCCCACATTCAAATGACTCTAGTAACAAGCAGTGCTTTTTTGTTGGTTTGGTTTTTACCCACAGCTTCATGCACAGTGCTGCAAATCTGAGCAATTTTAAAACTAGTCTGACCAAACCTTACCAGTTGTCAGGCTTCTCTTGGCTTTGTGCAGACATCTCTCACTGCTGGTGTTGTGTTCTGCTGATTTTTCTTCACTGTCTTCTTGATAAAATAAACCAAAGCAAGTCTGAATCTTCTCACTGAAGGCAGAAGACACAGGGAATTCCTGTGATAGATTGCAATTGCACAAAACACTGATTAATAGCATTTGCCTCCAAGCCCTACTTTTAGTCTTTTATTCTTCAGATGACTGGTGAACTTGAGTTTTGTGCTTGTCTACATCTACCTGGAGTCAAAAAACATTGACATTCAGTCCAAAAGGAAAGCTGATCTGTTAGGCAGATCCTTGCCCTTGCAGACCTTGAGTCTGGAGTTGGGACTTCTTTGAAGAAGAAAACTCCCCAGAGCTTGGCTAGGCAGGAGGAGCTCTGATGCTTCCTACTGCCGAAGGCAGTTCTGAAATTGTAATGCTTTGCCACGTTGCTGTTTTGATAATATTTTTGTTTCAGATCATCTTCTCCTTAGAAAGCTACTGTTCTGTTATCTTCTGAAAAATGACAAAAACCTTTTTCATCTTCTAATTGGCATGGCTTTCTGCTGCACTGCACAAAGCTAACATTTCAAATGGTCACATTTTATCAGTTTGAAAGACCCAACACTTTGAAATGAAGTGTAAAAGAAATTAATTTTTTTCCCACTGTCTGTTTTGATTTTTGATCTAAACATTCTGGTAATTTGAACGATTTGAGGATATTTAGGGCTTTGAATTCAAGACTAATGTGCTAAATTCACAGTCCTTGAAGTGCTCATGGTAGCTCAGATCTGCTCCCAGCATCTCCAATACCTTAATTCCTCTTTCAAGGCTAATCAAGGACAGCTCCAGTATGAACGAGTAAATGTCCACACCAAGACTGATTCCCTAACTCTGCAAATCACCCTATGTTCCTTTTGAGCAACAATGCAGGATCAGGCCCTGTAGCCTTCTGGCTGGACTTTCATCTCATTAAACTGAAATAAAAGCAAAGAAAGGGGGTTTCTGCCAAGCCTAGATTGGTACAAATATTGAAATATGGAGCTAGTGAACTTGATTTACTGTCCCAGTAGTTGGTAATTAACATGGCTGTTTTTAAGTGTTGTGCTGCCTAATCTCCACTCCTGGGAGTTTCATCAGTTTAATCTGGCCTAGACATGAGCAGTCCTCTTGCTCTGAAATTACCTGCTCTATGTTTTGGGAGCACAGTCTGAGATTTCTCACGGAGCAGCTCACGAGACTCAAGTAAAATCTTCTAACCCTTGTCTGTGCTAGCTCCAGGGATGCAGCAGTGTTTGTCTGCAAGCCGCTCTTGTGATAAGGGGTTGCCAAAGGGTTTGGTAGGTCCATTTGTGATAAAGGGGTTGCCAAAGGCTGTTGGTGTGGCCGTGTTGTCTCTGGCTGGATTTTTCTTTCTATAAATTCTTGTCACGTTCAGTTGTACATAACGGAGAGAACTGCAGAGATGACAGGGCTTTATTATGACTTATTATTATTTTAAACTTACTCTTTTATAAAAGGCAGGACAAGAGGCTGCTGCCTGGCATTTCAGTCAATTCCTTTATTTCATATTTTAAAACATAATGAGGAGCCTGATGTACTGACTGGCAGCTGCAGGCAAGCATCTTACTCATCAAAAGATATAAACCTAAGAGGAGTTGCTCATTCAGCACTGATCTCCTGCTGGGACACAGGAGTCTGTAAGGAACAAAATACATCCATAAGTGCTGGGAAGGATTTGCAGGTCTCTTCTGTAGGTGTAGGAATTCAGTTATGAAGAGAGAGCACAAGGGTTACTCCTGTAAAAGTGTCTTGATGGGTTCTGTGGCTGGCTGTGTGCACGTGTGTTGGCATGAGATAGTCTCAGCTCATACAAGTGTTCCTATGAGCTATAAGGGCTGTGAAACCGTTGTGGATTCAGGACAGTCTATGTCTGTGCTGCTGCCCAATGGACAGACTTGGAAGCCTACATGTCAAAATCAGAAAAGTTTGTCATCCTGTAGTGGCCAGAAGGTCCCTTTCCAACGTGGAGGAGTTTGCTTCTGCCTCCACTGCTGGTGTGATCCAAGTGCTCACAGCCACAACCACATAGCCATGGGAGGGGTTTAAGTTTCTATACTGCCTTCCATACATGAAAAGGAAGAGATAGGACAGAGAAATCAGGGATTTACTGAGCACAAGGCTGCTTGACTACAGCTAGAGATGTAGCAAGCAGGCAAACACTGCCTGCAAACTCCTCTGCCCACACACAGCCACGACGGCCCCTCTCATCACCCCACAGCTGCTATCTTTGGATCCTCGTAGCTTAGCTGCCTCTTGTTCCCAGCACTCCTCCTCTTGCAGGGGCTTGTTTCTGCTGATCCTGTTCTTTCTGTCCCAGTGTATTTTTGGCATTGACTGGCTGAGTGGGCAAGCTAGACTGTTTGTGGCATTAAGCACTGTCTGTAACGTGTCTGCACAGGAGGGCTGCAGGAAGCTGCTGTGCTGAGCCCTCAGCGGTGCGGGGACTCCTATGGACTTGCCCTGAGCAACATGCTCTCTGCACAGCTTTCTCAGCTCCTGAAACAAGTAGATCAGCATTCAGTCTTCCCTTCTGGAGTGGCTTCAGTGAAAGTGAAAACTATTAATTGACACTATAGCTGGCAAACATTGCTCAGCAATGCAGTTTACTGCAGCCGTGGTGCAGGAGTACTGGAGACCAAAATAGATCTGGGTCCACATGACATATTCCAAAGGAGACATGTGAAATAGAACCTTTCTAGAAGTGTCATTATCTCCCGTCATCTCTTTACAGAATTTGCCCTTCTCTTTCAATGTCCCATCCTTTGGAAATGTGATTATGTACTAATTAAACTTTTTTCACTTCATTTCCTCTTCCTTGCAAGTGACTTTGTAGTTGGTTGCATTTTGGTTTTGAGATTTGAACTTGCAAATTCTACATTACTCCTCACCTCTCCCCACCCCCCTTCCTGATTTCTGGACACTGAGGGTCGACAGATGCTATGTAGGATCCTTTCCCTTGACTGGATGCTCCTACAGCCTCAATTAGCCCATGTGGAAACATAGGCTGCTGCTCTCAGATGTTGCCTCTCGTTCTGTTAGCATCAAGGTCCTCAGCTCACCCTTCTGCCTGCTGTCTATGCCACACAGTAAGGAACAAAGTGAGCAGTGATAAAAGCAAGAAAGATCACTGAGTTTTATTCAAGCAGGCTATTTGAAAACTTGCCTTATTTTTTTTTTCATTTGGGACAAGGATGGGAAATGTCTGGAGATGAGTGGCAGGGACTTGGCACACATGGCAGATGAAGTTATTTTCAACATGTCACTGACCTTGAAAACTTTCAGCATGAAAGTCAAGGCATCTTGTTAAGACTGGTGATGTCTGAGGAACAGACTCTGCCTCTAAAAGGCTCAGGGAGGTTTTTCTCTCTTTACATCTTCTGCTATCAGCTGAATCTGAACACATTTGCGTTCCCCTAATTTTCACGTCCACTAATATAGAAATAACAGCAAGAAAAGGGGCATCAGTGGGATTCAGTGCTTGTATTTGCCATCCAAAAGGAACTCGTGGTCAAACCACAGAGCAGAGTCATTTCATAGAGGAAGAAATAACAGAATAAGATGGAGAAATGATCCTCACTGTGGCTTTTTACATGCACAATGCTGCTCTAAGTCTCAGTGTTGAATCAGACTCAGAAAACCATGATTGATATTTGGACTTTTTTTCTTCTCTCTGTTTTCTCCACAATGATTCAGAAAGACACCACCAAGTGTACCTCATTAGCTACATTAACAAGCTACAAAACTGAATTCAGGGGAGTGAAAGATGAACAGAACCAACTGCCTTGAAACACAGGGGGCTCCCCCTGCATGTCCTCTGGGATTCCTGCTGCTCAGAGGGCAGTGGGGGACTCCTCTAACTTCTGTCCCTGGTGCAGATGCACAGAGGGAAGCAGGAGCCCCAGAATGCAGGAGTAGCTTGCTGAGATGGAGATAGCACCTTGACTGTCCTTCATAGAATTTCAGAGGGGATGAGAAGGACTTATGAAGAGATGTTTCAAGGAGGAAGCAGTAAGGGGTGAATGGGAAGGTTATCTTTCTCTTGACTGGAACCCAGGGACATGGTGCATGGTAGTATATGAGGATATTGAGACAAAAGAGGCAACCACAGAACAAGACAGCTGGAGTGCTATTAAAGTATACTAAAAAACAAGGCAGAATAATTACTGGTGGCATTCATATAGGAAAAATGAGGCAAATCTGTTAAGCATCATCAAAGGGTGCTGCCAGTGGAGGTCTATTTTGCAGTTACTTAAACAGTATGGATATGACAAGCATGTGCTGCCCATAGTGGTGCTCAAGCTGTGACCAGCTTGACTCTGCTCAGAGCTGACTGTGGTACAGCTGCAGCATGGGGAATTTGTCTCTGTGCCTTACCCTGCAAGCACATGAAGGGTTCCATGGCTCATCTCCTCCATGACCAGCACAACAGATGCTGAGGTTTGGCCTTTCTTGAGCAAGAAGCAGTTCTGACTAGTTGGTGTAACTTGCAGTGTGTGTAGAGATGCAGATGGTGTATGTGGTACATAGCTCAGCAACAGCAACAGAGCCAGGGAGGCTCCAGACAGTGGGCACAGCCCTTCATGCTCCATGTTTTGTATGCAGTGTAAAAATCAGCCAAAACAGGAGTGATTTACATACAGAGCTAGGTTGGATCCTCCTCCAAGACCTCGTACAGAACATTTACAAGTCTACCATTTTCCTCTAGTTGAAGATTTGCACTGGGAAACAAGAAGTCTGAGCTAAATAAGCAGTGGATTTGGGGTCAGACACTGTAGCTGATGTATTGTCTTTCTGCTACATGCAGACAGTCCTTGCTGTTTTCTTTATCTTTCCTCAGTAGGTGCAGTACCAGCGTAGATGAAACGTGTTGTCAGTGGCTATGCAAAACCCAGGTGGCTGGAGGGTAGTGGGTCAAACTGGCACAACCACAGCGAGCTCTGTGGTACTAGTGAGACCTGGGAGGTTGATTCTCTTTGCCTCACTCATGTTTCTCTGTTCCCCTAAGAGCTTTTTGTTTACAAATTCAGTGAACAGCAAACACAGCCCAATTTGCCCAGTTGACTAGGAAACGGATATTCCTGGAGCCTGCTCTCAAATAAATGACCTACTAAAAATAGCTGCAGTGAAGAGCAGGTGAACAATGCTATTGCAAAACCTGTCTAGCTATTTTAGTAACTGTGGCTTGCTGATGTTGGAGGCCAAAGGATTTGGGTCTCTCCTATTGGAGAGCAGTGAGAGGCAGGTATGGTGCTGACTTCCAAACTTAGAGCTTGCTGCTTTTCAGCTTTTAGTTAGATATTTAGTTAACCCTCTTTGCAATTTTGCTACCCTCTCTCACCTCTCAGCAATGTCAAGCAGGACTCTCAGTCATCAGATCTGGTAGGAGCTCTTGAAGGAGCTCTGAATTGCCTGTGCAGTATCCAGCACAGGAGATGTGTCAGACTGGGGAGAAAGGAGCAACATTTGGAGGTGTTTCCATTGCCTTAGTGTTCACAAGTCTGGTCTCTGTTGGCAACTGACAAAACAAAGCAGAGGTCTGGTAGAAGATGAGAATTCTTGACTGGAAAACTTGGGCAACAGCATTTGCTTGGCATTTTCCTATCAAGTTCTGCAACTGAAATGGCTTCTGTTGCATCACCAGGAAGAAAAAAACAAAACCACTCTCTCTAAACTGTAGTTCTTGTGCTTTTGGGAATTGAAACTCTGTGGCTGTCTCTGTTCAAAAGAAACAACCTACAGACAGATCTTTCTTGATTCTTTTTCATGGCTGGGCTCAGCACTTTCTCCTTCATCTCTTGGTAGCAGATGTGCAGAGGAAAGGTCAGGAAACGCTGTGCTTGCATCCCTCCCCAGCCACTAGTGCTCTCTCTTTTGCTCTCCATGGGTGATGTGCTCATGTACGTGATGGGACAGATGTCACTTCATAACTAGCCTTTGCACCAGCCTCCTCTGGAGAAGCCTGATTTGAGTGTGATTTCTTTGCATTTTAGGGAACTCATAGCATGTTCAGGGCTTGTCTTCTTTCAGCAGTTGTGTTTTTTGAGGTCTACTCTAGGTGCAGAGATAATTCTGACTACCCTCTAATATTCTCACTTTATATTGGCCCCTTTATGCACTGTCCCCTACTCAGGATGTCTTCTGGCCTTTCTGTTCCCTCATTTGCAGTCATGGGAAGATGCTATGAGCGTGTCTGGGAAGATGCCTGGATGTCAATAAGCTGCCATGGTGATGGAGTACAGAACTAGCTTGGGTGTGCACAGCAAATAAACAGTACTTGTGGAAGCTCTGCAGAGCAGATCAGTCACCTCTCTCCTCTGCCATGCCTGACATCTCTCCTGGGTTTTCAAGCCAGCCCTCTTCTAAATGACTTGCAGGCCACCACAGAATGATAACTGCTTAAAAAAAAAGGAAAAGAAAGAAAAGCAAAGCGGAATAGAAAGGGCCCTGCATGTCCCATTTTAGACTTCCCTTCTCTTAAAAAGAAACTAGATGGCAATACTGCAATCAGTTGTTATGTTAATGGAAGTGCACAGAATATGATGGAACTAAGCAAACCTTAAGGGCTGACATTCTCAGTGTTGGTCACAAATAATTGCTTAATGGTTGTTAAAGGATCTCTCCAGAGGTAAGGATGTAACCTTAAAAGGCAACTCACAAATTAATATATTACCAATGAAGGAACATAAGAAATGCCAGTCTGGATGAGCACCTTCTTGTGATTCAAAACCAAAAGTAGCTGCTTCATAAAAAAAAAAATGAGAACATAATGGAAACTGGTGTGGAAGAACTCACTCACATGTTCTGTCTTCCTTGTCTTCAGTGATTAACAATGAGTTTCAGGCCTGATGAACAACAACAGCTTTAGTATTACATTTGACATCTGTGTCTATGGTAGCTTCCTTGAGTCAACTGATTTTGCTGTCTTGTGTACTCTTCTGTGACTCCTGAAGATCTCAACCTCCTTCCTCTGCCCTGGGGCATTCTCATTATTTCATTTTCTTCTACATAATCAGTATTTATTCTACAAACTGAAAAGTCTTTGGTTTCCTCTACTTTAGAAACTGAATTAGGGAATCTGCGATACCGTTCTCTTATGATGAAGCTGAGCTATGTGAGAGCACTCAAAGAGGGAACAAGCAAACAAGTGCTGTTGATTGAAGAGCTCCCCACCTCTTCATGGGAAGCTGTCAGGTGTATCTGCACAAGTGAAAACACATCCTCAGCCTGGAACAATCTTAGAAAAAGGATGAGAGTAACAAAGGAAAAGAGCACAGAGTAATTCCTGACAAAGCCTGGAGAAAAGCCGGAGCTCAATGCTGCATTGATGGGAGAAGCATTTGTTTCACACTCAAACCCTTCCCAGCATATACACAGTCACGTTGGAGAGCTCACCCTCCTGGGCTGTGCTTGGCATATGTAAGCTGGTGGCTGAAAGAGCATGGCAAAAGTGTAGAAGGGCTCACAGATACTTGCCCTAGGAGTGTCTGATGCTGCTGTCCTGCGCCAGGAATGAAGGTGGGCTCTGTGTCCTCAGAGCTACCTTTGCTACAACTCTTGCTATGAGATTCTGCTCTGGGTCCTTACTGCTGTGCTTCTGATTTATGCACCTGATTAAATCAGTCCTGGTTTTCTCTTTTCACTGAGAAGGCCCTTTGCTCTTCTCATCTCTGGGAATACACTTTCTATATTTCATGTAGATCAATTTATTTTACCACCACAATCCCATTTCTGCACCAAGCTCTAGTTTCTGTTGATTATCCAGCTGTGAAATAGCAGGAGAGGAGAAGAAGACTAGCAGCACGTTTGTTGTGAAGCCCTGACCCAGCCTGCAGAAGTGGAAGGTACAAATCATAAGTTGTGCTTCATAATCTTTCTAAAAGCTCTTTGCTTTGAAAGTAGCCTGTCTGGAAGTCAAGAGGAAGAGTTCCAGCCTTTTGTAGAAGGAGTTAGTGAGCCATGATGTTTTGTGTCAAACTGTGCTCTGGAAAGCAGCAGGACTTCTCTGCAAAGGTGGGTTTCAGAGGGCACAAGGATGGGTGAGCTTGGAAGGGATGTATTATAACCTACTCAGGACCAAGCTTTCACACTTGTGCATACATAGTACTTGTGCAGAATGACTTTTGTCTCTGCTTTCTAATGCACCTTTCTCTGACCTATAGCAAGATAATCTGGGTGGCTAGAAACACCACTTTGTTCAGCTGTGCTCTCTGTGATGCTGATCATCACCTCTTCAAAGGAGTACTAGGAAAGGGTAAGGCAAGTGTTAAACTCTTCTGAAAATCTTCCCTAACCACTCTTTTAACTGTAGTTCTGTGGAGATGCTGGCATTTTAACTCTGACAGCATACATGTCATGTTGGAGCAGATACAATACTTTTCTTCAGACACTGTCTATCAAATGTAAGAGCATTTTTTTTTTTGGAACCACTTTAGAAAAATCAAAATGTTTAATGTAGAAAAACTTGAAACACAACATTATCCCCCTCTTTTTTTCCTTACAGGTCTAGCTGCTGATGCAGTGGAAGTCCATGTAGGTTTGATCATTCTAAACCAGCATATTTGGTGATAGAATTATTTAGTGGGGTACTTTATTAGACTAATTTACTTCCCATGGAAGAAATCTAATAACTTTTAAAGAGGTTGTATACTGACATCAAACAACCATGTGATTGTGGTTCTGCACCCTGGTTGAATCTTGATTCTGCTTGGCAGTTTCACATCTTATCACCTCATCTAGCTCATACCTGCTTTGGCCAGAAATGGGTTTGGCCCATTCTAGTGACTTCCAGGCTTCTTCAGTTTCATCTTGCTTTATGCAAAAGAGGAAAGTGTAAGGCTATCTTGCTGTATATATGAGTCTAAAACAACTGCATGAAGTCCTTAACCCTCCATTTTAACAGTTGAAGTCTGTTTACTTCATGTAAACAGGATTTAATACCTTTTTTGTTTGTTTTTTAAATCTCCTTAGTATTGAATATTCATGATTCATTAAAATACAAAGTCTCTTCTTGTTTCCTAAGTTTAAAATCTTGGGCATCCTGAGTTTGAGACTCTTCCAGAGCTGCTATTATCTGGGAGAGGAGAGTCTCCTCCTGGGTTTTGATACTTAGTATTTGATTTTTTTAACTTGTCCCTGTGTTGGGGAACAGCAAAGACAAGTATTTGCTCTTCATCCCCTAGCTCTCTCAGGACTCTGATTAACCTGCTGCTCTGCCCTTTCTAAGGTAAATCCATGTTTTCATTCTCTCTCTGGAGGAGGAGAAAAAAAAAGAACCATTCCCATTACTGCTGTGTGAATGTTTGCCAAGCCTGTGCTGGCTGTTCTGGTGGGGCTTGATGGGCAGCAAGCACATCCTGAGGTTAAGATGCTGTTTTGCATAGGAACATTGTACTGCTGAGCAGTATTTGCCATTTATTACACACAGTAAATTCTTGTTGGCCATAGAGCCAAAAATATGAAATGTTTCAAAATAAAGCTTGCAATGTAAAGTTGGACCCTGTGGAAATAACACATCCATGCACATACAAATGACTGATGTCTTAAGTCTGACTCTGCTGGGCAGCCACCTTCAAATTAGACATTGACATCTCAAGAGCTTGGCAAGGCAGGGCTCTGAGCAGTGGTTGAAATCTAGAATGTCACCCTGGTCTTTCTAAAACCAGAATTAAAGACCTATAAGGATGAAGTAGGGCTGGGATTCTGAACCATTTGCTTGTTTCAAATCTAAACATACTCTCCACAAATGCCTGCCCTTTCTCAAGTGCTCCTATTGATCTCTTGCATCCTTCACACAAGGCAAAGTGATGTGGGGGAGGCACTGCCCCATTCAGCAGATGTCTGGGCTCTCTGCTTTGTTAAAAATCTGTTAAATTTACACCCATTATTCTAACATGCAAATTCCTTGGCTAAGGGGAGAAGGAAATGCACATTTCTTTTCTTTTGCATAATCATCTTTGCTAGTCATAGGGCAGTTGGAATAATGTGTTCTCTTTCAAATGAAAACAAAGGCATAAAAATAGATCTTCAGAGCCTAGAACAGTGGCAAGAAGATTTTAACTAAAACTCCTCACAGTACTCTACTTTCACATTTGCTGCTTCAAATTACCTCATCTTCTGTCCAGAAGATGCTTTTATCAGAACCAAAACTAAAGGACATTTGATCAGAAAACCTTTAGCAATGCTTTTCTAGCGAGTGACTATAATACCTTAAACAAAATCAAATGTCTGTATATGCAGATTTATAGACAGGGTTTGTTTTCAGTTTTCACTGGGTGCAGTTATCTTAATTCCTGGGCACTGTTACACTGCTGCTGCATTTCTCTGCAGAGAAGGCTGCACTTTGTTGTTATATGAGGTGATTCCAAATAATCCATTGTCCATGGCAGTAACTATTTTTCCTTAGGGAAAGTCCATTAGCTAGAATGTGAAGCTCAACAAACAAACAAAACAGTGCCAAACTTACTCGTGGATGAAAGGGGAGGAAAAGCTCAGGACATGTGATGAAATGAATAGATTTTCTGTGCATTGGCCATCATCTTATTCTCTCTCACTGTGGGTGAAGATGTGAGTCAGCAGAGCAGGCAGAGTAGCTGCTGACCACTTAAGGCTAGGTATCCTTGTGGCTATCAAGCAGAAAAGCACATATTCCCAAGATGGAGCCTTCAGGAAGACAAAACCACCACAGCCCAGAAAGCTGTGTACCTGAACTGCAGAAACTTGCATCCTTGGTTCACCATTCAGCACACTGGTGACTCAAATGTATGTCTCAACTCCTTTACATTTGCTTCTTTCCCTTTCTTGCTGTGGCTAATGAATTACCATGGGCATGTTAGTACCTGTCCAGTGATGGTGCTGATTCTTCTCTGTAATTCTGTTCTGCTCAAGAAAAGTCTGAGCAATGGTATAGGTCAGAGAAACAAAAGCATTGCCAGCCTGGCAGCTAGAATTTCACACTCGAGCAGATTGTTGTTGCCATTCCAGCACCTCCAGCAGTGGGCTGGCTTGAGCATGAATGCTGGAGCTCAACAAATCTAGCTTTTGGTTTCTGGCTTTTCTACAAACTCACTGTGTGAATTTTGGCAACTTGCTTAATTACCTTGAGCACGATCTGAAACCTGGGGAAGTCAGGAGAGTCTTTCCTGGAGCTGAAATATGCTTTAAATAGGCTCTTTAGGTTTCTGTTTCTAGATTATAAAATGGTAAACACACTCTCTTTTATATATTGGTTGTAAGCTCTGCATGACAGGGCTTGTTTCTTACTGTTAGCACAACAGAGCCTTGGTTTTGGTTAGCATCCTGTAATTTGAAGCTGAACATAACCCTTGAGCCCCCCATGGATATAGGAACTCAGCTGGGTGGCAAGCATCATCCCTTCAAATTTTATGCGGCTTGTGTATGAGAAAAAGCAAATCTGATTCCCATTTGTCTGGACAAAACTAAAAAGAATGGGAGAAAGGGTCAGGCACTTCTGTTCTTTATAGCTATGGTTTGGCTTCTGCTCACAGATGCTACCAACCCACGGGCATGATTGTGTTCGTGCAAACATTTTCCTTTACCTGTTTTCTCCATATTTTGTGGAAATAGAAGTGCTAGCAGGGCTCTTTTGATGTTCCCCAAGTCTTGATCTGCACTACTTGTTAGGAGAGCTCCGTTCCCATCGGTTTCATGGCGTGGTGTCTGGCACGGCTTCTCCTCAGGGCCCTGGTAGTGCAGGATGGTGGTGTAATATCAGTGCCTGCCAGGAGGCCAGGTGGCTGCAACAGTCCAATCCTCTGCCCTGCCAAGCAGTGTTTACTAATTACTGAGCAGATCATGCATCCTGAATAGCAAAGCTTCGATGGCTCATATTTAACCCACTACAAAAAAGCCCAACTGTCCACCCAAAGAGGATCGTAGTTAGTGTGGTTGTAGAGAGTTGAACTTGTGGAGGTAGAGCAAAGATATTAGTACGACTTAATCAGGAAAATGGAATCCTGCAGGCATCTTCTGGTCTGTAAAGGGCTTTTGCTTACATAGGCAGCATGACAGAGCTCAGCACAGCATCTTTCCCATCAGACATCCTTCCTGTCAGAGATGGATTCCTTTTCTGCTCTGCAGTGCTTGCCATCAGGGAAAGACAAAGCCAGGACTGTGTTTGCGGTGCGGCCTAGGAACTGGGCAGAATCTCTTGTGTCTCTCTGCTTTCATACCTTCTTTTCCACCATCAAAAATATCTTTTCAGACCCCCTGTGCAGCCTGATGAGTGTAGCTGAACCCAGGCATTCCTGCAGTACTCAGTAAATGTCATGGCAGGGAAGAGGCAAGTGATACTCATTCCCAGGAAGCCACAGGGCTGGGGGCATTAGTTGCAAGCCAAGTATCTTAGAAGTCAAGTCCCCTTCTTATGCAAACTGTCCTTATGGCCTAAGATGAAGGAGACCATGACCCTTCTGCTCCTAAGAGGAGGATGCAGCTGTGAAGCTGAGTTAATGCTGGTGTCTCAGGCCAGTTGCCCAGAGTGTCATTTGTTTGGTCACATATGGATTTGAGTCTAGATGCTGGAAACAGGACAGGATTAACCCTGGGATGGATCTGAGGTAGTTTGGATAGTCTGGATGATAGATTATGGGTTCTTTAGTCTCCAAGGAGAGGATGATGTGAGACTGGAGGAGGAAGGAGCTGAGGCCTCTGGAGTCTTTAATATCTGAGATGGAGGATCAGCAAGGATGGAGGTGCATAGGGAGTTAAAGGCCACAGGCAGGAATGATTAAGAAGGACATCATGGGGACACTGAGTATCGAATCAGGACTCAGCATGAAGGTAAAGACTGCTTTCCCTGTTCTGTGTGCCTCTGTTTTGCTTCTGTAAATTCAGTAGCTCTGGACATTCTGGCATAGGGTGCCAGGTGTTGTGCCTGAATTAGTACATGCCTTACAATGGTGAGAGACACAGACAAAGGAGATGAAGACATGATGTTTCATGCCTTTAATGACAATCAGGTCACTCTGTGGCCTAGCAAAAAACAAGCATGTTTCTCCTAACTCTTAGCGTACTGCTGCAGCAATTTAAGGCTCCCATGAACTTTGCTCTTTTGAAAAGTGTTCATGAAAGCCTCAAGAAAAGTCTGGCATCTCTAGATGGAGAAGGAGTAAATGTATTTAAGTTGTGCATTAGAAATCTTCCCCCTGCTTGTCAGGGAATTGTTGTCTGCCAGTGTGGTGTAAAAGAGAGGAAATGCACTTTTCATTGTGAACTCTTTATTACACAGTGAAAGACAAGTTTATGCCTAAGAACACTTACTGCACTCAGCAGAGTTTTGGGCTCTCCAACTGAAACTTATAGTTCAGATGACTTTTGCTTTTACAACTCTGTTCCTGAGGTCAAATCTAAGGTTGTACAACTTTCACTGGCTGCTGAAAAAGGTAGATTTAGGATTCTTTTTGCTCATTGGCAATTTTCATTCTTTCAGTGCTACCATAAGTTCCATTAACCTAGAGTTAAGCTAAGGTTACGCTGTTGGATGAGCATAATAAAACACACTACCTTGACTATGGAAAGTATTTCTTTCATGGTGCTTTAAGAGGTCTATAAAGCTGTGATTAAATGATGTCCAAGTTTAACTCTTCTGCAGTATTCTGCTGAGAGCAGAATCAAAAACTTGTTGGGAGCTTTTCTTAGCTATGCCACTATCACAGCAAGATGCAGAACCATCAGGCCTAGCAACTCTGCTTATTTTAAGCCAGGAACAGCTGAGATGACAGTAGTCTACTTGCAATGCTTGTAACATGATGCTTGTGCAAGTAACAGCCCAATTCATTCTGTGGTTCTGGGGAATGTGTTAGTCTGTGTACAGGGAGCAGCTGGCAGCAGAGAGAGGGCTGAGAAATGCCACACAAGCCAGTGAGATGGACTGAGCTGGGTGCTTTGAAAGGCACAAGCTGTGCAGAGTTTGTTAAAGTGAAACAGCTGCATGCAAGAGGGAAAAAGAGAAGAAATTGAAAAAGAAAGCAAGATCTATTGTCCAATCCAGATAGCCATGTCTGTTTTGTGCAGAGGCTCTATTGCTTTTGTGGAACAGCAGCAAGATAATTTTTGCTTCTTTTTTAGTGTGCTGTTTTGTTACTTAAGTGTTTCAGCTTCCTTGGGAGGAAAGTATTTCTCTGGGACTGAGCTTCTCCCTGATGAGCTGCATGACCAAGCCAGGGCAATGCTTGTCCCAGCACCACAAGTTCACAGACACTACATTTCTGAGGCAGCACATACAAAGAAGGAGACTTATGTCCCACTCAGTGCAACACACTTTTCCGAGGAACCTGAGCACAGCAGTTGTGTGGCCATGAAAAATACCACTTTGTTTTGTGAACTGCCAAACAGAGCAAGGAGCTGAAATTGTGACTGGAAAGGGCTGGTGATCAACACCGGGGCCTCAGGCTTGTGCAGCCAAAAAACTTTGGCAAGACTTTCTCCTGAAATTGAACAAAGTGGTTGTCTTTGAGGCTGAAAAAGTAGAACTTGCTGCTGTAGCGTTATTTTAATACAGATCCTGTAACTTCACCTTGGTCTAACTCTAAAATCTTTCTGACTGGGAACAGGAATGCTGCCATAGCATGAGCCTAGAAGCAAGGACCCTTTAAACATCCCAGGAAGGCTGGTGAATCAAATATATGCAGAGACAAAGTTTAAACAGGTAGCAAAACAGCAAGGTGGTGCAGATGTAGAGTCCATATGACTTTCTTGTCTACCTCCCTTAAAAAAGGCAGCTGTGTAAGGATCTCTTAACCTGGCAAAGAGAGGGGCCATCAAGTGATTTACAGACTCACAGAATCTTAAGGGTTGGAAGGGACCTTGAAAGATCATCCAGTCCAATCCTCCTGCCAGAGCAGGAAAGATTTGCCTGTGTGCAGCCAAAGGCTAAACCTCGTAAGACTAAGTCCCCATGGTGCTATATATTCAAGACAGTCCTTGTCCTGCAACTGAATAGTCTATGTATTGTGTATGATGGGAAAAGGTATCTGAAGGTATAGGGAAGGACAGTGACTTTTGCATGGTCACACACAAAGAAGGGGCAGAGCAAGGCAGAAAACTAGAGAAGACTTCACATCATGGCTCTGTCCCAAAGGCAATGATCCAGCAGGCTGCTTCTAATTGCAAGGACAGGGAGGGAAAGAGCAAAAAGGGGAGGTGCCTCTCTCCTGCCTCATTTGTACTTGGGTGAACAGTTCTGTCTACATTAGTCCCAATCCTGACATCCCATCATTTCACTTGGAGCAAAGACTTCTGGTCTCTTGGCATTTCCAGTGGTGACCTGCTTCACAGAACATGTCCAGTCATGCATTCTAAATCTTTCTCCTTTTAACAGAGCCAACAAATCATTTGTAAGTATCTTCAGGTCCCAGAAGTGATTCCCAAATGTCTCTGTGTCAGCTTTAAGTGTTTTAAACTGAGCAATAAGTGTTATCCATACAACAATTTTTAAATCACGGTTATTGTGTAGAATGTGAGAGGGACCTGCCAGCCACAAATCATGGTCATGTCTGACCAAAACTCTTTGAACTTGGAACCTTGTTACCAAACACATGCTCTCTGGGGCACATCACTCTTTTCATTACATTTGCTGCTTTCAATACTACTTAAGATGGGAGGCTTGAAAGAAACATCTCTTTCTTTCCAGCAAGCCTCCTCCTGGAATACTTGACTCAGCCACTAAATAGACAAAAAAACTCACTCAATTGGAAAGGACTTTTTGTTGCCCTGTAAAACTTTCATCTAATGCCCTCCAAATGCACCAGATGAAATATCAAGGCAAAATCATTTATGAGGGCATCACAAAGATTAAGGGGTATAAATGTCAGCCTTTCCACACTCCTTGTCACTTAGTGGAGCTGCTGGTCCAGCAGGCAGGAGAGAATGGAAGTTTTTCTTTCCTGTCTTTTACAAGCACCTGTTCCAATGGAAAGCAAACTGCTCCTCCCATGGGAGAACAGGCAAGATCAAGGTGGCAACAAGGTGAGCTTGCTGTTCTCCTGAATGGGGCAGGAATAGCACCAAAAGCTACCTGTTTTGATATGTCCAAATCTTGTCTAGGCATCTCCAAGTGAAAGGGAGCCCTGCTCATACTTTAAGCTTGGCCACAGGAAGACAAAATGAAAAAATCAGATCTGACCTTTCCAAAAGATATGAGATGGGTCCTTATGTATGTCTTCTGTTAGTCTGCCCTGGGCTGTTCTTGCAGGATGCTGTGACTATCACTGTGGTTCCTTTGACAGTCATAAATGCTTGTCTTACATATTGCAATGTCATCTGCTCAAAGTGCAGCAGTGTGTGGTGGGACCTCTGTCTGCGCTCCCTGCTGGAACTTCTGCAGGGTAGAATCTTCTCATAAGACACACTGATGCAAAGCAGAAACCAGCCACAGGTCAGAACAGTTTCAAGAGCTCGGAGAACAGATCCTGATACTATAATTCCTCTCTCTGGAACATATTGTGGAGCTTCTGCTTCTGTCAAGCCAATCCAAGCCATCTACTCTCAAAGCAAGCTGAATGATGCTTAGACTCATGATGCTGGTTGTTGTAAATACTTGGTGGTGAGAAGAGATGGAGCTGATATCTTGTGCCTGGATGCTCTGAGCTTTGTAAGCTCGAGATAAGTAAGCAGGATCCTTAAGCATATTTCCTATCTTTTGATACAGGGGAAGCTGTGACTCAGGAGATCATAATTCGATCTGAGAATGAATGCACTTCAGAAGAGACAGTTCTTCTTCAGCATGACTGAATTATCTTCTTGCCCCACTGTGATATTTTGAGGACTATCACCATTCAGCACACTCTCCTCCAGTAATGCCACTTCTGTGGCTACGAAGTCTGAATTGCAAGTCACATGTGTAAACATTTGACTAGTCGTTTATCTGCTTTACAATTTGCAAAGATGACATGTAATTTAAATAGTGTATGTAACATAAAATTCCTAGTACTGATTTAGTAGCCTTATTATTACCCTGTCAGCAAAACTAATGTTCTATTTGCAGAAAGCATCAGTTCAGTCTTCCTATCTGTAGAAACAGAGAGGTTAGGATATGGGCTGAGGTGTCTTGACAACTGAGAAGTATGTTGTGTGCCAGCACCTGTCGCTGCTGCAAGTAGAACAGGCATTTCCCAAGATTGCCTTGCATTAGAAATAGCACATCCCCATTACCAAGTTAGAAGGGCAACAACAGAGTGACAGACAGACTTAAGTGTGAATCCACAGCCATGATTCACTCAGCAGCTCCTTTCCAATTAAATGGCTGGAAAATTTTCTGTTTGAATAGAGAAGCCTGAGGGAAAACACAGGAATTAAAATTTTAGCAACAAGCTCTGCAAAACCAGAAACAACTCCCTTCTATTTTACAACAGGAAAGGAAATATTCCGCCAAATTCCTCCCTTTTTCTGCATTGTGCTTTCCAACAAATATAGTTAGTTATAAATTGCCAGGGAGCAGCAGGAGTGGGCTGATCCATAGGGAATGCAAGCCAGTAGTGCAGCATGACAAGAAGGTGAGCACAGAGTGATGTCCTGCTGCAGGTCCCTCAGGACCTGACAAAGAAGAGTGGGTCCAGTAGCAGTCACTAGAGTCAGCCAGTCATTTCCAGACCAGTTCACAGTGACAGATCCTTTGGCCAGCCAGGAAGCTAAGTCTCTATCAGTAAAATGAGGCCAAGCATAGTCTTACCTGTAGTTAGCCCAGGCAGTAACCAAGGACAAGGGCTTGAGAAAAGTGGATGACTCCAACAACGGACCTCACAGCTCTTTCTGAACAATGTGATGCTTGGTTACAGCTGCACCATATTAGAGCTGGCAGTTGAGTACAAGCAGCCAGATACCTTGTGGGGTGCTCTTTTGGACATGTCTTTTGAGCTCTTGTAATATGAGGTCTCTGTTTTCAACACATTTGGCAAGATTGGGAGCTAACTAAGGTAACCACAAGGAGACTGAGCACCCTGATAGCCTCAGCCTCAAGGCAAATTACATTTTTCTACCTCTCCTTTCAGTGAGAGTATATATCCCATGAACCAGTTGTCTGGAAGAATGCATGGGCACAGGATATAGATGGCTGTAAATATTCTCTTGTGTGATGGCAGGAGCCTGTAGGAGGGAAAATGAACTGTCAGCTTGAGAAGTGAAAGAACAAAGCCATTAATAAGAGCATCAAAAAAGACTGTGAGGCATAGCACTGCAGCATGGAATGGTTGCCAGCAAGTTGATATCTACTGCAGCTTTTCCAGAAGTCTCTCAGACCAGCTGAGGCTTTCAGCAGATACCCTTGGTCCTTGGGTTGAACCTTCCATAGAAGTTCTGTGATGATGGGTAGGCAGATAAGGACCTCTCAGAATAACGCTGGACCCTTGGAATATTCTCTGTGCTTCTTCAAAAGTGAGAATGCATTCAAGAGTATTCAAAAATCATCCATGGTAAGGTGTCTGCTCAATCTAATGATGCTGAGATAGGCTGAAAGAAAAATTAAACACTCTAGAAGTGCCAGTTATTATGGTGAGGTAGCCAGGTATTTATCTTTTTGGAGCCAGCCTTGGCAGACGATAAATGGAGGAAAACTGAACCAGTTTAAACTGGCTTGTCATCTCTCTTTACACAAGAGTTTGGATGAAGGTTTCCTCAATCATAAGGTTTTTGTAAAGCAATTTATTCTGCAATTTCTATTTAGTTTCCTGCAGGTTTCGGGTTCTTTTATACA
Organism: Urocolius indicus; assembly: GCA_013401255.1. Lineage (NCBI taxonomy): Eukaryota > Metazoa > Chordata > Aves > Coliiformes > Coliidae > Urocolius > Urocolius indicus. Next base: position 163,946 of record WBNH01004193.1, on the reverse strand, counting down.
GTCTTGGTTGAAGCTGTTCAACCCCTGGAATTGTGAAGCATCAGAACAGGTTGACTCTGGGGGTTGTGGGATATATAGTCTTGGAGGTTTTCAAAACACAGTTGGACAAGGAAATGAATAACCTGATCAAACCTGGAAGTTGGCTGCTTTGAATTTTTCTAAGGTTCCAAATTCTCTGTGCTACCATCAGGCTAGAAAAAGAGATGTTTTATGAAAGGCTGAAACGTTTATTAAATATCTTAAATCTACACACTCAAGAAAGAAGAAATGATTTCTCTTTATTTATAACACAATTCTGAGATCTCAGGACTAATCTGGTGAAGACTCTGATGTCTTCTCTGTCTTCCATTTTTCCACCCTCAAATGCTATGACAAGGGCTTTGCAAACTGAAAAGCCAGAAATTGTTTGTTAAGAAAGCAAGGAAATTCTACTCCTGATGACCTTTCCTTTTTGGCCTCAGAAGTCTATGCTGAAATTCTCAGCTGCCTGGGAAGCTGAGCAGAAGGAGATCCCCCAGGAGCTCTGTTCTCCTGGAAGTGCTCTTTGTGTGGGAGAGGAGAAAGGAAGGCATTTAAGGACAAGAAAAATGAGTTAGGGAAGTGCAAACTTAATTCATCAGTCAAATCATGTTTAGAGTGCAGTTCATTTCTGTCAGCATTGTATCTACCACTGGGGTTTACATACTCTGGCTACGATGAAGGCAAAACTAGAGTGGGTTGTCTGCACTGACTTTCTGGAGCTGGCTGTGTTGTGGCATCAGCTCCCTTTTCCCAGGGACTGCAAGATGTAGGCTGTAAAGTGCTTTTAGGCAAGACTGAGACTTACTAAAATGATCAAGTGGTGCAGCTGTGCAGGTCATGGTTTATTTAGCTTTCCCTGACCTGATGGTGATCTCTGTCCTTGGGTGGTGAGAGGTGTGTATGTCCTCTGTAAAAAGAGCTGAGATGTGTAAATAACTGCTGGAGGCTGAGGAGTGTTGGAGTGGGGAGAAAGACACGTGCAACATGAACTGCTGGAAAGGGGAAGTTTATGGTCTGATGCATTACGTAAGGGCAATGTCACAGTGAAGATGGGCCAGGAAATGTCTGACTGTGGTATTTGGAATGATACAGTTAGTATGTGATAGTGATATTACTAATTACACAATTAGTATATGAATTAAACAGGCTTTCCCCTTATGCTTAGTATGTAAATAGAGTATAATTACTTGGTTAATACCAAGCCTAAAAATATGTGTGATGCCTAAAATTAACCCTCTCCACACACAAAACAACTGGCAAATCCATAGCTTAACAGAGCTGGTAAATTGAAATGCTACACAAGGAAAGTGAGGAATGCAATTTCTGGACCCTCTATTTCCATATAGTCTAACCTCTCTGCATGAGTTCTTTGTAGCTGTACTTGTTACCATCCTGCCTGCATGAAGGAACCTGACAGATGAAGACCCATCTTGTGGGAAAAGTTGGCATTTGGAAGGGGACACACTGGAACACACTGTTAATTCTGGTTAATGACCAAAAGCAGATCATGAAAAAGCTGAAATGATCAGGATCCTTGACTGTGAGCCAGATCAGGTGACCATGGAAGGAATACAGGAAAAAAGTTGTAGGAAGAGCCTGGATGATCTTTTAGAGAAATGGAGGGCTGAGGAGGAAGAAGGTTTGAGACAGGGAGATTCAGACTGAAGCCTCCCATCTGGAAGTGGCCTAAAAGGTCAGACTTGTACCTCTTTTTCTGAAAATGCAGTGGTTTAGCAGAGGTTTAAATATAAATATTCTTCTTTCTTTATTTTTTTTAAATATTATCATCTTTCATTTCAAACTACTTCTGGGTTTAAGCTTCTACTGCTGTTCCTTGATCCAGACCCAAAGATGTGTGGAACTTGATGTCCATGTGTATGCTTTCTAAAAAACTCCCATCAGCATCAATGGATCTACACCAGCACAAGCTCCTGCAGGAAGAATCTGTTCTCACTCTTTTCTATGTTATCTCTAAAATTCCCTTCCAACCTCTACCATTCTATGATTCGCACCTACTGGAGAAGATTCCATACAACAGACCAAGAAGCTATCAGAGAGCCTCTCACCTTGGGTTGCTGAAGGACAGGGCCATGCTTATGGATTATCCTTGTTAAATATAGCAATTGTACATGGACAAACCGACACAAATTATCTAACTCCACATAAGGCATCTTGGCTTGCTGAACACCATAACTCGCTGTGCTGTGTGGTTACTGTACTGCACAGCAAAGACTCTTGAAACACATGCAACACAAAAGAGAATGCTTTTAAAGGTTCTCACTCTGCACAGCACCTCTCTCCATCCCTCTCTAGACCAGTAATGCCACTAATAGTAGTAAATGGACCTGGTTTTATACTCTATCTCATTAAGCTCACGCTTATCTCTGCTGCTGTGTATAGGAGCTATTAGCTTGGAACTGCAGTTTCTAGTAAGCTGGGCACAGAGGAGAGCAAAGAGGATGGTGGGAAGGCATCTGGCAACTGAAGCAGAAAAAATGTGACTTTATAAATCCTTCATCCCCTACATCTTCTCAGAAACATTTCTCAGCAACTTCCTTATGGAAAATTAAACTCAACCCTGGAAAGAAAAAAACCCTCATGTAACTGCTGTGCTTCAGGACAGCCTAGCTCTGTCATTCATTGGGAACAGAAGAGCTTGTCTTGGCTTCTTTTCTTGGTTTGTCTTGTCTCGAAGCAAAATTAAACTAAGTAAAGCATCTTTCATCTAATCTGAAGATGTAGCCTTCAGGGTACAAGAGTGGAGAAACATCAGAAAATTAGTAAGAAGCTTCTGGGACCATCATCTTGCATTAGGAAGAGTGCTGCTGAGTGCTAGTCTGTCACGTAGGGCTTGCTGAGAGTACCATTCATAGGCTGTCATTTGGGTTCATGCCAGATTCCCTGCACCCACCATCCCTGACTGTGTGTTTGCTGATAAGGAGCGGACCATCCTCATGTTTGAAACAATCAGAGGAGACTGGAGTTGGGTTCTCCTTGTGTTCCATCCAGCTGAAGCTCTTCTAGAGTTTCTGCCAGCATCAGCACTGTGTGTTTGTCTGAGAATGCTAGCTATCCTACCCTTGCTCCCTCTGCCTTCCCTCCATGTATCTGGGGCCATAGCCATCTGGCATCAGCGAGCCTTTAGTCGTTCAAGTAGAAAGACCAGAGCTGGTACAAGCATTTCATAACCCTGTACCAAGAGCTCTCATGGGATTTACCAGGTGCATCACGTCCTGTGGGGACTGCAGCTAGAAGGTTTGATTTTGGGTCACTGGATAAAACTTGGCATTAAATGGGCATAAATTACAATCTTTCTTAATGAATAAGTGGTTCTGGAGAGCCACTTTGTGGCCCAATAGGTAACAGCCTTGCCCTGGATAGCTACCTGAGAGCATCTCTGATGGCATGCACTCGTTAAAGTGTCCATAATTTAAGTACCTGGTCATCACTGAAAATGAAATGATGCATAAAGGAAAATGAACTGAAAACTGTTTGTTCAGGGCAGTTGCATGAGAATATCACTGAATAGGTCTCTAGCTCAAATAAAGGGCTGCTAGAACCTAAAGAGTCACAAAAAGAAGATATTAAAAGGATAAGACACAAAGGGAACACAAATACAAGGTGTGGGCAGGCTTGGCCTTTGACAAAGCCTGGGGATAAGCAGAGCTGTGCTGTGCATCTGTGGAGAAAAGCATCCATGGAGAATAATCACAACCTCAGCTCAGCAACAAGCAAATCTTGTGAATTTCCTTCTTGATTTTAATAACAAGGGCTCAACTGTAAAGTAATAATCAACCATATCATCTTTCAGGATTGTTTCATAGCCCACACTGTGGGTTACAAAAGTAATCCTTACTGGACTGATTTCATGTCTAACAAATGCTGCAGACCCTCTCCTAACTGGGCTTGAGATGAGCAATTCCTTGGGATAGAGCTGAGGTGTAAGATTTGGGAAGCCAGCACGTCTCTACATCCATTGTCATTCTTGGACTGATCATCTTGCTTCCGTGTGACTTGCCACTGACTCTTCATACATTTTGAAGAAGAGTGATGTGGGATATGTAAGACTACCATTCCCCTTCTTGCTTTACAGCACAGCAAACAGTAGTTTATTCTGTCAGACTGCTTTCTTTAAGGAGTTCAAGGTGAAGGATCGGCTGTTTCCATAGGACTTGGATGCACTGCATTTGATTTCCAAATGTTTCTGTTGTCATTGGCCAACAGCTAGAATGAAGTGGAACTGCCAAGCTTGGCAGCATATCTGAGAAACAATATTGGGGAGAATGCAGTTTTGCCTGAAGCCTTCAATACCTTTTTTTTCCCCAGGTGCCAGCACCCTCAGCTGATTTCCTGCCACTGGGTAGTATAGAGCAATTTAGAGAATAGCTGCTCTTATTCCCACTTGTAGGAGCTTTGCTTCTGTACCTGATCTCAGATCACTCTCAGAGTTTAGAGTGAAATTCCCTCTAGTTCTAGGAGATGGAGCAGTAGCAAGCTTGAACTATAGGTTCAATGTTTTTACTTACCCTTACCAAGTGCTAAACATGGGAGGGCAGGTCTTTAGCTGACAGAGAATGTCCTACTTTCCTTGGCTTCAGTGAAGCCATCATAGTTTATAGAAGTTCGTGGAACCACTCCATGATTCTGAGATCCCAAGCAGGAGAGAAATCTAGACTCTTTCTGTCTATATGAAGTGACAACACAGTATTTATCTGTTACTGAGGTTGTTTTGCTGCTGACGTGGCTGCTGAAGAATGCTCTTGGCATTCTTATTTTTTCAGTGTGTTTGCAGTGACTAGAGGAATAAGCTTCCACATATACTCACTGGAATTAACTGACGTATAACTGAGCTGATAAAATTACAGCCCCTGCTTGGCCAGACACCATAACTTCTGCATTTGTTGATTGCAAAAAGAACTGATGAGTGTCTAACTGCTTCACCAGCTTCCCTAACAGGAAACTAAATAGCAGTGGTACTATCTGTACAACAGCCTTTGTGTATTGCCCATCATCCTGCCCCTCTTCCTGTCACTGCTCCTACTGAGCCTCATTCCTTTCAGCACTAAGTGGCTGCACAGAAAAATCAGAATTTGTCAGATTGAGCCCTTGGTTTTCATATTACACCTTCTCTGAAATAATAGAACATAATTACCCCCCACCTTCCTCAATTTCACCAGCCTTTCCATCATCACAGTGCAGTAGGGCTGCCTTTCATTTGTTTAACAATTAAAAGGTGCACCTACCTCTAAAAGCTCCTCAATTACAGCACCATAAAACTCTTTAGAAAAAAAAGAAACTAATTGGTGTTCTGCTGAGCAAATGCACTTCTTGAGAACTGAATTCTGCAACAAGCCAGGTCCTCTGTGTTCTGGGTTTTTAATCATTATTTTGCCGGGTTTGTCATGTAGGGCAGTTTGTGCTCTACAAGTTTATATTTTTTCTAAATGCTCCTTTTATTTTTTATTTCCTCCAGAAAAATATGAGAGGACATTTACACCCCTGGACAGACTAATGCCAAAGACAACAAAGAAACACTCCTCAGATTCAGTTTGTCCAACTGAATGCTGTGTCCAGTTCTGAGCCTCTTCACTACATGAAGGACATTGAGGTGCTGGAGCTTGTCCAGAGATGGGCAACAGAGCTGGTGAAGGGTCTAGAGAACAGGTCTGATGAGGAGTGGCTGAGGGAGCTGGGGATGTTCAGCTTAGAGAAGAGGAGGCTGAGGGGAGACGAGCACTCTCTGCAGCTGCCTGAAGGGGAGTTGTAATGAGGTGAGCATCATTCTCTTCTTTCCAGTAACAAATGATAGATCACAAGGAAATGGATTCAAGTTGCACCAAGGGACATTAGGAACATTAGGAAGAACCTTTTCACTGAGAGGGTTATTAACCATTGGAACAAGCTGCCCAGGGAGGTGGGGGAGTCACATCTCTGGAGATATTCAAAAGATGCATAGATGAGGTGCTGAGGGCCATGGGTTAGTGGTGGGCCTGGCAGTGTGAGGTGAGGGGGTTGGACGTGATGATCCTAAAGGTCTTTTGCAATTGTAACAATTCTGTGAGTCTTTACAAGTGAGGAGGGGAGGAAAGAGGAGCAATTTGGTACACATGTTATTGCTGAAGCATCTCTAGGTTTGGATTATGGATTTAGAGGGGAAAAAAAGAAAGGAGAGAAAAGAAAATATATTTCTCAGTCTTGTAGTTCAGGGGCTGGGAGAAACAGCAATGGCTCTTTGCTTTCTCCTGACTGAGTCTCCTCTGCTCTCCCATCCCCTCTGTTCTCTGCCCTGTTCCTGTGTGGGAAGGCGAGCGTGGCTGCAATCTGTGGCGTGTCTTCACTGCTTTTGCAGGTTGTCACTCTGCATTGATGAAACCTCACACTTAACTCAGGGACCTAGATCCCCTCGGGCTGCTGGAGCACAGCATAGCTCCACCAAAACCATTTCTGTGACCTCCCTGTATACTGGGAGTGTGTCTGTAACAACACCTGGACAAGTCCAGCCTCCAGGTGGTGGTTAGCTAGGAGTAAGTAGAGCAGGAGTTGATTCCTTTTCTGTTTCCTTTTAGTTGTTCTATTCACTTGTTTGTCTTTCTTTTCTTTTTTTTTTCCTTCAGTGGGTAATGGGAAAAGAAAATGGGATTTTTTCACTCAGAGATTTATTTCAGTGGTAAGTCATTTAGCATGGCCAAGCAAATGGCTCCTCCATCCAGTGTGTTATCTTTAGATGGAGAGATAGGTATTTCCCACAAGAGTATTTTTCACATATATTCATACGAAGAAAATGCATTTGTATGGAGAATATGTATTGCAGAGCATCTACTTATGCATCAGTGTGACTGTGTTATTATCACTGAAGGAGAAATTCAAGGATCCTGTACAGTCTGAAGTGTCCACACTCTGAGTGCACCGGGGAGCTGAACACACTTGCCAGGCTTTGTTTTTCCTCTGATTTTTTTCCATCTTGGCCTTGCCTTTTAGGTATTGATGGTAATACACCTTCTGCTGTTGAAAAAAAAAGAAAAAAAACCCAATGTTGCCCCTCAAACAACCCTTTGAATGAGCTTTTAAAATATCAACACTTGATTGAATTTATCCTGTAAGTCAATGAGCTGTAGTGATGGGAAAGGAGGGGGAATAAGGGAGCAGTGGGGAAGGAAAGCTCTTTTGCTTTGAGGGTTGAAGAAAACTAAAGGTTTTGCACATGCTGTAGATGTCTGCAGTGGTGTAGTGCCAACATGACTGTCTCTGACAGCCTCCAAACTGTCTCTCCTCCAACTGTGCAAAGCCTGGTTGATTATGCCCGTGCCTACTCCCAGTGCATTTCCAAACAGGCCACAACTGTGCCAGTGTGTTTGTCTGGGCTTAAAAACTTGTGAAATGATTGACTGATGAAGCTTTGTAAAAACTCAGCTCTTTGCAGTGACTCATGAATCACTCCTCTTTGTCTGTCCCTACGAGCCACCTGAGTTCTTTAAAAACCAGCACAAATTGAGCAGTAACAGCTAATAACAAATGTATTCCTTAAAAAATAGAGTTTCTAAAAATGCAGTCACAGGACATATTTATTGAATCTAAATGAGAGGTAAATATGAACCCTGCTGTCTGCCTTCTGTCCAAAGATAAGATGAAGAAAAAGAAGTCTTTTTCACCACTCTTTGCAGTTTTATTCTAAAATGCAAGCAAACAAGCACAACAAATTGTGCTGGTGTTCTTTTCATCCTTGTGCACTTCAAGGAAGAGCTCTTAGACATTTTCATTTCAGCAGATCAAATAGCAGAGATTTCCCCTTTATCTTTTGCCTGCCTTCTTTCCTCTCCTGTTCCAATATTACAAACTCAATCCAACCCTTTTCACCTGAAACATAGGCAAGTTGAAAGCGGTTTAGCTGCGTGAAGCGCGACTGGCTTAGAGCCTCTGCAGTGACGGAGGATCAGACAGCACAGCTGGACAGCAAAGGCTGAGCATGTGGAGGGCATGAGTCTGAATGTCTTTACAACATCATATATGGCATTATAACAGCATCTGCCTGCAAACAGCCTCTTATGAAAACCAGATGTCCTGGAATCAGAGCTTTGCAGGTCTGGGATACTCCTTTACTTGCTTTTCAGACAACTTGGTCCTGGAAAGGGTTCCCAGGGACAGTCTAAAGTAGCTGAGCTTCAGAGTGGATTTGCTCAGGATCTGTAAAAAACAATGCAATGCCTTACAAAGAACTTGATTTTCAGACTTATGATGAGTTGGCAATATCTAGGAGTAAGTCAGTGAGCTGGGGGTGTGAGCTGAAATAGAACTGATGGGAAATGTGATTTCCAATCATTGAGACCTACAGAAACGAAGAATTTTGCAATGGTCATCAGTTCAGTGGCTGAATCACAGGGAAACCTGAGTTAAGGTCACTGCCTTCACCATAAATCTTTCTTCTGAAACATACTTTCAGCTTCTCTTACAACTAGCATGTACATTAGATAGACTTGTAGGATGTCCAGAGATGCAGGGAAGCCTTAACCCAGTGTTTGATGGCAGTAATTCATGTGACATTAGAAGAAATAAAGAAATCTCAGCTGGATTAATGAAGAACAATTTTGGACAGAGTGGGAATTGAATCTATGTTTTGTATGTCTAGCTCTTGTCAGTCATGTTCCAGTTTTGGTAAGAAATTTCACCCTGGGTCTCAGAAGCTCTTCACCATTGGTGTTCTGTGGAATCTGACCTATTCTGTGCAAAGTCTGGGGTTAAACAGCTCAGGATTTGCTGATGAAACAATGTCTGCTGTAGAATTAGTAGTCAGATGCACACAAAGTACCGAGTATATTAACAGAAATATGTCAGGGAGTATATGAAAGTCCCAGATCACATCTGCCAGGAGACTTCAGCCAATAGAACATCATGATATTTTGGGAACTGAAAAATGTGGGTTCTTTTCCATGCCCTTTGCATGTGATTGGTGTTTATAGAGTTACTTGGTTGCTCAGGGCAGCACAGTTTCTCTCCAGGGTCAGTTTACTGTCAAATTAGAGCAATAGTGTCCAGTGGGGATAAATGAAAGCCCTGCTGCAGGGTTGCTGCAAGCTCAAGGCTCTTTTCAGCCTCACTAGGAGTCTGCAGAATGGTTTTATTTGCAGGTATTTGCTTTTATTTGCTGGACTCAGTTCAATATTATTTCATTTGGGAATTGCATCACCTTTTCTATTAAAATTTCTCCAAGTACAGGCTATGATGGGCTCTGTCTTTCTTCTACATCTTTTAGTGCTTAGGACCCACAGGAGAGTTGTTTAGCTGAATTCAAGGAAACAGTACATAAGGTGTAATGCTGTCCAACATGACCAAGAGCTGCAGAATCACAGCATACACAGTATCAGGAGTTCAAGAGAGATGCAGGATCAAGCTTTAATCATCTAAACAAGACTGCTTACCTCCTTTTAGCAAATAATTTGTCTGACCTGAAACATCTATGTAGTTATCTTCAGCCTCTGTCACAGTCCTGGACAGGAAATCTTCCCCAGTGGATGAGTTCCTGTGTGACCTACTCTAGGTGGTCCTGCACTGGCAGGGGGATTGGACCAGATGAGCTTTCAAGATCCCTTCCAACCCTTAAGATTCTGTGATTCTGTGTCACAGAGAGTCCATATAAAATCTTGCCTGACTCCTGAAGGCACTTCTTTTTCCTTGTGGATCAAGAAAAATCCTTGACACCCATCCCTAACATATCTAACATACCTGCTGCCTGGGAAATGAACCTGGTGGTTCTCATCAGAGGGTCCAGCTCTCTTCACCTACCTGTTGTTGCAAGGAAGAAGAAATTACCTGAACAGAATAATAACCTTCATGACTGTTTGAAAGCAATCTCTGTCTTCCCAATGGTTTAAGTTTGATATTGTCTTCACAAACACAGCTTTTCTGCCATCTGATTGTCAAGTTCCAGCATTTGTCAAGCCTTGCTTAAGTGCTGATTCTAGATTGCATCCTAAATTTAGCAAAAGTCAAAGGAGCTTAGGCTTAGACTCAACCATTGTAAGGCTTTAGAGAAGAATTTAAACATCAAGTACAGTAAAATGTAATAGTACATTAATGGTATATTAAGAACTGTGTCAAACAGCCATGCAAAGAGGTGCTGTTTCAAACTACAGACAAAGAGGTGGCAGTTATGTAGCTACCTGAAGAAACTCATGTGGCTTTATGTGCTCTGCCGATGTTGCTCCTGTTACCTTCATTCTTTTTACTCAGTGACAGATCTACAGGAATTTTTGTGCTTACCATTGTGCTCTGGGATTTAGCAAAATCTCACAGCCAAAATCTTGATGCTCTGGATTGCACACAGAGGCTGCTGCCAAGGTCTGGGTGGGCAATGTGGGGTTTTGATCGTATTTGAGATCAAACCAAGCCTGGAGCATTGATACCTGATGGGAAAACCCCTTTGTCTTCATGGGGAGCTGAACTGGGTGGGCTTTTGTCTCTTTTTTTTGTGTACATCTGTGTTTCTGCCAGGTAGGATTCCTTTTTTTGAAGGTGTGAATCACAGCTATTATCTTCTTTGGAGACTATTGAGTGTTTAGAAAGCTGTTTGTGAAGTTCATAAGGACTTTCTCTCTGGGAATATAACCACTTCTGCACTGTAAAGCTAAAGGGCTATAAAGCAGAGAGCTCCAGATAAGAAAATATGACTGTCCTTTCTTATCTCTACTTGTCCTAACTGGTGTCCTTGGGTTTGTAAATTAATGTGAAGGGAAGGTAAGAACAGTCTGAGGTATCTTTAACCTTATCACAAATCTTTCCTAGGATGGAAAGATTGACATTACCATCAATAAAGGCTGAATTGTGGCCTGAGTCCGTCTTCCCAATGAACCGGTTGCTCTGGGAAATGTGATTGCTCTCCCTTGGATTGTGTGTGCTGCCTGGCAAACAGCTGGCAATCCTGCATTGCATGCAGTGACCTAAAATAAAACCCAAGTGAATATATATATATATCTAAATATATCTGTGTGCAGTGAAATGCCTCATTCCTCAGAGCTTTGTATTTCCAGAGCAGATAATTTGTGTGCCTGTGCTATTGCAATTGCTACAGCTTTATTGCAGCCAGGCCAAAAAGTCATCTCGCAAATGAGGTGGAATTATCTGTATTTGTCACTTTTGTGGGAGGAATGAATCCTTCCATGCACTTGTCACAGGACCCTCATTCATTCCAGTGCTTTATGCTTGTGGATATAAGTGTCTGCAAAGGAGGCGCCCAAGCTCATGCTGTGAATGACTATGTGGCAGTGGAGAAGCAAATGCTGAGTTTGCCACACTACTCCTTCTCAAAGATGTAATTGTGTTGGAATAGGAGCTTTCTTATCATACTATCCTAATTTTTTGTTTGCTCCATTCTGCATGAGAATGAGAATTTCTTCCTTCATCCCATGGAGTTGTCATGGAAATGGGTTTTTTTTCTTCCCCCATCCTGTGGCAAGAACTGCTCTGCCTTGCTTGCAGCATGTGGCCAAAACTGTCTAGTGGTTAATGAAAGCTGATACATGTCCCACCTCTGCTTCTGGCATTACATTTAGCATCTTTAGCCTCCTCAGGGGTAAAGACCTCTGCTTGGCATTTCTGCTCACTGCCTTTATGGAGGGAAACCCCGAATTCTTTTCTGATATGTAAGAGCCCTGGTTCTTACAGTGCCACATTCCCAGCCATACTCCAGAGCCACCTTTGAGAGGGACCTTGTCATTTTCTAATGCTGGAGTATGCCCTTAATACCACCTCTCTGTCACACTCCTTCACTCTGGGGGCATGACAGACACGGGCCAGGTGGACTTCATCTATGGAGCAAGGACTGTAGGGAGCCCAGTCAGGACAGCCAAGATAATACCTGCTTCTGAGTTCTGTTATCACAGGGCTTTCAGGATGTCCAGCTACCCTTGTCTGGAGTTAGACTACTAAGGTATGAAAATTCCCCATTGTGAGGGTGAAAGATTATCCAAAGCTTTGGTTATTTGATATGTGCAAGGAGATAGGGCTGAAAAACAGCTTCTCACAGAGAGTGTCAACAGTCTCACAATGCTTAAGCAAGGCTGAATTGTCTATCCTGCACTATGAATTGTACCTATTGAGCCTGCTTTTGGCCATGGGAGTCCATGAGTATCCAAGGGAAGCCAAATAAGTTCCCACTTTATCATCTCGGACAGTTCTTCCATCTGCAGGTGGATGGTAAAAAACCAAAAACACTATTCCAAAGTCTGTCATCATCATTGGATGTCATCTGTACTCCACATTTCCTTTTCCAGGGCTGTGGTAGCAATTCTTCTGACTCTAGGGAGGAAAGAAACTTCAGTATTCCTTCTCATGCAGTAGTTCAGATGAAGGAAGCAGTGAGGTGAAGCACGAACTGACAGGTGCAGGGAAATCAATAAGTCTGGGCTGTGGATGATCCTTGTGAGATTTTTCTTTAGGATATGACTGCTATTATTGAGGACTACACTTCCATGCACCCACCCTGAAACTTGACAGAAGTGTCCAGACTTTTCCTGTGCTCACAGAATGTGATTTCCCCTCTTGAAAAAAAAAAAAGAACCAAGTGATTAGCAAACACATTTCTAGAAAAGAGAGAAAAGTCCAAAGGGAAGATAAGAAGGATAACAATCCCTAGCATCTCAATTAGAACCCAGCAGTCTATAGTCTTCTCTCCCTCCAACACTGACCTTCACTTCCAGCTTCAGAGAGCAATGTCCTGCAGGACAGTTGGGTCCCATTGGGCTGAAGACCCGAGCGAGGTGTTGCTGAGCTCTTCTCCCTTGTGAGCTTCATTTCCACCTATGAGCAGCTCCCACGAGCTGCCCCTCACTCCCCACTTCACTCCCTTCACCAATTCTGGCAGCCTTGCTATAGTTTCTTATTTTGGCTCTTGCAAGAGTACATGTGACATTGAGAATTAAACATACTCTCAGCTCACACGATTCTTTTCAGCATTTTCCTCTGCAAGAACAAGATTCTTGAATTTCAAGTCCTTTGTCTTGCCCTGTTTTTTAGGCTCTGACTTTCACACCCTAGCATTGAAAACTGTTGTGCTGCTCAAGAAGAAAGCCACATCCTCATCTGGACCCTCTGTAGCCCAGAAACTGCTGCTGAGGTGGTGGGCAAGTGTCAGGTTTAGGTCTTTTCTTTTTATCTGTATAAACTCTCCATAGAATAAGTCACTAGGTGTTAAATTAGGGAACACTGTGATTACCAGGGAGCTTCATTTTTTTCAGCTATAAGTTGTGGAGACTCCTTCCTTGGAGGTCTTCAAGACCCACCTGGACATGTTCCTGTGTGACCTGATCTAGATGGGACCTGCTTCTGCAGGGGCATCAGACTGAATGATGTCTAAAGGTCCCTTCCAACCCTACCATTCTATGATTCTATGAAGAGACCTAAAAAGCCAAGTTCTTGTGTTTTTCTTTGAAGTACTTCTGGTACAACGGCTCAATGTGAAAAGGTTCAGGTTTCTGGGGCTCCAAAAGCCATGACTTCTCACCATTTTAACACGATTTGTTTACTGTCCATCAGCTCAGCAGCACAGGTACCTGCTGTAAGAGAACTGCAAATAGCACTTGTAGAGGAATAGGAAATTTCAGGCAAGAAGTCTCTTTTCTTAATCAAGTCTAACTTCTTGGCAAGGGGCTTTAGTTCACCCCAAAACTGCACCAAATACCAATCAAAGCCTTCCTGAAAAATTAATGCAAATGGAAACTGAAGGAGACAGGCAGAGGGGCCCCATCCCAAGATGGTTATGTGTGTAGATTCTCTTGATTCAGTGCATGTAATGACTGTAGTTGGGCAGGAAAGTGCTCTAACTGCTCTGCACAAATCCCCACTTGGCTGTGGATCTTGTTATTTGTGTTTGTAGTTATTAGGTGAGTTCACAGAACTTCCTCTTTCGCTTTACCAGGTAAGAGAGACCCTTGTGATTATAGGAAAGGACATAGATTTATAGAGACAATCAGGGAAAACAGAAGTTAGGAGGTTAAGGATAAAACTCATTCTTTAGGAATTGCTTTTCTGCAGCTTCACTGATGGATAAACTGAAATAAGATAATTTAAATCAAAGGAACTGGAAATAAGCAAAGAAGATCCTGAACCCTGAACTTCTGTAATAAACACTTGCCTCTCAGATGTGCCTTTTGTTTGAAGCAGTCAGAGCTGCACAGTGTGTTAGCAAATGAGCACATAAAAATTTGTATTTCCAAGCATTTTATTTCTCTTGTATCCATTTAAATAATGCCAAATTGAGCATGAAGCTGACTGGATGCAATTTCTGTCATAAGAAATAAGAGTGAGGGGGCTGGGGAAGGCTACTTTTCTCTCCCAGCAGTTGCCTGGTCAGGAAAACTGCTCAAAGGCAGAGTGAGGACGTGAAAATGCTGCTGCTTGTGTGGTACTAACATTCTTCTTCAGTCAATAGCCATTGATGTCTGCCTGCACATTGTTTAACTTCTGTAAGTCAAGCAGAAGGCATTAGCCAGAAAACAGAGCTCCTATTGCAAACAGGCATAAGTGGTTCCTCATTCTGCTTTCACACTCATTCCTTATCTCCTAATGCCACTGTTACTATTAGTGTTGTGTCCAATAAATAGTAAAGCAATTCAGGGTCAAGCCTGTGTTTTGCAGGAAACAGTCACATAAAGGGAGACAAAAGAGGATGTTCCTTTTCCTTTTGCAATTATCTGAACATCAGCTCCTCAGCTGGTGTAAAACACCATGAAGCATGATCAGCATCTGTGCTCACATTGGGCTCCACCAGCAGAGAAGCTCACCTGAGTTGTCACAGCTGAAAGAAGTTTAATGAGATTAAGAAAAACAGAAGGATGTTAAGGGAACTCCACGCTGATCAATATTTCTCATTTATCACCATATAAATAGTCCTGTTGAGCTGGCTAATTCCTGTTCTACCTGCCAAATAGGTCTTGCAGTAAATGAAATCTGTATGTTAATAGTGTGTGCATGTGCCTGTCACATCAGCTAAATCAGTCTGTGAGAAGTGGATGTTTCCATCTACACCTGATTCTTGTGAAATCAAATTGCCTCTGTAACTGGGTAACAATAAAAGGCAGGTTAAAGGCCAAGGCAATTGTTTGACTTGTACTGGAAATATTTCTTGTGAAGAACACTGGAGCAGCACATAGTAAAAGTAAGTTCTTATTTAAACATACAAATTAATTTCAAGTGCCTGGTAGGGGTGAATCTCAGCCTTTGTCAATGATTTGCTTATAGCACAGGATTTGTCAGAACAAGAATTAAAGAGAAACAATCCCTAATGTTTTTCTGTAAGTGATGTAACAGCAGAAGTGGCGGAAGTCTTGAACAGACTCAACAGTTTTCTTGGTAACTTTGGGATATGGAGCTGGGCAAAAGCACTTCAGTTTTTCACACACTCTTATTTGTTTCCTGAGGTTAAGTTAAAGTTCTCTGGAAGTCTAGAATCCTTTAAAATCAGAGCTTTATCTTGGCATTTGTATTCATTTGGCTTTTTCTGTCCTTGAAAAAGAATGGCCTCTTGATTTTAACACACTGTTACCAGTGTATTTTTCATCAGAGATTTATTATCTGAAAGAATCAGATAGCCAGCCACCACTGGGACTTGGAAAAGATCTTGGCCTGAGCAAGCTTCACTCTCTAATGTTAAATGTGAAATAATAACATTGTCAATAGTTTTTACATTTAAAAGAACCAGGGAAAATGTCTCTTCAATCTTGAAAATGTCCAGGTTGTTTGAAGGATGTGTGCTGCTCCTAACAGTGGAAAATGCTGCTTTACTTTGTTCTTGGTTCTGCTGCCTGGATACTCCATCATATTCAAAATGTAGTGTGAAACTCCAACACTAGTGAAATAAGTATTAAAACAGCTTTTGACTGTTCAGGAGCAGAATTTAATGGTATTGTGACAGAAAGTCACTTTTCTTTACACTGCCTCATAGAGGAGGTGAATGTATGTCCAGGGCCACTTTAATTTCTCATGCACTATAAACATACTCAAGAGAAAGGACAGCATGGGATAGAGGGTTATGGATTTGTGTAACCTGTTGTCACTTCAATGCTTCTTGCTTAGATGAAGTTTATCTATTCTGCAGACATTGATTTCACTGTATGAGGTCATCTGAAGGTTTAATTAATGTTAGGATTAATCTTCTTAATTTATTCCTGTCACTGGTTTTAAATTGTCCATGCTCCTGGCTCCTTGCACTTGTGTTTGAGAGAGGAAAGTTGGATCTGTTAATTCTGCACTGTGTGTCATCCTCTATGTTCTCTGAAAAGTTAGTTTTAGCAGTGGATACTGAGATTTGTAATGAGTTGAAAAACTCCATTTACAGATCTTCTATGTATTGTATGTATTTAAGTAGAAGAGAACATGTATATTTCCATATGAAATCTAAATGTACTTGTGTTGCTATGTTTATTTGTCATGCCTTTCTTATTGGTTTTTCCTTCTCCCATGTGTTTTGGATCTGGATTATTCCACAAAATCCAGGAGATTGGTGGCTAATTGGATGTGTTTGGTACTCTTCCATTTTTCCCACCAGGATCTGGGAAGAAAACAGAATCCAAAGCACAGATTTGCTGTTGTCTGAGTCTGTTCACACTCCCAGATGCTGTGTGTTTCTTAGTGAGTGTCTTTCTTAATAGAATGAGAATACCAATACCTTTATTTGGTGTAAATCATCCCTAAAGGGAGAACATGAAGATTTCTGTAAGCATTCTGCAGGCTGATGTTGTGAAATGGTGCAGTTTCACATGTGAAAGAATAGTTACACACCATGCTGTTCAGCCCGTGCTTTTGAGCATTGAAGCTACTAGAAGATGGTTGAAAAAAATATTTGGCTGTAGAAGAGGGAACACTACTGCTCTCCAAACCCCCAACAACACCCCACCAAACAAATTCAACCTGGACATGCTGCTCCAAAAACAAGTGGTGATGTTACACCCTCACCTAGGCTCAGCTCAGAAAAGCCTGGTCCTGGAAGGCAATGAGTAAAACAAATGCTTGTCCACCATTAGTGGATGGTCTCATCTTCAACTTGTTTCCAAATGGCTGGTAAATTATTAATTTCTGCTTTTGCCTGCCACCAAACCATGTGGTTTATACCTGTAGATGGGTAATCTAGATGGGAGTGGAAGCTATGGGCTCAGAAGGGAAAAGCTGTCTGCTCAGGACGTGCAGACAGTCCTCACAGCAACTGTGCCCATGAGCCAACCTCTCTGCTGAAGGGAGGTAGAAGAGAAAGAAATCCCAGGCTGCTTCATTCCCAGTTTTGTCATCTGGGGAAGGTGTGTTTTCACTGATGCTCTTGGCTGGGGCAGGAGTCTCTCCTGCAGTGCTTGCTCTGAAGGGACTCTGAGATGTATTCTAAATACAGGTGGTGACTCTGCCATGGTGAGCACCCTCTCCTGTGTGGCCAGTGAGAAGGCTTGAGAGTAAATCAGAATGGAGGAAATTGCTTGAAAGAGGTCAAGGAAAAAAAACCAAAGTGTGAGAGTAACTGGAAAATTATGATGGTGCTTGACTCTGAATGCTTGAGGATCCCACTGAACTTGCTGATCCCACTGAACAGATCTGGGGTACATCTGCCACTGTCAGTGCAGGTGTGTGAGTGCCTGTGCTGCCCTGGAGCGATGCCAGCAGCAGCACATGGAGGGTGTGCAGGGCTGAAGCACCACCCAAATTTTCTCTCTTCACCTCATCAGTTTTACTCTCCTCTCCTGGCTGCTTCCCTACTCTCTCAAAGTGTGATATGCTGCCAGATACTTAAATATAATAGATGCTTTGCAGGAGGGGGGGAAGAGAGGTGCAGCCTCGTAGGAAATGGTGTTTTATCACACATCTGTCAATAGGGAGAGGAAGCATTCTCTATTGAAATCTCCATGCCTTGGTTTGGGTTTTTTTTCCCCCTGCAGCAGTTAAATCCTATAAGCAAATGATACTTCCAAAAGGCTTATTGAAGGAAAATGTTAAATGTCGTGAAACAAGCTTTAGGTTAGTATCAAGGGAGTGTTGTTAACTGTCAGTCTAGTAGATGTGACTCTGTACCTAAAGGCCTTACACAATTGTAAGAGCAACCTTCAACACCTGATTCTTGAGGCTGGGACTCTTCCCTTTGTCCCAAGGACCTTCCTGCTGCTGTCCTGCCTGCAGAGTACTGTGGGATCTGCTCAGATCCTCATATTAGCCTCTAACAACATCCCACAGGAAAGAAAACCCACCTTGGAAAAAACAACACACAACCCCCAGAGCCAAGTAGCTTCCTGGAAGGATGAAACTTATGCAAACAGAGATCTACAAAAAAACAGAATTAATAAAATATCTCCTGCCCATGCATTATGAAACACAACTTCCTGCAGACTGACATGCCAAGTTTCATTTTTACTTTGTAAGAGCTAGTCAGGATGAAAATGACTGCATGCATTGGTGAGCAGCCACCTGCAAAGGTTTGCACACACCTTCTTTTTCCCTCTCTTTCTTTTTGGATGTCTGACTCCAGCAGAGGGTTTGTGGAAGGGGCAGGGAGTGAGCAGATGTGGGGTTTTTTAATGCCTTGAAGATTGGAATTGAACAGTCTATAATCCCAATGGAGTTTCAGCAACAGCTGAAACCGGTGGTCCATGTTTTTGGGGCAGATTTGTTTGGTATGAGTG
Source organism: Urocolius indicus (assembly GCA_013401255.1). Classification (NCBI taxonomy): domain Eukaryota; kingdom Metazoa; phylum Chordata; class Aves; order Coliiformes; family Coliidae; genus Urocolius; species Urocolius indicus. The sequence continues at coordinate 145,281 of WBNH01004193.1, read as the reverse complement.
ATGCCCTCCTCCCTCTTCTCCCTCTCTCCTTCCCATTAATGGTGCAGTATGTCTTGCTAATGCTGTGTGATTGAGAAGCAGCTGTGAGCCATCACAGCCCACCTCTGTAACCAAAACAGCTGTTTCCAGGACAGTGCTTTGTGTCTTAAGTGATTCAGGAAAAGTATTATGGCAAACCATATGTTAGAAATGGAATAACTGCTCCTTGCAGGAAGGTTCATCTGATGGTATTTGCTTTGCAGACAGAAAAAGGATCCCTTCCAGCTTGCGATCTTCTTAATAAACTTAGAATCATAGAATGGGTAGGGGTAGGAAGGGACCTTTAGAGATTATCTATCCCACTCTACCTGTTAAAGCAGGTTCCCCTCAATCAGGTCACATAGCCAGGCTTTGAAAACCTCCGAGAGAAGGAGCGTCCACACCCTCCCTGGGCAGGCTGGGCCAGGGCTCCCTCACCTCACACTGAAATAGTTTTTTCTTCTGCTTAAATGGAACTTCTTGTGTTCCACCTTCATCTCATCGCCCCTTGTCCTTTTGCTAGATATAACATTAAAAAGGGATGCCCCAACTTCCACATCTTTGGTACTGGTGCTTCTCATTTAACAATACAAAGTGCCTGTGAGTTCCACAGATCAGCTCCTTGCTGTTTGGGAACATCCTTTTCTTGGTTTGTATTTGCTGGTTTTTCTTTCCACTGAGTTTGCAAAACTCAAGAGAGAAGTCTTTCATCAGGGTTTTAGAAAGCTGCATATCAAAGTTTTAAATGAGAGCAGGCAGGTACAGTGGAGTGTATGTGGTATCCACCGGCTGCAGAACTACAGCTCATCATTATCCTGCCCCAGTTGTCCATCTGTAGTGGAGAAGAGGTTAAATATACAGGGCAACAAACAGCAGGAGAAAAACTGGGAAGATTAGAAGTGAATCCTCCCACAGTCCACTCTGGAAGTAGATATTGCTGAGGCTGTTTTTGTCCCAGCAAATATGAGGCAGCTCCTTACAGGAGAATCTTCAGCTCGACATCAAGCTGGATTTTGTACTTGCAAAGTCAGTCTTCAAAACTGCATCAGTGAACAAGCAACAGAACTTTCCTGCTATAAATATTTGAACAGCAGTTTGTTAATTTTTGTTACTCTCAACGCCGATTAATTGCTGTTTTATTATATCAACTTCAGCTTCTATTAGTTTAGGATTTACATCCTAAATGATAATATCAGACTTTGTCTTGAATAAAACATTTTGTAACCTAGATGAGTTCATTAAATTCTTGAAGGTGAACTGACAGATTAAAGGCAGCACAAAGATCCTGATGTGTTTTACAATTGCAATAATACTCATTTGGAGTTTTGTGAAACAACATTGCACATCTCAGATAGTTCAGCTTCAAATAGATTGTGATAAATGCTGCTGCCTTTTGAAGTGCTCTTGTTCCTTGTTATCTGCCATTTATAGTTAGACTTTTGCACCTATCCTCTCTATTCTCAGTAGCTAATGAGATCTCATTTTACATTGTTAATCACACAAACAACTAAGGATGTAATGAAGTAACCCTCTGCATGTTGATCTTTCACTCAGCTCACCTTGCTCGGTGTGGGACTAGCCCTGTGCTACCAGCAAGGGTGTCTGCAGCAGCCCCTACCATGGCCAGCCATTGATTACCCAGTGCTCTGAGCCACGAGGGCAGAAATGAGGGTAACACTTGTGCTGCTCAATAAGAGATGTAGGAGATTTATCCAAAGGTGGATGGAAACCCATGGAAACCTGCTTGTCTGTTGCATTGGGGAAAACCCAGATTATGTCTGGAGGCAGATTACCTACTTTGACATAGGGGAGGCATAATGAAACTCAGAGGATAATCATACTTACCTACCAGGAGACATGCAATTAGTTATTCTTAAGCATTCACACCTGGTGTGATTAATTATCATGCACACACAGGCTAGTGAGTGTATATCTGAGCCTTCTTTCTGGCTTGGATCTAAAGCCTTGGTCTCTCCTGCCTGCTCTGTTCAGGCTCTGATGCCACACAGCCACCCTGGGCAATCACCACAGGCAGGGTACTGGTAGGGTGAGAAAGGGCAGGTTTGGGGGTTACTGGATGTTCCATGCAAAAAAACAAAAAAGAGGAAATTCTGGCATCAGAACAGACCACTGAGAGCCACTTCTTGGTGTTACCAGGAAATCTGGCACCTTGGGCACATGGAGCTGATCTGCAGGGTTTTTAGAGGCTTTGGTGTAGCAGTCTGCATTAGGTGGCAGGCAGAGCCCCAGGGGAGTTCCTAGTTCTGCTCCTCTACAGAATGTTGTCACTGTCACCATGTCCCAGGGATGGGGATGGAGAGGATGAGCCAAGGCAGAAGTTTGTGTTCTGAATTTAGAGGACTAAACAAATAAACACGTGTGAGAAAATAGCACAGGGCTTAATACAGAGACAGGGCTCTCAGAAGCATTATTGGAGAGGTTCATTTAATCCCAAAGAGATTCAGAGGGATAATGGCACAGGAGTGGCTTTCCAGGTCTCCTTACCTTGCCTGATGGAGGTTATGTGGGCTTTAGGGTGGTGATTGATTCATCTGCAGATCTGGGGGGATGGGATGATCCAGATGATTAACAATGAGATTTAACGTTTGGATTTATTTCACTTGAGGTAGCTAAATCTGAAGCTTTTGTCCCTGGAGTCTTCTGTCTGAACTTGGATTAAGTTAATGATGAGCAGGTTTTCGTGTTGTTTAGTGACTTTATATGAAGTGGTCTTGGCAAGTCAGACAAGCTGATCTGAATAAAAAAGACAGCTAATGTAACAGAGCAGTGGGGTCAGCTGTTCCCATATAGAGGTTTGTACTGTTGGAAACGCCTTTACAGATACTGTTAGTGTTATATTGCCTCAATGGCTGTACAGGAACGTTTTTGTCTTCCAGCTTTTCTCCATTACGCTTTGTTCTGTCATTTGTGACAACAGAAAAAAATAACCCAGAAGGTGTTGCCTCATCCTCTTGACAAACACCTTTTAAATACTTGTGCTAAGGAGAACCCTCCTCACCTCCAGCCTCCCCTTCTCCAGGCTGAACATCCCCAAGTCCTGCAGCCTTTCTTCCTCACACACGTGTTCCAGCCCTTCAGCATCTTGGTGGCCCTGCACTGGCCTCTCTCCAGCAGTTCCCTGTCTCTCTTGAGCTGAGGAGCCCAGAACTGGACACAGGACTCCAGATGAGGCCTCAGCAGGGCAGAGCAGAGGGTGAGCAGAACCTCTTGACCTGCTGCCCACACTCTTCTTGATGCTCCCCAGGATGCCATTGGCTTCTTGCCCATGAGGGCACATTGCTGGCCCGTATTTAGTTTATTATGAACCAGCAGTCCCAGGTCTCTCTCCTGGAGCTGCTCTCCAGCAGATCACCCCTAGCCTGTACTGGTGCAGGGGGTTGTTCCTCTCAGGTACAGGACTCTGCACTGGCCTTTGTTGAACCTCAGGAGATTCCTTTCATCCCACCTCTCAAGCCGGTCGAGATGCTGCTGAATGACAGCACAGTTTCTGGTGAATCAAGCAGTCGTCACAGTTTGGTGCCAGCGTGGAACTTGCTGAGGGTCACTCTGTCCCCTCATCCAGGTCATTGATGAAGATGTTGAACAAGACTGGCCCCAGAACCCATCCCTGTGGAACTCCACTGGGCACAGGCCTCCAACTTGATTCTGTGCCATTGATCACCACCCTCTGGGCTCTGTCATACGGCCAACTCTTGATCCACCTCACTGTTCACTCATCCAAGCCACACTGCCTGAGCTTTCTGATGAGGATGTTATGGGAGGCAGGTAGATGACATCCACTGCTCTCTATCTAGCCAGCCAATTATACTCTTATAGAAGGAGGAGGCAACATGGGGATGAGGAGAGGGAAGCCATGGGAGTGGCTGTTGGCAGGAGGAGACACATCCCTGACTTTGAGCTGTGTCCATGCATTTCTCCAGGGGAATGTGGCTGAGCAGAGAGCACTGCTGTGGTAATCCCTGCCTGGGCTGGCTGCCATCCCTCAGAACCTGTGGCACGAGGACTGCTGGAGTATGCTCAAACAGGGGGGTTCTGAGCCCAGGGGAGCTGTGCTGTGCCCATGTGTAGGCTCCAGAATGGATACTTTAATTACATTAATTAGGTGGGCACGTTCTACATCACAGTTGTGTTTTCATGGCTATTTAAAGTCTGACTAAATGTTTGAGGAGCTTTTATGGCTGTTAATTAACAACTCGGTGCAAATATGCAGAAGGCAGGAGCATACAGACTCTGGGTGTACACACAGACACCCTCTGTGCCATCCTACAAGACCCAGCAAACAGTGATCACTGTGCCTGCCCTAAGGAGCTTATGGCCCTGGGCTGCTGGCAACAGGGACAGGTGAAGTGTGGAGTGTCTTGCTTTCAGGGAACATGGCATTTTAGTCCATCAAGATAACCAATGAATGATGAATCTAAGCAAATTTCTGCCCAAGGCTCCTAAAATGTGCTTGGAATTGAGGCAGAGCTATGAGTGTTAAGTGGAGGGTATGATTAAGCAGGGAAGTAATTTTATCCGAAAAGGCAAAGGCCAAAAGCAGCTTCTTGTGCTGGAACCAAGCTAATCCAAATTCAGAGCAGTTCATTTTGGGATCTGGTCTCAGATTGGAAACAGTTTTTGCTGTCCTTTACTTATGGAGAACAAAATCAGCATTGCTATTTGTGTCTCCCTGCCATGGTTTGTATCTCCTGCCATGCACCAGAGACCTTATAAGAGAAAAATAACACCCCCACACTTGTGGAAATAAAATGTCTGTGAGATCTTGGGATGTTCTATTAAAACAGAAAGTGCTGTTGGACTTCAGAGGAAGCTCTCTAAGTCAGGTGAACCCACTGGCCCTTCTGGAAGGGGTGAGTGCCACATGTCACCAGGTGCCCCTTTCACTTTTAATCTCTATGGGAAAACTAACACAAATACTCTGATTATAGCAATTAACTTTAGAGATTGCCACCTAGTCAGATCAATGACCAACGTGGTCTTCTCACTGAGTTCAGTTGGACCCAGTAGAATTGTGATGTTTCCATAAGAACAGCTCCTTTGCTGCTCACTTTGACCACTTCTGTCTGCTCTGCCCTGAGATTTGGATGTTTTGTTAGGTGGTTACAGAAAAAAAATATGCATGTTTTTAATAATGTAACAGGATACTGAAATAGGTGGTGGTAGATCTGGCTGGTTGTTGCTGCTGGGAGGTTACAAACAGAACAGGGAAATCAATGTAGAGGTTTTTTTCATGGCTGAACATCTCCAAGTTGTTGTTAACTTGTACCCCAATGGTATAGAGTGTGTTGCATGGGCAGGGAGTGAGGCCATATCAGGGCATGTTGTGTGCTCTTTGCTCACTGAGAATGTAAATCTGTAAGCATCTTTGTGCAAAGGGCACTTGGCAGTTAGCTGTGAATTCCAGATGTGCCTAAAACTAGATAAATACTGTTGTGGGATGGGGGGAGTTTCCTTCTTCCAAACTGAAAAAATGAGATTTAAAAACCAGATTCAGATCAAAGAAACCAGAAAATGATCCTGTTCCTTTTAGTGACTGAAACCTAAACTGCTGTCACTGGCTTCTGAAAAGCGGTTCTGGTCACCCACAAATCTTCTGTGTCCCTTTGTCTTAACTTCAGAGTGTTTCTCTTGTTAATTTGACAGCATCGACCCCAAGTGGAAAGTAAAATGTTTTACCTAGAAAATCTTGCCCTGAAAAGTTTTAGTTTCAAGCATTTCCTCTCATCTTGCCAATGCAATGCAAAGCCAAGTGGTGTTGATCCTTTTGAAAACCTGTCTGCTATTGTATTGACTACAACTGAGCAAAAACATCCCCACTGCTCACTCCTGCCTATGATACCACAGCAGGGTGGGGTCCTCTCTGGTGTGGTGTTTTGGGCCAGGACCTGAGCCTTTCCCTCTGCACTCAGAGTGTGTGTTTCCCTGTGTTCCAGTATTGCTCACATGCTGCTGCTCAGGGCTTTTGCCATGAGGAACAGAAGCAGATGCACAAACCCAAAGCTGACACCCAGGATGCATCTCACCCCATCCCAGCTTGCAGGATATCTGCTGCTTGAGCATCTTTCTCAGTGTCCCCTGCTTTCCCCTCACTGTCCTCCTCTTCCAGTTTTCTCTGGCTAATTCTACCTAGTACATCATAGATTTGCAGCCATGTTTTGGTCTGGCAGCAGCAGCTAATGAAGCTCAACCAGATTTGCTATTACTTTCAGGGAGGTCATTGGCCCATCCTCTTGCCTCCCTTCACTGAGGTCATGTGCAAGCTTATAAAAGAATCTAGTGGTGATGTGTGCTTGAGACCATTCTTCTCCTGCATTACTGAGACAAAAGTTGGAAGGAGTTTTGCCTAATGCAGAGCCTTTTAATCTCCATTATTTCTTTGTTAAAGCAGTTCTGTCTGTGGAAAAGCACTTTTGTTCATCTGATCCCTACAGTCAGAAGCAGGAAAGCACATAGAAAATGAAGTTAGGAACATGTTCATCTTTCCATGGGTTGTATCTTTGCTCCTTTCTTGGCAGAGTTGTTCAGATGGTTTTATCCCAGGTGCTTTGTGGCAGTAGGTGAACAGAGAGTGTGTCCAAATAAGAGTCAAGTCTTCCTAAGGGGATGTACAGTTCAACTCATTTCGTTGCTATATCTGACATCTGAGCTGGATACTCAGCACCCTGGAGCCCAGGTGGGCTTCTTGCCCTTGCTTTGGTATGAGGTTGTGAAGCAGGTAGAGATAGAGAGACACTTTGCAACCCCAGGCAATGTCCCAGCCCCCCTCTGTCCTCTCTGCTGCTGACACTGGGTAGCTCCAAACACTCTGCTTGTAGAACAACAAAGTTTAATCTTCCTTTTTCCATCTTCTTTTGACTTTCAGTATAAATTACCTCATCTGAGGTGTCACTAGAAATTGATTTGTTATGCTAAATACTTGCCAAATAAATAATGAGCTCCCAAATTAGTCTATATGCACTAAGACAAGGAGTGAATTATTTCTAGTGATTCCTTTTATCATGCAAGGATTAAATTATTTCAGTGCTCTAGTTCCCAGGGCTGGGCTGTCTCTGAAGAATGTGCTGGTGACACTTAAAACCATCAAGCCCTCTATGCTCTTTTATGATATTAAATGTCACCACTTCCCTCATTTTATCACATTATTACAGCCCTTTCTTGCCTAGAAGGAATCAAATTAATGAAAACTGAAAAAAAACCCAAGGTGTCTGCCCATACATCTCTCATAAAATCATCTCCCACATTACAGAACAAGTTCTGAGGTGATGCCACGAGGCAAAAGACCAAACCAATTTAAATAAGGCTGATTACAGCCTTTCCAAAGGGAAAAAAAAATCACAAACCCAAAACTCAACAAAACAACCAAACCCCAAAGTCTGAACAATACTGATGCTTATATGAAGGCACTGACAGACACCACAAGATTTATTTAGCAGAAATACTTGATTTTGTTTGCTCTGCTAAGGTAGAGCAAACCTGTTGCTGAGATATCTCCTTGTTGGTTTTAAAAGCCCGTGTATTCTCATCTGGTTTTATGGACAGATTCTAGAGGCTGACTCTGGTCATCTGTCTAAGTTGGTAACTTATTCCTACCATGGCAATGGAGTGTGAAACCCTGCTCCTGGGCCATCAGTGAGGGAAATCCTTTCCCTGTTGCCCACTGTGCAGGGAGCCTCTGTGAAGTGAGCTGGGACATCAAAAGCAGAGTCACTGCCGACAGAAGAGATGGATGAATGAATGAGCTGAGGAGACTAGGCAGCCCCATGGTCATTATAGATGCTGGGTGGAAATGTAGCTGCCTTAAAGCCAATGCGTTGCCTTATGCCTGTGCCCAACAGACTAAGACATATTTGCCTTGACGACTGTAGGAAGAACTATGGTGTTACTCTCACATGCACCTTCTGAAAGAAATGAGGAGAACAGTTACTGTCACTCAGTACAACTTCAGGCAAATCGCTTCAGACCTTCAAGATCTTCAGAGATTCCTCCTGGTGTCCCTCATTGCTGGACATTACTCCCATCTGTCTCCACCACCACTCCAAGCTCTCACTCTTCTGCATGCAGAGAGGATTTCTCCCCAGCCTTCATCACTCAGTTCTTCAGCCCAACACCTGGGGGACAGTCCCAGCAGCTCACACTCACCTCAGGGACTCAAAAGGTGCAGGTTGCTTTGGAGGATGGGTCAGAGAACACAGCTACAATGCTACTAAATGACTAGTTTCTCTTCATTGAGTGTAAAAACCCTAGTGGGACTCTCTTCCTAAACTGAAGTTAGCTTCTGCAAATGTCCAGTGGAGAACAGAGAGACAAGTGAGGAAGGTGGAAAACTGGGAATAAACATTTATTCTCAAACAAGGAGAAACATCACCACGGGCTGAGTACAACTGGCTGCTTTCGACACAGATTATTCTGCTGCAAAATGAGATATTATTAGGATTGCATTAGGCAGCTAATATCACTATTCAATAAAGTGGGATGTGTCCACTAATGCTTGAAGATGCTTATTATTTATTGATGTATAAAGCTATTCTATGAGTTTTATTGAAAGCAATGCCAGGCATGATTACTGTAATTTGTTAATGTAACAAAAGAATTTCCTGTTACACTAATGTCACCTTACTGAGGCTAAAGCCCTGCTGATGTTTCTCCTGTAATGTCTTGCTACAGAGGGCAGTTCAGCACAACTGATCAGTATTTTTTGTGCCATTTGCTGAAATTACTTGGCTTATGGGCAACTTGAGTTGTGAATTACAATTTGTCGTGGTTTAGGCCCATTCAGGGAACAAAAGACCACGATTAGCCTCAAGTACCGAAGACTTAAGGATTGCTAAAGGGCAGGGAGAGCTTAATTGCCGCTTAAGGTGCAGGACAAAACAGACCAGGCTACTCGGCTTGGGGAAGAAAACAGAAAACAATTTAATACCAACTAAAACATAAAACCCCAAAAACCAGAACCAAAACAAAACAACACAGAATGGTACAGAGATGAAGAGTCCGACCAGCCCTTTAAGACCACCTGCTCCCCACCCCTCTCCTCTTCCCGGGCTCAGAGCCCTGATCCCGGTGTTTTATACCTCCGGCCCCCCTGAACGGCCCAGGGGGGCAGGGAGTGGGGGTTTCAGTCAGTCCGTTCCTGGTGGCTTCTGCCGTTTGTCTCACCTCAGGGCAAGTGGGTTCCGCACCAGTCCTCCTTGCAAGTCCGTGAGGTACCACACACACATGGCAGCCCTGCACGGGCTGCACCGACGCACATTTGTCCCAAAGCCCTGCACGGGCTGTACCGATGCTCATTTGTCCCAAAAGTTGCTGCTCCTCTCTGCCTCTCGTGTGGGGCTGCTCTGCGGTGCACAGGCTCTCCAGCATGTCCTGTGCCATGACCGCCTCCCCCACACAGTCTCTGGCCCGTCCGGGCACACTCACATGAAGTTGCTGCTGCTGCTGCTGGCTCTCAATTCTGCTGTTGCTATCCATAGGTTGCAGGGGTACCGCCTGCACTCTCACCACGGCTTGCAGAGGGGTCTCTGGTCTGATGCTCCATCCTTCCTCCTTCTCCGACTGTGGGGTCCGCATGGTCGCCTCCATCTTGTACCACTCTTACACCTCCTGCCTCGCACCTCAAATTCCCGTCCCTAAATAGTGATCGCAGAGGCACCAGATTGGCCCAGCCAGGCCGGGGGGTGGGTCTGAACCCAGGAGTCGGGGGAGAGTCTAAAAAACTTTTACCGGGTCTTCACTGCAACCCGCTCCCCCTGTTACTAAGGAAAAGCAACTCCTTGCTAAACCATGACACAATTCCAGCCATCTAAACCAAGATATTTCTGCACAGAGAGTACCTGAGTGATAGTTTATTAGGCATTTGAATTCCTTATCTGGTCCATGGCACCCAGGTTGACCTCTTTATGCCTGGAGCACAGGCAGGGGCTGCTGTGGTGTGTGTCCGCTCCCAGACAGCTACTCCCATGGAGGATCTTGCCTTTGTGAGGAGCATTTCCCCATCAGTCCACAAAATGGAATGTCTAGCAAGTTACCAAATCTGAGCAACTTTGAATAAGCATCTTCCCTAATCCCAAGGCCTTTGAGAGAGGGCTCTGCCAGCTGGGGCTGGGATGGGTTGAAATATTGCAAGGAGATATCTGTAGCGTAATGTTTATATTCCTTAGCCTGCAGTCCTTATGTATCCAGAAATACCTCTGATATAATGTAGAGCAGTAGATTGGATGGGAATTTGCTTCCTAGCTCATTCCTCTTCCTATAAGCCAATGATCAGGTGCTTTCCAGCCCTGCATGTAACTTTGCTGTGAAGTAATTGCTGCTTCAATATTTCAGTAAAGTTTACAGTCAAAATGTTGTGGTCACACCCCCTATAACAAGATTTCCCCTTTAAAATGAGTTCCACTGCTAACTCTGCAGAGCTATTAGTGTATGAACTGCAAGGGAAACTGTACATTCCAAGTGCCTGCAGCATGGATCACCACAGCTGAGAGGGTTGTCAGCCCCTGTGCCAGGCTTCCCAGGGAGCTGGGCGAGTCCACAGCCCTGGAGGGATCCCAAAGCCATGGAGCTGAGGTACCGAGGGCAATGAGTTAGTGGTGGGCTTGGCAGGGGGAGGGAACTCCAGGAGCTTCAAGGACTTCTCCAACCATAATGATTCTAGGATTCTAAATGGGATTGCAAGATGCAGCCAGCACCCCTCTGCACAGCCTGGTGCATAAGGGGTCCTGAGGGTGGCTTAACTGTGGATACCAGGGCTGCACTCACAGCTGCTTTCCAGAGGACACACAGTGGGAATGGTGTGTGTGATAACTTGAAGGTTCAGCCACCCACTGCATCATCCCAAATGTATGTAGGACAGGACCTGTGGCAGTGCAGAGCTGGAGAACACTTCCTATGTGTTCAAAACATCAAACACAAGCTCTTGGCATTTTACACATTGACTTGGCTCAGATGGTCATGTGGGGCCAGCAAGACAGGGTAGAATCACAGAGTCCTAGCACACTAGGGGTTGAAAGGGCCCTGCAGAGCTCCTCCAGCCCAATCTCCTGCTAAAGCAGTTCTCTTCGATCAGGGGGCACAGGAACATGTGCAGGTTGGTTTGGAAATCTCCTGAGGAGCCTCCACACCTCCCTGGGCAGCCTGGGCCAGGGCTCCCTCACCTCAGCACCAAAGGAGTTTTTCCTCACATTTAAGTGGCACTTTTTGTGGCACAGGAAGGGTGCTGAGGCTGTGCAGCCTCCTGGCTTGGTCAGGGAGGTTGTGTGTTCCCATAACTCATCCTGCTAACTGCTGTCCAGTCATCCTGTGAGACCTCAAATGATGAATCTGAATGTTTAAAAAGCATGAAAATTCCTCCAGCCACTTGGCAGCTTTCTGCCATAAAGCATTTTCCCTGCTTTTTAACTGCTTTCTACTTCTTTTTTAAATGCAGTCAAAATCTCTTTTTGTTTCTCTGCAACTGCAAGTGCTTGTTGTACATATTTATTTCCTTCAGGCTTTTTAAAGGAGGAGCTTTCTTAAAGTTGGGCTTCACTAGTTTGGTCAAGGTCAATGTTCCCTTGCAGAAACCAGGTGCCTCCTTCCAACTATCTCAAGGCAGACTGGCAAATTGATCTCCCTGTAGACACCTGGACCTGGGTGCACAGGTCTCCCTGGAATGTTTTCCCCTGGCAATGCCCAGTTTTGCTGTCATTTCTGTGGAGGTCAGAGACCCTGTAGAAGGCTGAGTGTATTTTGGAGCCTGAGGGCAGCTGTTGCTGACACACATCATTCAAGTTCCCGTTTTTAGATGTATGGTGACAACAGGATGCAGCTGGATTAGAGGATTGATGGGTGCAAATGAATGATGAGTGGGAGCAGGGATGGAGGCAGGCAAGAGGCAGCCTTTGTTGCTGTGCACTTATGCTCCCAGAGCCCCAGGGTGGCCCTGGGCTTTGGGCACTTGCCTGAGACTGCGCTAATAGAAGAGCTTGTCCCACTTCTTCCCCAGCTGCTGGTTACCCCATGTTTTGAAGGTTACAGCACTGCCCTCTCTCTGGGGTAAAGCTAATTCTAGTACTGTGGGTGAATTGCTTGGTTACCATGGTGATGAGAGCCCTGGGAATAGCTATCCATGAGCAAACACATCTCTTCTTTTCCAGTGGGATTTTGTGAAAAATAAGTGTCTGGAGCACTGGGATGGGGCTAGAGTGTGTGATTGGAGCAATCTGTTGTGCTGGTCCTCATCAGGTGATGCACTGGGTTGGCTTAGGAAGATCCAGGCAAGTGTTGATGATCAGAGATGGAGTAAACAAGTTTCCAAAAGGAGAAGACCACTTTCAAAATCACCAGCCTATCCCTACATTTTCCCCAGGCTTCACAGATATTTCCCAAATTTCTCATCACTGTCCTCATTTCTTTGTGATGAGCTGTAGTGGGCTGCTCCTGTTGTTTTGTGCAGAGAGGATGCTGAGCAGACCATGGAAAAAACTCTGAGAGGCCGTGGTAAAAAATATGCAGGCTTGGTACTGGACTACATCATTCTCATCATGCTGAAAAGTGTTCCTTATAGCCTATCATCCGACCTAGAAACCTATTTTTCTAAATCCATTTCTTCACTTTTTTTTTTACAAGGAAAGCTGTAACTTTTTATACTTTGTGGTGGGAAAGCTGAGTTGCATTAACCAGCTTTTCTACCATCGAGTGCACAGAACCAGGATTTCACCTCAAACATCACCTATGGGCAGAGCTGCAGCATTGTCTATAGGTGATGACATCTGAGCAGTTTGAGAGGGAGAGTTTTTTCAGCTTATGTTTCAGTCACTGATGGGAGAGCAAGTGCATTCAGCAGTGAGAGCAAGGGAGACAGCAAACACTGCGAGACCAGAATGTGTCTCACTTTCTTGATTAGGAATATTTTCCTGATGCAGAATGCAAATTTGGCAATATTGAAATGTTCTGTGATACAATTTCTGGCTTTATAAGATGTGCATTGGCAGGAAAATGAAGCAGGGCAGGGGAAATTCCTGCAGTGCTGTATTGAGCTCTGGGGCCCCCAGCATAAGAAGGATGTGGACCTGCTAGGATTGCTTCAGAAGACACCACAGAAATTATCAGAGAGCTGGAGACTCTCTGCTGTGGAGCAGGCTGAGAGTTGAGGGTGTTCAGCATGGAGAAAAGAAGGCTCCAGGAAGACCTTAAAGCAGTTTTCCAATACCTAAATGGACCAAGCTGGAGGGGAACTTTTTGCAAGGGTGTGGAGTTATAAGGGAAAGGATGGTTGCTCCAAGGGTAAATTTAGACTGGATACAATAAAGAAATTCTTCAATGGGAGGGTGGTGAGGCCCTGGCACAGACTGCCCAGGGAGGGTCTGGCTGCCCCATCCCTGGAAATATCCAAGAGCAGGTTGGAGGAGGCTTTGAGCAATCTGGCCTAGTGGAAGATGTCCCTGCCCACAGCATCTTTAAGGTCCCTTCCAACCCAAACCATTCTATCATTCTGTGAAATCTCCCAAGACAAAAAGGACATTCCCATCTTTTCAGGTTCAAAGATTTGAGATTTTTCCCTTTGAAAATAGTTTTCATGTTCAGCACTCCACATCTTCAAAGATCAAAATGAAATGATTCCCTTCAGATTAAATGAAACGTGATTCAAATAAACCTGGCTGGTTGTGTTTTAAAAAAATCTCCCTGTATCAGTCCAAGTTTTAGCTTCTCAGTCCTGTCAGTGAGAGGAAGAAACAGCAAAGAGCTCTGCTTCTGTATCCATCACAGCCCTCTGCCTGCACAGACAGCCTAGCGTGTCCTCTGCACAGAGCCCAGACCACAGCAGGGTTAGGGGCTGTGGCTGGGAGGTGAGGGGCTGCTTTCCAACTGAAAAAGCTATTTTGGACAATTCAAATCATTGAGATCTGCCTTCAGGACAGGAGAGAGGGCTGATGTTTACTGGGCATCTGTAAACAGGGCTATAAATAGCTGATCCCAGGCTACCTGGAAAATCTACTTTCCCTGGTGGCACCTAAGGATTTTTGGAAGGACTTTGGAAGATCTTGCCAACCTTTGACCATCTGCCAAGGCAGGAGGAGCATACTGAGGTGACCAAGGCCAACACGGTGTACTTCAGCCTGTCTGTACTCCAAGCTCTCCCTCATCCACCACCTTTACACCTGATTTTCTTTCTGTGTGCACTCGTGCACCCTCCATCCAGCCTCTAGTGTGCTGCTGTGACAAACCATGTAAACAGTAAATTAAGCTTTCTAAAATGTAGTGTAAGCAGAGAGAAGGAGAAAAATCACTGGCCTTAAACTCTACAGCTTGTTATTCAGAGTGAGGAAACTTCTTCTTCATCTTTTTTTTACTTCCCACTCCAAGCCAAGCTCTCGGGCCATCCCTTCATCTGTGTCTCTGCTTTTGCTTTCCATTCACTAATATTTATCCCTTTCCTTCCATCTTTCAGTAGCAGGGATGAACTGTGAGACATGACTTGGGCTCACTGGTCTGTTGTCAAGCCTACCTGGTGAAAAATATTACAGATAGGAGCAAATAAAGCTAAGAGCAGGACTCAGGTGTATCTGTCTGGATTTATTTCTCACTTCTGTGTCTTGCTCTCTATTTTTTCTGTCCCAAAATTGCCAGAGCCCAGACAGTTTTTAATGGGCAGACATCAGTGAGGCAGGCTTGCTTCATGAATCAGAGGGAGCTGCAACACTTGAAGACTGTTTTCAAAAGCAATCTCATGGATCATTTTTCTTTCTAATTAAAAGTAGTGTCTGGCCACATTTCTCCATCTAGCACACCTAGGACATGTTGCCAAGCCCAAAATGTGAGGCTAGGCCAGTGCAGCCCACCATTCTTACCTGTGTCACGTGCCACTGGAAGAACACACAAAGGAAAAGCATCACCCTTTTGTGATGCCGCCTCCCTTTCCAGGGAGATCCTGATGTGCCCCTGTATTGAATAGCTCTAAAGAGCCCTTGTTCTTGAAAATTACAGCTCTTTAACTCTATTTTGTCTCCCTACACAGTAGTTTGGGACAGGAACTACAAATATTTTATGCTGCTAAAATGAGATGAAAGATCAGAAGGTTGTTGGCTGCATTCACAAACTGCCCAGGCTGTTCCTTTTTGCCTTGGACAAGGATACTTGGAGAGCATAATTTTCTAATTTTACATCTCACATGAGGCAAAAGATGACCCTTCTGAAAAGAAATGGGCCCTAACATTTTGAGCACCATTATCTGTATTTGCCTCAGCATCTCTGTCTCTCAACACTGGCAGATTTGCCTCGGCATCTTTGTACCTCAGCGTTGGCTGTGAGTGGGGTGCACAGGCAGATGGGGAGTGAAGGTGGGTCCTGGAGGAGGGCTTACTGCTTACTGCTATGCTCATTAAACAGCACACACAAATTGTAGTCATTTGAAAAAGAGCAGCACTAACTGGCTATTAGAGTCACTGGGACAAGGCTGCATATGGACAAAAACTTGTGCGTCACCAGTGACTGGAGTTCACACAACTCTATTCTTCAGCACAGATGCAGTGAAAGGTTTGAGCTATTTTCATGTGGCAGCAAATTGGGGGCATTTACTGCATGAAGCACAATAACTGGCTCCCATTACTCAGTTTATGGGGTGAACTCCTGCATGCTCATTCAAATTCATCTGCTTGGCAAATTGGGAGCATTCAGTGGTTCATGAATCTCCAGATCTGTGAATATGACCAGCTAGGGATGTCTGTGGGCACGGCTTCTTTTCCTTTTAGCTGCAGACATTAGTCTAGTAAAGCATGAGCAGAGCCATGATAGCAGTCACTAGTGTGGAGTCATAAATTGTTTTTCAGCACACCTCTGGAATCAGGGCATGCCAAATTGCTTTACGGTGCATTTGTGATAACAGGGCTGAAGACAATGGCATTTAAGTCCAATTTCTCACTAAAGTGGGAAAGGGATAAGGAAATACATAAACCCAATAATTAACACTTCCTGCATTACTCCAGTTCTATATGTGCAAGGATAAGAGGGAAGTAAATAGTGGAATGCAAGGGACTGGCTTTACCTAGTAATTGTCATATTTAATTTCCACTGTAAGAATAAAGATCAAAATTGTAGTCAGCTGAATGCCAAGTGATTTCAATGAGGTTTGGATTGATTTCTGGAGAGTAGTTCTGGTGAAAATTGCCAAGAAAAGTCCATAGAGACTGACACCTTTACAACTACTGTGGCTGACTGGAGATGGGAATACTTGTTTGGAAATAGCTTTAAAGATATTTGTATCATAAAGTGGACAGAAAACAGTTGTCTTCTTCTGAGAGAGGGACTTTTTGTTATGTGGTTTTACGCATACTAAGCCAGACATTTCATTGATGTTCATGCACACATTTTAGTACAAGTACTAAAACACACGTTCATTCATTGATGGCCACTGGGAGGCCCTGCATGGAAGACTCAGAAGCAGAGCTCCTTTGAGTGTATCTATATAGTCACTCTAATAAGTCAGAGCTTTCACGTGAGATCTCCTGGTCCTGCTGACAGCCTGGCACAGTGGAGCAGCACTAATTCAACTGGGAGACTGAAGGTATCTGGCATTGATGAGGGTTTCTGTTTGCAAGGCTGCCCTGGGAATTAGTGATCCAGACCCATGACATGACAGAAAACCTGTCAGCTACTTTTCTGCTGCTGTGGACAGGAGTGGTTGAAGATGTCCCCAGCTTCCAGGTAAACCAAAGAGGGGAGGAAGAGGAGGAGAAAAAAGAAGAGATGGAAGAAAGATCTGTATTACCACTGTTAGTAGATAACTGCTCCTGGAAACTTGTTCTGATGAGACACAGGGTACCTGAGGCTGTCCTTTCTGAGGAGAAGGCTCCTAAAGACCATTATCATGACCACAATGTAATTTTGGCATCCAGTTATGATGTTGCCTCATGGTACCTGTCCTGAAGAAGCTGCAGTGAGCTAATGTCATTTGGTTTGTCTCCATGTGCACTAAGCACATCTCACCTTTCAAATAAATGACCTGGAGTAGCTGCTTGCACTAGGCTGGTACCAACTCCTTCCAGGCATCCTTGCTCAGGGCTTGAACCTCACCAGCCTGTCCCAGGCAGCTGCTGATGTTCTCACAGCCCAGTCAGGTGTGTGTCACTGCTGGAGGTTTAGGTTTACAGGATGGAGAGGAGCAGTGAGGACACAGAGGAACAAGAGCTTGCTGAAAGAGAGGATGCTCATGCAGCTTGTTTAGCCATAAATACCTGTGGAGAAGAGAGGAGGCTGTTGTTCATGAGGGAGATCAAGCCCCAATGGAGGAGAAGTGATTCAAGCTACAGAAACAGAAGAAACTGGTTATGTATAAATTTCAGTTGCAAATGAGGAGATTCCTTGATATATGGTAAGGGAAGCTCTTTAACAGCCTCCCCTGGGGAGCAAGGGAAAAGCCACTGCTTTTAAGACACTTCAATAAACTGGTGTGATGAGAACCAGAGGGAAAATGACAACAGAGGAGATTCTTTCAGTCTCTATCACTGCGTTCCAGCATCTGTCCTTTCCCTTAGAGCCTCCAGTAATGGGCTTTCTTCATTTAATTATTGTGTTAATAATTAGCATGGTAACAATGAAAGCAAGCACGCTTTTTGGCAGTGTCCCTGGTCCCATCACCCTCTGCTGTACACCCTGGAAAGGTAATACCTTTCCAGGTCTGGATTCTGTGTCTGAACAATGTTTCTGGTAAGTAATATTCAGGTGTATTCCAGGATCCTCAAAGCTCTGTAGCCTGTGAAGTGGTTGTGCCACAGGAGAGGGAGTTTGAAGGATTGTGGACAGGAATGGAAGATTGAAGGGAAGATGGGAAGATGGATGTAAGTGCAAACAGACATGTGCAGCATGCATCATGTGTCAAGGAGAAATGCATTTTATAAACCTCATGCACAATTCTTTATTTTCTGGGCTACTGTGGCTGGTACCTTATTGCAGTAGTTGTCAATACCTGATACTTCAGAGGCTGGTGAGAAGTACTGATCCAGGGGGGACCAGCACAGCTGAGGGGTCAGCTGCAGATGTAGAGGGGATTATGAAATAAAATTAATTGCTTCTTTCCAAGAGCACTGGGACTGGCAGAAGGTGCATGTTGCAGACACACATCAGCTTCCTAGTGAGTAATACTCTGATTTCTCTTCAGAACATATAAATCACCTTTTAGTAAATATTTTGATGGTGAGGAACACATTTGGGTGTCCAGAGACAGGCAACAAAGCTGGGGAAGGGGCTGGAGCACAAGTGTGATGGAGAGCAGCTGAGAGAATGGGGTTGTTCAGCCTGGAGAAGAGGAGGCTGAGGGGAGACGGGAGCACTCTCTGCAGCTCAATGACAGGAGGCTGCAGTGAGCTGGGGATTGGTCTCTTCTCTCCAGTAATGAATACTAGGACACAAGGAAACGGGTTCAAGTTGCACCAGGGGAGGTTCAGATTGGACATTATGAGGAACATTTTCACTGGGAGGGTTATTAAGCATTGGCACAGGCTGCCCAGGAAGGTGATGGAGCCCCCATCCCTAGAGATACTCAAAAGACACGTTGCTGAGGTGCTGAGGGAGATGGTTCAGAATCATAGAATTGTCTTGGTTGGAAAAGGCTTGTCAGTGTGAGGTGAGTGGCTGGACGTGATGATCTTAAAGGTCTTTTCCAATTGTAATGATTCTGTGATTCTAATGCTATCGATGAGTCAGCAAGAGAAAACTCAACCTTCAGAGGGCTCTGATGGCTGAGATAGGTTGAACATACCTGTTGGCATGCCCCGGGCTTGAAGACAACTGCAAACCACAGCAACCACAACCCTGCAGTATTGATGTTGCCTTAGGCTAGTTTTGGGCTGAATAGTGGATCCAAGGTCCCTTTCTGCTCCTTTAAGTAAAGCTTCATCAGGGAAAACATCACATCAGATTGTCCTCACCAGCTACTTGCATTTGCTGTTGATTCCCTGGCAGAATTGCTCCCTCCTGCCTCAGCCAGGCGAGGATCCCTGCGTGGAAAAATGGCTTTTCTTGTGCACATTTGTTAGAGGCAGCTGCAGGAAACTCTCAGCCTGTTCAATTAAAGAGCCCGTTTTCCCATTAACTGTCTCCTTAGACAAATGTGAAGTGTATTTAATGCTCACTCAGGATGAAGCCAACATGTTTCTCCTGCTGTTTTACACTTTCTTCTTAGTAGGGATTTTGTCGTCTCTGACTGTTCAAATACCTTGAAGTTTCTCAGCATTTACCATCAGGAAAAGGTAACAAGTGTGGTGACAAAGAGTGAGTGCCAGATGAGCCTGGGGAAATGGATTGCTTTAATAGATGTTACTGAGGCCCTTTTGCACCCTGCCTGACGCTGAGCAACCATCCCATCCATCACCCTCACTCTGGCTGAGGAGCAGCACACCATCCAAACTTTAACAGAGCCTTTCTCCCCTGTTCCTATTAGGCAAAGTGTTGGGCTGGATCCCTCACCTTTCCTGACAGAGGAGAGGCAGTTTAGAAAGAGGAAAATAAAATAAACAGATCCTCAGCATCAGCTTGATGGTTTTTATTAACATGCCCTGAGAGTCATCTTCTTCCTGCCACTGGTACCTTGCTGCACATTAATAGAGTAACTGATAAACTGTCTTCTGAGCCTTTTTTTTCCCTTTTTTCCCCCTCTTGTTTCTTCAGCACTGTTTTTCTATGAATCAAGTAGCTGGGAAAATTGATGTAGATTCTCTTCTGTATGAAAATACTTTGCCCAAAATACAAGTCTCAGCCTGGGCTGATGTATTAATCCTTCTCTCCTGGACAGCAATAATCACTCTCTGTCGTTTTTCAAGCTGCAATTCAGCACTTCTACATTTGCCACTTGCTGCCTTTCAGTAAGTTTGATGTTAACACCAATATGGGGCCAAGGGAAGGGAGAGAGTACTAGGACAGAGCTTGTCTTGGCCTGATCCTGGTCATACCTGTATTGTTAAGGTATAGAGTGAGTAACTTGGCATCAGTACTCTCAAGCAAAAGCAGCTTCAGACTCTGCAGCAGCTCTGCCCTCTGATTTCTCATCTTCCTCCTAAACCAGCCATGTCTAAAAAGCAGAGATGACTGTGTGTGTGTGAACAGTCTGGCTCAGTGGGACTGACCAGGCTTCATGACACTAGTCTGGCTTCTTTTCTTGAGCACTGGGTGTAAAGGAGCAGCTGTTCTTGGCCAGGACAGAGGCTCGTGGGTGCAGTAAATAAAGAGCAAGGGACATGCAAGAAGCTTTTACCCCATTCTGGCCCTACTCCTGAAGCCTTGCAAGCACACAGACCCTTGCACTGCACTGCTGATTCTGCTGCAGAGGCCCTTTGCTGAGGGCTGAGGTGGTTTTGAGCTGACATGAGAGGAACCCTGGGAGCACTCAGTTGCTTTGTGGTCTGAGATGAGGCCCCAGCTCTTCAGTAAAATAAGTCCTGATTTATCCCTGAGGATAAATATCTTCAGCTCAGAGGACTCCATCACTGTCAAGAGCTAGGCGCTTCCCCAACAAGTGGCAATAAAAACCTTTACAGCACTTGCTCAGCATAACAAATCCTCTTTGTCCTCTTTCAGTGGTGGCTTTATTGCCTCTTTCCCGTGGGGGCTGTACTAGTCAGCCCAATCATACTGTTGGGGTTGTTGGGGATAAAGTGTTGATGTCCCAGCCTGGACTGTGGCCGCAAGGCATGTCTCTGTGTGTTATGCAGTTCCAGCATAAGCACTGCTCGCTCCCAGTCCCCCTTGATCCATAGATCCAGATATTGTGAAGATTTGGCTCTAAGCTCTGTTTTGAACTGAAATGGAAATGAAATCTGATAACAATCAAGAGAGTGCCTTAAGGTAGTTTTTGCTGGTTTTTTTTTTTTTCCCTAAGATTCAGCTTGAAATACAGCATTGCTTCTCTGTCATCCATGGATGTTACCAGCTGGAATTACACCCTATTGACCTTAGAAGAAAAGAGAATCAGAGCTATGCCTCATGCCAGGATGAGGGAATGTTAGCTCTTCTTCTACCCCCCAGGATCCAAGGTATCCATCAATAATTACCCCTCCAAGAGGAAATTTGTGACTAGTGCTACCACTGTTGTAATTTGCAGAAACACCAGGAAGAGCCCTAATGATGTCAGCAGCTGAAAACCCCAGGGGGTTATCCTGGAGTCCTCCTGTTTCCTATGGTACCATGTCTCTCACAGTATCTGGCCTTGAGAGCAAGCACAGTTGAGGAGTTTGATAACCCAGATTAGGGAGGAAGATGTGAAAGAGTTCTTGAAGACTGGTCATGATCAGCCTTATCTCTCTTAATTTCAGGCACGTGGTACAGAGCTACATTGCAATGGCTTGGAGTAATTTCTGATGGGATAAATAAGAGGACAACAACTAAAAAGAAGCATCTGAGGAATAGCAAAATTCAAGGATGTCCAGGTGAAGAATTTTTGAATACCTGGGGCTGTCAATCCAGTGAACAGAAGGGATAAAGTCTACCTAAGAGAGCTGCTACTTGAGGGTCAGTATCTGGCAGATCTGGATGCCAAACTTGGTGTATTTTCATGCTACCTATGGTTAGGGATTCCTCTGGCCCCAGGTTTGCAGGCTAGCAAGCATCACTGCTGATGAATTCCTTAGGTAAGGTTGAGATCTTAATAAGGGGGTAGGACAATGTTTTTTTTGCTAAAACAGCCTTCTCCAGCCCCCCAGGTCAGGATTGCGGGCACAGCAGATTTTGCAAAGTCACAGCTCTTCATCTCTGTGCCTCCAGCAAGGGCTTTGCATCGGAGCTGATGAGGAGGGACAGCTTTAGCCAAGGACATGCAGTGGGTGACAGAAATGCCTACCCTTTTAGCACAGGAACTGGAGCATCCTCCACTCTCACACCAGCAGCAGGGTGGAGGGAAGGAGAAATCATGCAGATGAGTGTGAGCCTGTCACCAGCCTGTTTTCAGCCTTGGCTCTTTCATCACTTCTGTTTCTCAACACCTAAACAGAGTTTACCAGCCTCATCCTTTTTCTTTTGTCTGTTTCACCATCTTTCCACTTCAGACAATATAAGAAACTGAAATTTCTCTTGTACTGAGGGCTTGTTTGGGCAGGTAACCTTCAGCAATAGCAGAAGCTCAGTGGTTCTCAACATCTCCATACTGCCTGTGGCAGGACCTCAACAACTGTCAGGACTGGCAAGGTGAAGGATTAGTCCACCTGTTCCAGCATTGCTGCTCTTTTGCAGCAGCTCCAGCTCTTCCTCTACAGAGAAAAGCTCCAGGTACTCCCTGATCTCACCTTTGTTTCCTCCTGGCTTTCCTGCTTTTGCCTTCCTTTACCTGCTGGCTTAGTGTATGAAGTAGTTGTCTGAGATATCCCAGTGCCTGAATTTCACTGAGATTACTAAGAGCATCTCCAGAAGTTTTGAAAGGCTTCTTCATTGCAGATCAAGTTGATTCCTTCTACTTGCAAAGACCTATTGAGATTATGAAATAGCTCACCATGGCTAGATATGAGGTTACACTGCATAAACCTGCAGCATCTTCCAGCAGACAACCTCAGTGCCTTTTACCTTCAAGGCACAGGGTTTCCCTGACTGGCCTTCCCAATGCTTTAAGAGACAATTGGGAACCTCAGAATGTTTCCCACTGACTGGTGGGAATCCCATTCTCCAGCTGTCAGGCCCAGGACATTCACACTCATACCAACAGTTATTAGCATGGACAAGCTTCCCAGCAGCGTGTTGCAAAGTGTACTGTTGGCAATGGTAGTAAGCAGAGAATCATCAACATCAGGTTAGTCCAGTACTACAGACAGCCTCATTAACATTATTTTTGCTTAGATTGCCATCTTAGAAATTAGCAGATGTTGCTGAGCAGGAGTCAAGAGGCATAACTTACATAACTTTTATTGCTGGCCTCCATGCAGCACTTTTCCATTAAAGCATCAGCCTGTTTCCTCCTTGGTTCATTTGCTTTTAATGTGGTCTGGAGTCCCAGGGCCACTAGAAAAAGCCCAGAGAATCCTCACCTTCACTGAGGTTTTATAGTCACCTACTGAATGTATTAATTTCTCAAGCATTTCTCTACTCATTTTGTAAACATATCAAGTTACCTAATGTTACTGGATAATAGAATCTTGTTTCCATGCTGTGCAGAGCAGGCAGCTCTTTGTACTTCTTACAGCAAAGGTTTAGCTCTTTCCACATCTTGTATCTCTGCTATCAAGAAGAGTTTTCCAAAGAAAGGCCAGAAGTGATGTCAGAAACTCCCTCCCTGAAGTACACATGGATATCCTGCTGCTGCTCTGCAATCTAGCAAGGGAAAGAAGTGAAAACTGCAGCCCAGGCACTGAGAAATCACTGTCAGATGCTTGTCACTCCACAATTACTTGCTGCAAGCCAGACAAACTACTCACTGTCAAATCAGAGAAGACGTTCCTTGAAGGCTGGATTTTAATAGAAACTCAAACTGTCTCATAAGTCAGCAAAATAGGATGACCTATAAGTTTGTGTCTAGAGAGACACAATCTTTGAAACTTGTCCAGGATGTCTGACTTCACGTTTAGTGCAGAACATAACCAAGTGGCAGCAGCCACCAGCCAGACACACACTGCTCATCCTTTGATGTACAGTGTGCACGGCCCAGTCTTGTGTCTAAGGTTAAAGGAATTTGGCAGGAAAGGACTTTTCCTGAGTTCCAGCTCATCTTCTGGTATCAGAGGGGCTGAAGGTGGCTGGGCTTAGGTTTTGAGTGATGCCCAACTCAGTTCTATCAGTCTGGTTGCATTCGGTGCATTGAACTATCACGACTGCGGGTGCACAAAAAGCACAAAGCACCTTCAGTCCAGGCACTTTCTGAACCAGCACATCCACACACAGTTGGGTTGTGTTCAATGAGAACTCTCACAGCAGATTAACTAGTAGGGCAGTGTATTGAAGCAACAGAAGTGCAGATTCTTTTGGATTGCTCATGATAAACACACTGTCTGCAAAAGCATGTGCAGGTGTTAAGAACACGTGTAACTTGCCCATAGATAAGTGCTTTAAATTATGAAGACCATATAGAGATTTCTAAGTGTCCCAGGAAAGCACTCAGTACAGCTGAGGGTCTGAATCTCACCCTATGTATGTCCCTGTGTGGGGAGAGAGGTTGAGCCCATCAACTGATCCCAGAAGGTAGCGACAAGGTCCTGCTGACTTATCTACAATGGTGTCTTCCCCTAACATCCCTCCTCTCTTAAGCCACATTTATACCACTCACTTTGGATGTTTTGATGGAGCTTGAGTGAATCTAGTCTTACATATCTTTATCACAATGGGTACAAAATCTAAATGAGGGGTGATCACACTGCAGAAGCAGAGAGTTTTCAGGATATTTTGCTAATACTATGAGATTATAATGAGCAAAGCTCAACAGAAGGACATGATTTCAATTACAAAGTCCTTCCTCTGGGTAACAAATTAGGTATGTCCCAAGATGTTTTGCTCTTCAAGGATGGTAAGTCCTGATTAGAAGTTCCTTAGTTAATCATCTTCATCATATTGAGAGGAAGACTGACCTGAGACTTGCCTGATATTTACATCTTTCCAAAAGGCTCATTGCTGAGAACAGCCTTTAAGCTTCAATGACTTGTCTCAGGGTAGCAGCTATGCAGGTCATCAGTTCTGTGGCACCATTTTGCTCCCATTCCTGTGTTGATATCCCAGAGCATGGCAGTGAACTTCTGTGCTGTTTCTCTCAGAGTCAGTGTACCAAGCTCTCCTGGTGTTGCCAGCACCCAAGGTTACAGTTATGCTGGTGAGAGAACTATCATAAGACAGAGCAGAACCCGTCTTCTTCAGCCACATTCCCCCATGAAAGTTCCCTTAGTGCTACACCTTCTCTTTAAATGTGGATATCATTTTAGTTGCATCAAGTCCAAATAAATGTCCAGCAGTTATTCACACCCAGGTCCCTGCTGAGTGGGTTGTTGGTGCCACTGCACATCAGCTCTGCAGAAACACCTGCACCCACCCCACTGTGCCGCTTCACAGCAGCAGTGTCCCTGCTGAGTGGGTTGTTGGTGCCACTGCACATCAGCTCTGCAGAAACACCTGCACCCACCCCACTGTGCCGCTTCACAGCAGCAGTGTCCCTGCTGAGTGGGTTGTTGGTGCCACTGCACATCAGCTCTGCAGAAACACCTGCACCCACCCCACTGTGCCGCTTCACAGCAGCAGTGTCCCTGCTGAGTGGGTTGTTGGTGCCACTGCACATCAGCTCTGCAGAAACACCTGCACCCACCCCACTGTGCCGCTTCACAGCAGCAGTGTCCCTGCTGAGTGGGTTGTTGGTGCCACTGCACATCAGCTCTGCAGAAACACCTGCACCCACCCCACTGTGCCGCTTCACAGCAGCAGTGTCCCTGCTGAGTGGGTTGTTGGTGCCACTGCACATCAGCTCTGCAGAAACACCTGCACCCACCCCACTGTGCCGCTTCACAGCAGCAGTGTCCAAAGGCAATTTTTTTGGGCAGCATTTGGCCAAGCACAATGTATAAAACATTGATGCACTCTCTCAGGTAATTTCTTGTACCATGTAAATAACATTAATTCAAAGTCAGAGACGGATTTTGGTTATGAAAATAACAGCTACCAGCCCCCTCTGTACAGAGGCTGATTTTACTTGTTGGAGGGAAAGGGGAACATGAAATCTCTAATGATTTTTGAGAGATAGTCTCCCTCGGGACTTTCAGCAGTTTCAGAAACACCAAATGGCTCTCTCTGAATCATGAATAACACTCAAAATCACTAGCTTTCTTGCAAGTTGCAGCTTGAGAAAGACTTCTTCATTCAGGTCTGTCGAAGTGTTCTGTAATAGTTGATTAAATAGATGGTTAAGTGAGGGGTTAATGGACAATAAATGGTTAAATTGATGGTTTTAATAGTATCTTGTAACTGCAGCATTAAAAAAAATCCTCATGTTAAAAAAGTAAAAGCAGGTAATTTTGCTTAGAAAATATTGAAATCCAGTATTTTTACAGTTTCACACTATTTTGTGATTGGAAAAACTAATTGAAAACCTCCCTCTTCCTTGAACAGTTTTGATTTCAGTGACTGGTATTTACACAGTGGAAAAGATTTAATGGAAAACTCTCAGATGTATCCAATCAGCTCTCTGCCAGAAAGTGGCAAACAAAATTGTGTTGAGTTTCTATTTTTCCCCCCCAATTAATTCTCCACGATATGAGTTTTGCATACAGCCTGTACACAGGTTCAGAAGTGGGGGGAAAAATGTGCAGATCTCAGATAACAGAACCTTATACCAGAAATCTGCTCAGGAATATCTCACACCCAAAATTAAGCATGCAAACAAACAAACAAATGTTTTGCTGACATGATGCTCTGTCAGACGACCATGCAGGGAGGAGTAGCCTGAGATTGCTAAGTGTTTTGTCTTAATAGCCTTAATGTGGGGTTTAGGAATTTCATATTCAGGTTTATGGCTGAATCAAATAAAAGTTTAGATTTAAAAGTTTAGATTTAGTTTAGTCTAGAAAAGAGGGCACTGAGTTGGGATCTCATTAATAGTTACAAATAGCTAAATGGTGGGTGTCAGGAGCTTGGGACATCCCTTTTTACTATGGTATCTAGTGACAGGACAGGGATGATGGGATGAAGCTGGAACACAAAAAGCTCCATTTAAACCTAAGAAAAAGCTATTTCAGCGTGAGGTGAGGGAGGCCTGGCCCAGGCTGCCCAGGGAGGATGTGGAGGCTCCTTCCTTGGAGGTCTTCAAAACCCACCTGGACACGTTCCTGTGTGACCTGATCTAGGTGGGACCTGCTTCTGCAGGGGAGTTGGACTGGATGATCTCTAAAGGTCCCTTCCAACCTCTACCATTCTGTGATTCTATGATTCCATGAAAAGAATTTAGATAATTTAACTTTGAAGTGTTTAGTGATGGTTGAACACCAGTTGACTGCTGCAGGATGGCATTGGTTTGGTTTTGTCCAGGCTTAAAAGGAGTAAGAGAAACCCAGCGAGTCTCTTGTCAGAAACCTTTGGAAAAGCCCTAAAATTTCTACCAGAGATAAAAAATGCAGGTTTTGAGATTTTTGTAGCAAAGTTATTTCTTGTCAGCTCCTGTTGAACATGGCTATGAACTATTTCTCTTCTTTCAACTCATTTTCCACTGTTTCAGAGCGTTTGAACATAAGCATTTGGTTTTAATTATGAAATTTAAAGGAAATATAAAAATTCAGATGATTCCAAATTACTTTGGTTTGGATTTTGAATATTCTGAGCTGCCAGAGCAAACTCAGAAGATTCTCACAGCCCTTGCAATGCCTAATAAACACAAGAACAACATGCAGGGAGGGGGGAAAAAAAGCCCATTAAGTGAAATCCAAGGAGGAAGAGCAAAATAAAGTTCAAAAATTACATTCTTTTTCCCCTTTCAATTTGTTCAGTCACCTGAGAGCAACAGATCACCCTGCAGGGAAGAGAAAATCCAGTTATTGCTCTGCTGTAGCACAGCAAAGGCTAAAAAGGAAAAAAAAAAAAAGGTTTAACATAGAAAGCAGAATAATTTGCAGAGTATGTGAGCAGGGTTGTAAGGACACTCCAGCATGTGCAGCAGCATGAGCCATTAATGTGCTCTCATGGGCAAGAAGCCAATGGCATCTTGGGGTGCATCAAGAAGAGTGTGGGCAGCAGGTCAAGGGAGGTTCTGCTCCCCCTCTGCTCTGCCCTAGTGAGGCCTCATCTGGAGTCCTGTGTCCAGCTCTGGGCTCCCCAGGTCAAGAGGGACAGGGAACTGCTGGAGGGAGAGAGGCCAGTGCCGGGACACCAAGATGATCAGGGGACTGGAACATCTTTCATATAAGGAAAGGCTGTGACACCTGGGGCTGTTTAGTCTGGAGAAGAGGAGACTGAGGGGAGATCTTATTAACATTTACAAATATCTAAATGGTGGATGTCAGGAGATTGGGATATCCCTTTTTTTCTATCGTAGCTAGCCACAGGACATGGGGTGATGGGATGAAGCAGCAACACAAAAAGTTCCATTTAAACCTAAGAAAAAGTTATTTTACTGTGAGGGTGAAGGAGCCCTGGCCCAGGCTGCCCAGAGGGGCTGTGGAGTCTCCTTCCTTGGACGTCTCCAAGACCTGCCTGGACAATTTCCTATGCCACCTGATCTAGGTGGACTGGATTCTCCAGGGGGATTGGACTGGTTGATCTCTAAAGGTCCCTTCTAAGCCCTGCCATTCTATGATGATGATTTCAGCAGAAGGAAAGTTTAGGGGGGAAAAAAAAAACACTTCCCCTTGAAACTTTATGGGTTTTATTGTTAAAAGCCAGTGACAAATTTAGTTGGAAAATATTAAAGAAAAGAAGAAATCCTGTCAGGAGGCTCTTAAGTCAGCCTGAATATTTTCCCCCAGGTAGAGCAGAGTTCTCTGTTTTGCTGTGGTACTGCCTCACTGAGGTCCTAGAAGCAATATCCCTCGTGGCTCAATAAATAATAACTGTACAGAGTTTAAAATAAGAAACTAGATTATTAAAGTTACAAATCTTTGTGGTCTTCATCTCTTTAATAAAACATTTCTCTATTAATAATGGATATTGTTTCTCTCCCCCAACTTTAAATAGACAAAAAACCCACCCAACAGAATAAATGACCGTTGGAAAATGGCCAACGTTTTGTTCTCCTCCCCAGCCAAGGCTGACAAAACAGGCAGTTACATTGATAAACTGCTCATCATTTACAAAGGTTTAAAAATTTTAACAGCTCTACCTAAATTGAGGACTAGATGTTTAGCCTTGGAGGCATGCAACAGGAAAAAGTAATCTGGAGAGTCCGGAGAGATAAATGTTATAACTTCAGAGCCCTTTGCGCATAGTTAATGGAGCAGCTCGGCTCATATGGAACACAATGCACACGTCAATATAGCATGAAACATTAATGCACATCACAGCAGGGCACCTCAGGGCAGTTGTACCTTGGATGTTTGTTAGCAGAAGTGATCCTAATGGAATAATAATAACGTATTAGGAAGAAGGTGATGGTGAGTTCTAAATGGCTGGATTGAGAGATAGAGAAAGGAAACATAGGAAGGGGTGTGGGCATGTAGGTGTGTGTGAGCATGTATTTACTGATTTCTGCCTGTACCATAGAATCACAGAATAGTAGGGTTGGAAAGGAGCTTTAAAGATCTTCTAGTCCAACCCCACTGCAGAAGCAGGTTCACCTAGATCAGGTCACACAGGAACGTGCCCACGTGGGTCTTGAAGCCCTCCAAGGAAGGAGACTCCACACCCTTCCTGGGCAGCCTTGGACAGGGCTCCCTCACTGAAACACTGAAACAGTTTTTCCATGTGTTTAAATGGAACTTTCCATGTTCCAGCTTCATCCCATCATCCCTTGTCCTGTTGCTAGATACCATCAAAAAAAAGGGATGTCCCAAGCTCCTGAAACTCATCATTTAGCTATTTGTAACTATTAATGAGATCCCCTCTCAGCCTGCTCTTCTCCAGGCTGAACAGCCCCAGTTCCCTCAGCCTTTCCTCGTATGAAAGATGCTCCAGTCCCCTGATCATCTTGATGTCCCTGCACTGGCCTCTCTCCAGCAGTTCCTTGTCCCTCTGGAGCTGGGGAACACAGAACTGGACACAGGACTCCAGATGAGGCTTCACCAGGGCAGAGCAGAGGGGGAGCAGAACCTCCCTTGACCTGCTGCCCACCCTGCTGCCCATATTCTTCTTGACGCATGCCAAGATGCCATTGGCTTCTTGCCCACAAGGGCACATTGCTGGCATTGCCGTATCTGTGTGTGTGTAACTGTGAATCTCAGGCAAGCAATAGCAATGACATAGCCAGAGAATTTCCCAGCAGTGTCCTTCTAAGAGGTGGAAAGGAGTGAGACATTTCCATCTCCCTGCGTTTATCCACCTGGGACACATTTTCAAAGGGCTTTTCTTTAAAGACACTTTCAGACTTTGCAAGATACAGGCTGAGCACCGTCAATTCTGTATTTATGAGCACAAAGACACCTCTGCGTGCTCCCAAGGCACACATCCTGCTCAGTCCTTCCTCGCTGCTGCCCATCTGTCACATTGGCACTGTCCCTTTGACTGTAGTGGGGCATTTGCCCGGGGAAGAGCCTCAGCATATGGCTTATAGAATTACCCAGGAAACAAGGCAGTTTGGGAAAAGTGTAGCCTTTTCTTTTAGCGTGTGCATAGGGATGACAGCGAAGATGGAAAATGGCCCACGAACAGGCAGGTAAACGTGAAAATCAAATGGCTTCATTGAACCTAAAAGGCAGTAAGAGAGTTGGGAGCTGCTCCAAGGTGTCCTCCCACCTACCGCCTCCAGTAGACCTCTCATGTGCCTACCTAAAGCTTCAGAAATATTGGGCTGCATTCAGAGAGCTCAGTGGGGCTCCAGCAAAGCCAGCAAGGAGCAGCAGAGATAAAGCACTGTGCTGTTTCATATGAAGATGTATTGCAGCTTCAAGTTCTTTATCCATCATCCCAGAATCCCATTATTTATGAGATGAAGATGTGATTGTTAATTATACACCCTCTAGGAGCCTTCTTTGACAGAAGCCACCACCTACACAGCCCTAGTGTGGAGGGAGGGCTCAGTGTGCCAATCTGGCTGAGGGTACCAGTGACATATCCTCGTGTTCGTATCCTCATATCCATATTCTTTACTTTTAATGAGTAAGATATGTTGTGAGGGACCTGCCCTCTCAGGCTGCAAGGGAACATGAATCCAATTGTCTGCAGATGCTAATTGCAGATGGTTATCAGTCCTGTACTCAGAACAGCAGTCTGACCCAAGTGAGAACATTTTCCACGTGTTTCATAGTGTCTTGTTTTGCACTTCAGAAAAATATGAATAGGGAAAAATCCAATTTATTTAGCTCAATGTTCAGGTGTTGGTTTTGAAAGGCTATAAATATTTACAGTGAGATGGAACTCTTTTAACCCACAAGATAAAGGTTTCGAAAGCTGGGAGTGGAGAGAGGGGAAGATGGGCTTTCAAATTTTCAGGGGTTTCTGGGAGGGGGGAAAAAAAGCACAAAAAGATCCATTTTAAATAGAAAATTCAAGCAATTCTGTGTAAATGAAGTAACATGAGCCTGGTCACTAACAATAAGGAACAACGTGCCCAGAGGAAAGGAAAAGGAACACATGGAGTGTCCAGAGCAAACATAAGTTTGCTTTGTCTGCTACACAAAGCTTCTGACCCTGCTGTAGCTGGGAGCTGCCGGGGGCTGTAGTGCTTACCCTGTGCTGGGCTTTACCTCCTGATTCTGCTCCTGCTGCCCCTGACTGTCCTGATGCATCCAGGCAGCAGTGCCTCAGATGTTTGGGTCTGGAAGTTTGTCCCTGTTCCCCATACTGGCACCCCTGGCTCCAAACTCAGCTGCAATGCTGTCATGGGTTTGCGTGGTAACAGGGAAGGGGATGCAGTAGTGGCTCCTGGGAGAAGCTGCTCAAAACTTTCCCTGGCTCTGAGCCAGACTCACCTCTAGGGCTGAGCCACCAGGCAGCTCTGTGATCACCTTTTAAGAATAAATCAGAAGAGGAGAGTTGCTCTTCCTGGGAGGTGGTGGAAGGAGTTGGAGGAGACAGAAGCAACCATGCGGAGCCCCAAGGTCAGTGAGGGAAGAGAAGAGGTGGTGTGCTGGAGCAGAGACCTCCCTGCATCCCGAGGTCAGGTGGTTTCTGTCCCCCTGCAGCCCATGGAGGGGGACAGAGGAGCTGAGCTCTGCTGGCAGCTCGTGCAGGACTCCACACCAGGGTGACTGTGCCCCGAGAGGCTGGGACTGTGAGGGGAGGAGGCCTTGGAGAAGAATGTGCCTGGAGTTGTGCTGCTGAGGAGGAGACCCATGGGGAGGAGTTTGTGAGGAGCTGCAGCCCCAGGGAAGGACTCACACTTGAGAGGTTCATTAGGGAACTGTGTCTCATGGGAGGGATCCCACGCTGGAGCACGGGAAAATGTGAGGAGTCCTCCTCTGTAGACAAAGAAGCAGCAGAGACCATCTGTGATGGACTCACCACAACCCCCATTCCCTGTCCCCTAAGCAACTGAAGGGGAAAAGGTGGAGACATGGGGAGCAGAGAGCTGAGTCTAAGAAGAAGGGAGGGATGGGGAAGGAGATCTTAAAGTGCTGGTTGTGTTTTTCTCATCATCCTGCTCTGGTTTTGCTGTTTGTCTGTTCTGGTTCTAGTAGGTAGTAGATTAAACTGTTACTTTCCTCTCTAAGTAGAGTAGTCAAGTCTGTTTTGCCCAAAACCACCATTGGCAGTGAACCCTCCCTGCTCTTGTCTCCTCCCATCTCACTGGGTTCTCCGTCATCCCATGGGAGCTGGGTTTATGTGTGTGGTGAGTGAGCGACTGCGTGGGGCTTTGTTGCCAGATGGGCTTTAACCATGACAGATGCTCCCTGCTGAGCTCCATCCAGTCATTGCTTTTGCAGCAACTGAGCCCTCCACCTGCCCTTGTCTCATGAGCAGTGTGGTGTACTCCATCCTTGCAGCCCAAAACAGGTCTGATGCAGGTGTATGAAGAGCAGGGCACCAAGTGTCATTTGGAAAGCTGCATCACCTCAGACAGAGCAAAACAAATGTTAAATGGAGATATTGAAGGCTAAATGCTGGTCTAATCATCATCAGCCTGGAAACTGATAGGATTACCTCCACATGAAGGGAGGAGAGAGCAAGATGAACATGTAAAGGTAGTTATTATTTACTGCTTTTTCTGCCTTGCAGAGTACTTAAATACTCAGCAAGCTTTTGTTGACATTGCTTGACAAAGGCAAACACCCAAGAGCTGAGGATTTGAACTTGAAAGAAGAGAATGATTTGGAACTGATCCTGCAAGGTGTCTGCGTGGGAAAGTGTGTCACTTGGTGCTTTCTGCTGCTCATCCCTGATCTAAAGCTTTCAAAGGCTGGTATGCCTTTGTGAGACCTGTGAGTCAGCAGCATTCAGCAGTGATTCAATGCCTGCCTAACAGAGAGGCAGCTGGAGCCAACAGTGGCCTCGAGTGAGACACTCCTGTGCACCAAGAGAACTAATGCAGTCTCTTCTGCCCTTTTCCACTGCCACTTGCACTATTTCTAGGAACCACGTCACATTATTATAGTATCTGTGTCAGTTTTCACTGGAGTTGTCTTGTTACTGACTAAAACTCATAAAAATGCAAATACCTTGAGGAGCACATCTGGAAGAAAGCTAACTCAGAGGTGGACCAACTCTACACTGTTCCCTTTACAGACTTGAACCTTCTCCACAGGACTTGGGTTGTCCTTTTATCCAGAGAAGCACGTATTTCATACCCATATCTCTCATGGTAATTGCTGCATTACAGTTGTAGGTGGAAGAGGAGGATGACCATGAAGGATGAACTCTGTAAACTCTGGAGGTGAATCTGATGGAAAGATTCAGGTTTGCAATGCAGCAGAAAAAAAATGTGTTGGTATCTAATGCTGCAAAGCCTGGCAGTTGCTGGCTTTTTCTCTCCTAGTGTTTGCCTGGACATTAGAAATGGCCTTTACTGTGGCTTGGTGCCAGTCACCGTCCAGACACCACACAAACTGAGGTCTCTAGGGAATAATAATGAAACAGCATTAGCATCAACATGTTGTTGCAGATGGCTCTGGGGACACTCCAGTTTATCCACAATTACAATCAGGATGTAGTGTGTGAAATCAGACTAAAACAGGGGAAGTGTGTGGTGACAGCAGCATTTTTCACATGTGAAGATGACTCAGCTCTGTTATTCAGGGCAACTGTACATGTGCTTGAAATTACTTCATCCAGGTGCTGAACATAATAAACCAAAGCTGCTGAAACTGTGCTGGAGTCACATTCAATCCTAGCTAAGGTATCTTTGTGCTGCTGGGTCTCCCCTGTGACAGCATCACAGTGACAGCTGGGAAATGGTTATTGACAAAGTATTGTTTTTAACACACTGAGGCTGAAATTGCCTCTGCATCACAGGAATTGAGGGGGTGGGCTCCTGTCATGTGCGTGAGGATTTGTAACCACAGAGGAAAGTTGGTGTGACTCCACTTGGATGTAGGTACAAATATGACTTGGACCAGCCAGCTTGAATAAAGATAGTAGGGACAAGTTAATGCAGCTGGCAAGCTGCTGCCAATTATCAGAAACAAGTGCTGTGAGTTAATCCATTGGGCCCTGGGTGATCACATGGGCAGAAGCAGCATATAAGGAAGTAGCTAGCAGAGGAAAGGTGGCTTTGGGTCAACTCTGTGGGTTGGTCTATGTTGGCTGGCTCTGTGTTGGCATCACCTGGCTTCTCTACGTCTTTGGATGACTATTACTTGGAGCAGGAGAAGGGGTAAGTGGCGCTTTTTTTTTTTTTTCCCCCCTCTAAGTTACTATCTCCTTGAAAGATGTTACCCACAGCTGGAAAGTGTTTGGCCGTGACTGCTGTACGCATGCTATATGAAATAGCAGAGTGATGCTGCAGAGCAGAAATGGAGAGCATCTGTGGAAACAAACCTGGCAGACTAAGGATAGTGCTGGGCCAAGAAAAATGTTTATTTCTGCATAAACACCAGAGAAAAGCTAAGGAAGATAGCACATATCTGTAATTAGAGCTAAAGCATGTAATGGAGTGCTGCCATTACTCCAGCAATCTGCATTCTTCTAATGCAGATTGCTTCTTCTAATTCTTCTAACTTAGGAAGTTTAAATGTGAGGAAAATAGAAAAACAAGTCACATCCGGATTAGTAAAGACTGTAGTACTTAACAAATCCTCTGTATTGGGACACCCCAGTTTGGTTAGGTTGTGGTGGTATTTGTTCCCACTGACAGATCTAAGGGAGTTTTAAAGGAGCCATAGCTAGTTTTGTTTCTTTTTTCATGTGTTTCTGCCTTACTCTCAGGTGGGTAGTGGACAGAGGTCCAATCACTGTGAATCCATTGCTGAAGAAACCCATGTGTTTGTTTTTTCGTTCCTAGTCTTGTGTTTCTTGGCTTTCCACAACCAGCCTGGATGATGTTTGCAACAGCACAGAAATCCTTTTCACCTTGATTCAGGTCAAGACTTAACACCATTGTAAATAACTTTGAATCTGGTCTGTGCAAGAAATGTTAAACCAGTGCACACCCAGAATAATGTGCTGGGATATGTTCTATTCCTAAATTAACTTCTTTTTAAGTTAAATTTACCTTCTTCAAATTTCATGTAGCTTCTAGAGTATTCTCTAGCTGTTTTGCTCTGCTGTGGAGGAATAGAGAGAAGCCAGAGCAAACAAAGCAGCTGTTGTGTATAAACACGCAAGCACACACATCCCAGTTGAATTTTTCCTGTTCAATAGCTTTGGCCCATTGGGTAGGTTTTTTTTGCAGTGTGCTGTGAATGTTCACCTTGACAGAGCAAATATGGAAATCAAATCCTCTTTCAAAACAGTTACCACTGCTCCAGGTTAGAGGAGCTGAGGTCAGTCCTTGATAAGATCAGCTTCCTTCTCCAGCTCAGCTGCTCCCCATGGGTGTGATGGCTTCTGGAGAGATACATGGTTTATTACTTACCAGCTTTTACCAAATGCAGGTTGTAGCCAGAAAGAATAATCACAGAACAGTAGGGTTGGAAGGAACCTTTAGAGATCTAGTCCAACCCCACTGCAGAAGATGGTGAGGGAGCAGGTATGAGGTGCTGGAAGGAGAGGTGAGATGTGGACCGTATCGGCTGAGGTTCAGCATGGAGCAGTTTGTGGTGTAACCTCAGGCTGAGCAATCTGTGAGTGTGTTTTGGAGCCAGCAGAATTGGGGACTCTGGGGCCTGGGGCACTTGCAAGTCTCTTCTGTGAGAGGGTAGAAATTGCAAAGGAGAGGAAAAAATCCACCTTAAAGCACACAGCAGAGGGGAATGATCTATGTGTGTACGTATGAGTTTTTGCCTGGACAGTTTCTGGACAGTAGGATGACACCAACCATGACACCCATGTGCTGTGCTGCCTTGATGAGTGGGACACGGAGCCTAGAGCAGATGGTCCTTAGCTGCAGACTGCCAGTGATTTGTGAGGCTGCTGTGCAGGATGAGAAAACACAAGAACTTGGGGAGGAGGTAGCAGGGATACATGAGGATGAAGAACTATGTGTTTTCAGTGAATAACTCTGAGGGCTGGCTGTGGGTGACCTCCAACGCTTGCTGTCTACCCTGCTGTAAGAGTCTTGCTAGTTCTTCAGCCTTTCCTTTCACACACTCACCTTTTCCCTTCTTGTGTCTGTAAATGCATAAGCCCCAGATGTGTATTCAGGCCCAGGAACCCCTGAGCAGGATGAATGCTGTTCCACTGTGTTGTAGGAGAAGGTAACTGGCTCCACTGAAGGGCAGTGCATGTCTGCCTGCAGCACCACTGTACCTGGACAACTAACACTTCATACCTGCTGGACTAGAAGCCAGAATCCTCAGGGATTTTACATCTCATCTAAGTTTACAAGGAGGGTTTAGACTCAGAAAGGGGTGCATGTTGGTTTAATGACCCACTCCTACTTCATGGAAGCATCTTCCTAAAGCCCTGCACACTCCAGCTCTCCTACATCTCCATGAACCACTGCAGAGCAGTGAAATGTGTCAAAGGGCAGAAATTTTCCCAGGGTCAGTGGGCAAAGTGGGTCTTTCTATCCAGACACCTTCCATAAACACAATCGCAGAATGATAGGGATCAAAAGGAAACTCTAAGCATCATCTATTCTAACCCCTCGGCTAAAGCAGGTCCATTGAGACCAGGTTGCATCCTGCCATCATCCACTGCTGTCACATTGTCTCTCCTTCTTCTCATGACCCTTTCTCAGAGCTATGTCTTGATGTTCTTAAGCAGCCACTCGGGCAGCTTGTTCAGGTCAGCTGTAGCCCCAGATGGTTCCTCTGTACAGGCAGCTCCAGGTCATTTGCTATTGCAGCCTTTGCCCATCTCTAACTCTGAATTCTAGGAAACAATTTTTGCCCAATAAAGGGAATCAATAATCTTCCCTGTGCTTGTTCTCAATACTGTTAACAAAATCATCACGTAAGCAGCTCTCCAAGGCTCAGATATTGCTCCTAAAATGTCAGCTGCACAGCATTCTATCATATTAGCATCAAGAGGCCTTTTGTGGTATAACTAACTGTCCCCTGTCACCTCCCCAGGCTGGCTGGAGATCCTGCACACAGCTTTGTGTTGGCCACAACTCTGGGTAGACTTGGAGCAGCAGAAGCAATTGGAAAGCAGTTGAATGTGGTTTGGAATCTTGTAGGAGAGTAGGCTGCTGCTTCTGTACTGGCTCCATGAGAAATTCATATTCAATGAAAAAAAACCAAGGAATTTGACTTCTGAAAGGAGAGGATCGTCTTGCAGTGGGGTAACCTGGCAACTGGTAGCAGAAAAGAAGAGTCTGGGTAGGACTGTACAGAGTTGGGTTGGGGCAGGCAGAGGAGCAGTCTATCTTGCACCTCTGCTGGATACTGAACTGAGCAGAAGCAAATGACTCTGCTCCCATGTGTCCACCTCCAGAAAGTGCAAACTTCAGTTTCCCAGAAGCAGATTTTCTGTAGATGAACTATTTTGATTGTTTTTTGACTGGAAAAAAAAGTGTCTTAACATCAGAACAATTCCATGATAGCATCCAAAGGCTAGTTCTAGTTTCCATTGCATGCTGCAGTAAAAAAAGACTGATAGAGGATGCCACCACAAAACCATCAGAAACAGGGGAAAAGGCTTCTAAAAAGCCAATAGCTTTTCATAAAATCTTTCATGTTCTACTAAAGGCCATTTTTCAACCAAATGATTCTTTGCCTTGTCCTAGGCTTGAAAAATGTGAAGGAGCATCTCTCAAGGCCATGCTAGGGAGGCTGGCAGGGAAGCAGAGTGATTGCATTTGGCTGAAGGGACTCCCAGTCACACTAGCTGTATCTGGGATGACTTTCTGAATGTTTCATGCCCACAGCCTTTGTCTTTAAGTTGTTTTGTCTCTGATTGTTTTGGTGCTACTCCTTCTTTTCTCTCTGATGTGTTCTTATGGGGTGAGCAGTTACATTGGAAGCATCCTGGACTTAGTGGTGCCAGCATCTCTCTAGATGGGTGTCCCCTCACCTACAAAAGGTGAACAAGGGTAGGTGAACCAGACAGGGGGCTGCAGCCACTGCGCAAATGGGCATCATATAGATGAAGTCTGGTTTTGGCCCACATAGGTGGGAAGAGGGCAACCTTTGTAGATGCTGTGACTGAAATGAGGATGAGCACTGCTCACTCATGAATCTCAAAGCAGGTCTGTGTCCAGAGGGGTATTTGTTTGTGGCACAGCCCCAGGGCAGATGCATCCATGCTGCCACAGAGCATGAGTTGAGCATTGGTTTATCCAAGGGGCTGTGTGTCAATGCTAGGGTGTTGTAACATGCCAAATGCAGTTACAAAGCCCTTCTGCATCTCCTTAGTGAGCACTAAGGCTGGGGCACTGGCTAAGCTTTAGAACCAGGATGAGTAACTTGGAGCTGAGCACCCCATGTCTGTAGCTGCACTGGTGTGTGGGTGTGCTCTGTGCTGCATCCCACTGTCCCCACACCCAAGTGCTTGGCCTGGCTCTGTTTCCACAGAAACCTGGATCCATGCTCCAGTAGATCAGGTCTGAATGATGGCACTGCATTTGCTGTCTCCACTTACTGGCCCTTGTAGTTGCTGCTGCTCTTCAGAGAAGGCTTAGCTGTCTTGCCAGCCTTCTGAGAAATAGACTTCTGTGCAATGCCAGCTCGTTTATACCTCTAACCTGGGCCAAGCAGAGTGATTTTTAGTCTGGCTATCTAGAGAGTTCTGCAGTGAAGCAGGGAATTGTTCCATTACAGAAACTGTGGTTGTAAATGAAGTTATTTTTCTAATGGGCCAAATATCTACATCAGATGTTACAGAAAAGACTCAACTGCAGTTTAAAATGACTTGGCGTGATCTGTTGACACATTTGCTTGCCCATCTGATGAATTGCCAAGATGGGTTTTATTGCTGGAACGAAAGACTTGTAGCCAGAGGTCTGTTATTGACTCCTGCAGGCTCCTGTGCTGCCTGCTGCCACACACCCCAGCTGCACTGGGGGGTGGGAAAAGGAAGGACCAGCCTTCAAGGAAATATTGAGTTTACCCCTTGAGATGCCTGTTGGACAGGGTGACTCTGAAATGCTTCAGGAGTGGTACCTTTTGTGTGACAGACAGTGCACACTGTTTAAAGGAAGGACAGTGTGACCACTGGACTCTTCGTACACTCATGCTCATTCAGGCACATTATACATCAAATGTATATTTGGTGAGGACTGTCCACAAACTGCATGTTGGAGATTTTCAGTGGGATTGCAGCGACTGTTCTTTTCTTCCTCACCACACCAAACCTTTGTGACTTGGATTCAGTGGCCAAGCTGTTCCTTTGTCACCAGCAGACCAGCCCAGGATGCTGCTCTCCCTCATCCTCCTTGTCTTCCCAGACTATCCTTCCTAAAGAGCCTGTGTCCATCCATGGCAGCACTTTGGATGTGTGAGCTATGCCACCATGTCTCTGCTCTCAGGGAGATCAAAGCTCTGTGGCTGCTCGCAGACCTCACATTCCTCCTGACTGAATTACACTGGGAGGAAGAAGCAAAGTTCCTTCTGCAGCATGTGAGGTCTAACAATCAAACAGATCTCAGCTGTCACCCAGCATGTCCACTCAGGTCATTTCACAGGTGATATTGCTGTGAGAAGAGCCCTTCTCTTCTGCCATAGAACCAGCTTTTCGCCTTGGTCTTTCCTTATCACTGGTGGCTTTTGGCCCTTGTGTTCCTTACTTCTATTATGTATTCAACAGTCCCTTTCTCACTGACAGACTTTCTCCTTCCAGCTAGCTGATGTCTCGTGTCCCATCAGAAATAGACAAATGCATCCTGAGCATAGTTACCTCCTAATTCCTGGCACTCTGCAATGACTGAATGATGTGATGATGTAAGAAGCAGAGAAAGTGAGAAGCTCTCCCTTTGTCTTTCAGACAGGATAAGACATACTCAGCTCTCTTTGTTTCAGGGAATTCTGTCACTGATTTTTTTTGGGACTCTTGGGTTTCCTGGAAGCTGTTTCATAGAGCAATGGGAATGTATGAGGTTGACAAGCTCTGGATCTGGTGGGAGTAATGGTCAACTCCATGGCTGCTTGGGATTGCCACACCAGCTGACCTTGGTGGCTCTTTCCAAGCTTGTCAATCTCTGTCTTCATTGGCTTAGTCTTTGTATTTGTGACTCTCCATTCCATTTACATTATTAGTAGCTCAACACAGTGACAAGAAGAGTCTTGTCATGGAAAAGCCATTTCAGCTACGATTGGCAGCGATCACTGACAAACTAACATGAAGGTTAGAAAACATTATCTGACTTCTAGACATTACCAGCTTGGACTAAGCCAAAGATCTCTATGAACCATCTACATGTTTCAAACAAATGCTTCCTTTCTACTCATCAGTCAATTAGCTTTACAAATTGCTGTGATGATGCTGACACGTTTGATGAGCTGAGCAAAATGAGATAGTTGGAGGTGTCATTTTATCAAAGACCTCAAATTGTGACAAGCATGGGGAGGGGGGGGATGGGGGGAAAGGCAGTATTTTTCCCACCAAACCTGTTCAAGCTGAGCTTTGGCATAAAGACTCTGCTCATGATTCAGCAAGGGATGATGGCTTCAGCTGTCAGCAGGAATTGATGGCCAGTATCTCTTTGTTTTCCTTCCAAGTAAATCTGAAGAATTTCTCAAGAATAAAGGACAAGAGCAAGTCTGAATTAAGGGCATAAGTACCCAGACACTCATTTAGAAAAGCAAGACTGGAAAACTAGATCAATCCCCAAGCAGGTTCAACCTCAAGTATGAACCTCTTCAGAGAAACAGCAGGTTGCATACCCAATTGCAGGGCTGGGTTACTGTGCTACAGTGGTGGCACTGCTTGATTCCATTTTAATAGAGCTGAACTAAATGGAAAGTGCTTCTCTTAAGTCTCAATAGCTATATTTTGGGGTGACTAGGTGACTCAAGCATATTTTGTTTGATCAGAACTTCCTCTTGCCACTTCCCTTTCTCTAATGTGCTTAGAATCGATTTATTACAGAGCAAGGAGTGTGTTAGATACAGAAGTCAGCCTCAATGTTGTCTACAGCATTTGACCTAGTTTGTTCAAGGGACTCAGCTATGCACTTGCATGCACAAAATCTAAATTCAGCCAAGTGTCTGGCTGACATGAACAGTTGTGCTGGTAAATCAAAACACCACTAATGCAAAGGGACAAAAACTTCATTTCACACAGCTCCTGATCAGTACCTGGCAGTGCAGAGAGTGTACTTGCAAATGGAACGTGCAGTTAAACATGCAGCTTGCACAACTGAACTCCCTTGGAAAATATTAGTTCTGCACACTTCTCAGGCAGAGATTAGAATCTCACTTGATCCCAGAAAATATGCTCACTCAGCGAAAGCTGGAAAGTGGTTGTAGATACACATAGTTCTGTTTTGCATGTACAGTTAACTCTAAATGCACATGTTTCAGCACAGCATCTAGGCACTGTCTTGTTAATTAAACTGATGGCTTCATGGAATGTTTCCTCTTGCAATAAAGGGATAAGTGGGGGGTGGGGAACATCCTATCTGGAGAACAAAATGCACCTCTTTTTTGACCTGCCAGGAGCCTGCAGACAAAAGTCCCTGCACCCATAGGAATCATCTGTGTAAAGAAAGATCCCCAGTGTGCAAACTTTACAAGAGCTGACATGACTGTGTATCTGAGTTAGAGAGATGTCAGTCTGGCTTTCAAGCACTGTCACGGCTGCTAAATTATGGGCTGGACAGACTGTGGCTTTGTTCCAGATGAGAGAACTGGATTGCAGATCCTGGAGTGTTAACCATTAGGGGCTCTGCCTGGAGAAACTATAGTTGTCAGCAAGGAAGGGGATGTCAAGCTATCTGACAGAAAACAAGGAGCAGATCTTCATGGTAGACACATATTCAAACAGTTCCAATGCAAAACATTTAGGGTTTTTTGTTGGCTCTGTCACAGTTGCAGTGTTATCTCTGACTCTTGCAACCAAAGGGAAAGCTCTGTGGGGATGAGCATTGCATCCCACGCTATTGTCAACCTGCATTGTTGGTTTTACCATACTCTGGACCTTTCCAAACCTTTAGAGAGACATTATCTTACTGTCAGAGTTCTGCTGACAGTGGTTGAGCCAAGCTCAGTCTAGAATGATGAGGGCAGTGAAATTCTGTGTTGTAGTAGGAGTTTTCCTCAGCACCATTCTGCTCAAGCTCAGCTTGCTGAGACCATTTTTGTTCCCTGGCTGCTTGTTGTGCTTATCAGCCCTAATGGGTGCTGCCTTCTCAATCCCCACTGACTCCTGGTCATCATGTACCTACAGTCTCTCAGACAACACATGCTACTTGTCCAGCTTCTAGGAAGTGGGATGGCAACTGGGAATAAGAGACCACTCTTGGCATGTCCTCTCTCCTCAGAGACAATGAAGCAGATGTAAAAAACTGAGCTTAGACATGCAGGGAGCAGGTTGGTGACTCTTTGCTTTTAAGAGCATGGTGCTTGGAGGACCCGCTTTTACCTGATCCCTGCCACTCTCCACTCCCATCCACACTGACTATATAGGCACCTGCATTCTTCACTCAAACCTAAAACATTCATTAGGGATACCATAGAATGGTAAATATTATATATATAATATTCTTGCAGTTGTTAAAGTGTGGGAATAGG
The DNA here is from genome assembly GCA_013401255.1 of Urocolius indicus. Taxonomy (NCBI): domain Eukaryota; kingdom Metazoa; phylum Chordata; class Aves; order Coliiformes; family Coliidae; genus Urocolius; species Urocolius indicus. Next base: position 102,535 of record WBNH01004193.1, on the reverse strand, counting down.
GAACGCTAAATCAATTAGAAGTAGAAATTGAGACTGTTTGTTCTCGTGACCTGAGAGGTCTCAGACGTGAGTCTGGTGTTCTTATTATGTCACACCTTATACAAAAAAGGGATAAAATAGCAATTCCTGCCCCAGTGAGCAAGAAGACAGACAAGTAGAAACACGAGTTAGAACTCTTGACAGCAAAGTGCTGCAGTAGAGGGTTATTTTAGAACTTGCTGCCTCAAGGGAGTTTGGACTTTCTTGCCTTGCAGTCAGCTAAAGATGTTGATGCCAATTTAGTAAGAATTAAACATATTCTATCAACTTCAGGCATTTCTCTTAAGTTGCTGTAAGAAAGATCTTTTTTTTTTTTTTTTTTTTTTTTTTCCCCTTCAGCTTTCTCTGGGTGCATGGCTTTTGATACAGCATAAAAAGCAGAAGGTTCAACTCAGATTTACAAACATAGCTGTCATTCAGCTCTCTCCTTGGCAGGAGCTGGATTAATATATACTGAAGTGTCTCAGCTAGCCATCAGAGGTTTTGTATTGCCATGGCAATGCAAAGGAGACTGAATTCCAATATGACAAAATGCCTCATCTCTTTACCCAGTCATTATTATTGACAGTATACAAATGTACAACACTGAGAAGAGTTAGGTGTCCAGCAACACAGGAATGGGGCAGGTCAGGCTACCTGACTTTTCTGAAGGGTGTTGGAGATTATTCCCCTGTCACATCTTTGATGGATTTTCTCTGGGTGTTTTTTTTTGTAGTTGGTGACTTTTTGAATCCTCAGCTGCTGGACATGCTTTTTTGGCTGTTTTTTTTTTTTTTTTGCCCCCCCCCCCCCCCCCTCCTTGCATCTTAGATTTTACTTAGAAATAATGTGCTTGTGGTGGTTGTAGAGAAAATACAGCAAGGGTGCATGCTGAGAGTGCACACCTCTTGTATTCTCCTTCCCCTTCTCCCACTCAGCAATGCTAGCCCTCTTTCCTTGATATTATCCCAAAGAATTCTTTCATCTTTCTTCACTTTATCCAGTCAACACTCATTGTTTTTCCGGAGTCACCTTATTCCCTCTGGGCTCCTTGCTTACCTGTGGGATGGGCAGGAGGCAGCGTGTGCTACTTGGCAGCCAAACTACATGCTTTGTCCAGCTGACTTGAAGGCTACTGAACAGGTTTTTTTTCAGACTGTGCTCTTTCCAGTTCTCATTTTTAAAAAAATAATAACAAGATTCAAACAGAAAAGCACTTTAAGACAAGTACCATGTTATTTCAGCCTCCCTAATATGTTTGGAGCTGTTTTTCTTTTCAGCATGTGGTTTTGACAAGTCTCCAACGGCCAAGCTCTGATGCTTTTGCTGGTACTGACAGTCACTTGCAAATCTTGAACCCAGCATTTATGTGCAGCCTTGCAGAGGTGGATGGCCTCCAAATACATGCACTATTCAGTCCTTTAACTCCTCAAAACAGAGGCCAAGATTCTGGCAGCAAAACAATGTCGTCTTCTGTCTGTCACTTGTGGATGTGCTCAGGCCAAAAGAAGATCTGTATATTTTAAGCTATGCTGGACTCGATCTACTGTTTCTCACTGATGTTTAAGATGATTTTTTTCTTCTTTATGCCTTAAAACACTTGTTAAAACCTATTCTGATGCCTACAACTACGCACAAACACAAGGCAACATCCCAGGCAAAGTTTTGATGGGAGGATTAACCAGAGATGCATGAATGTGATGGCTTGTCTATCTATCAACTTGATATTTCCATGTACGATCAAGGAGTTTGTGTCCGCCCTCCTTTCAGAGTTTGTGTGTGCATAACTTCTCCATGACACATTCGAAACTGAAATTTGGTATCTGTATTATTTCATCTTATTGGAAGAAAAACAAACATGGAACACAGAGACAGATTCTGTCCATATCCAGCTTGTAACCAAATTTACTTTCAGAGTAAATGACACTGATGAGGAGAAATAGCATGTAACAAAGAGAGTGCACAAACCAAGTTTGAATTCAAGGGCTTCCCAGTAATGGAGACTTGTGGTACTTCCAACCCTGTCTCCACTGAAATCCATTAAGACTACTGCATAACCTTTTGTACCTCTTTCTAACTTGCATGTTGTCACTGCCTTTCAAAACCATCACTCCTAAGAATGTCTCTCTGGGAAGGGCACACAGCACTAATAACAGGAGCTGCACGTGAAGGAAATCTATTGTCAGGGAGATGCTCTGCAATATGCTATAGAGGATAGTATTGCAAAAATGTCACAATACATCCTCCTGATAATATATTCCCTGTGAGCTGTACAAAGACAGAGCAAAGAAAGAGAGGCATTTGTACGGCAGCAGGGACCTAAGAGCCATGACATGAATTTGCGAGTAGCTTTGTATGTCAATGTGAAAAAGCTGGTTTCCTTGATTCTTTTTTTTTACCCTCTCAGAGCACAAAAGAGAGACCCAAGGAGACAGAGTACAAACTATCAGAGGCCAAAGTGTCCCCTTTGAGTTATGATCAGCAATTGTGCCAAACTGTCCACCTGCCACACACATGGGATACACCACAGAACTGCATCTTGCTGCCCCTTAAAACAGGACACAAGCAGCTTGTCCCAGCTCTCAGGTTGCTTGAAAGTGGTTATCTTTTGCTCACACGGAGCTGACCAAGGAGTTTCTCCAGATTCATCTCACAGAGACTCTGAAGTTAATTGGAAATGCAATATGTGCCACCCTTTTTCTCATGTCCTTCCTGTGGTCACAGTCATGGCTGGAGCCAGGACACCAGATGGACCTTTGGTCACTCTTACCAGTATGACTGCTCTTATCTTCTTGCAAAGCCTACCCAATGCTTGGCTGTTACTACCTTCCAAAATGGACTCATTGGGATCCCGGAGACAGACACTGCTCTGACTCCCCCTGCCATGAACTTATGTTAATTGCCAACACTGATGCTATGTAGTGAAACTTGATCTTCCATCATCTAGGTGTCATGCCATGCTCATTAGCTAATTACTTCTTAGGGCTCCTACCCTACTCCCAGCTGGAATGCTTTATCTTCTTATAATATGCTGAAGGTAATAGAAGCAGAAGAGTTAAATGAACTGTCTGAGGACCCACAGCAAGTTCAGTCTCTTAGTACCTGGCACCAGCTGCCTCTCCTCCCTGCTTTGTTGTTTTCACATCTTGCAAGTACCATGTAACACTTAAGTATGTACACCCAGACAAGAAGAGAGTTGAAATGTATCATGTTTACCATACAGTGAAGCATATAGATAATGCTGATCTATAGTGGAAGAGCATGGGGTTTCTCTGGGGTGACTGAAAAGTCAGTGAGGTGTCCTTATCTATAAGCCTTACTTGTGGCAGAAGGTCTTCCTTACAAGGACTACTGGTGTATGTGAATACAGGCAGCTCTAGAGATACCTGCAAAGGAATCCACTGTACAGAAATCTCCAGGCCAAAGGCTTTCTTTAGAACTCCTGCCTTAGAATACTGGATGTTGTATGGCAGAGGAGGCCGAGTTTAAGTCTGATGTCTTAGTTCTTATCCCTGCAGTTAAAAACACAAGCAAGCAGATAAAGAACAAAGATGCATATTGTTGCCAAACTCCCATAACTGTTAGTTCAGTGTTTACTTGCCTTAAGATTTAAGCTTGTGCCAATGCAAGCAATCATGCCTTGTTATTTTACACTCAGCAAAACCACATGAAAGCTATTAATTGATTAGACTTCCATTGTGCTTTGCTTAGATGCTAGCTGTGGACAAACAAAGCCCTTTAGTATTCTTACAGTGCATCTGCCTAGTTAATTAAAGGGCAGCTTATCCAAGCTATATGAAGCAGGACCATATTATCCCTTGACCTGGTTTCTCAGCCTCTCCCCAAACCCTAAAGGGTGATACCTTCCACTTGCTGCATCCCTGCAGGCTGAGAGTCAAGCAGCCTCCCAGCCCCTGTCTCTGCCCATCTTTAACTCCTCTGGTGTGAGCAGTACCTGCAGCTCCATGGGGCTTTTTTCTCAGCACATGGTAGATCTCAAAGCACTTCTTTCCTCCCTGGAACTGCTATACACTGGTTGTGATACCCAGCTTGGCAATGCTGTTAGTTGAGCGTTGGAGAGATTCTTGGAGTGAGTAGCTGTAGGTTTTTAAATGGAAATATGTCCTATAGTGTGGAATTCCCAAGGCTCCTCTGACCAAAGGAAACAATATGAATACAACCTCATTAAAGACTAATGCGTGTTTCCAGGCAGCCACAAACATGCAGGCAGCTCCTAGTAGGCCACAGGGGAGAAGCGTATGGAGCACTATAAAAGCTTTATGAATGACAAACTTGCCAAATTGCTGTTTAAACAAGGAAGCAAATGGGAAGACCATCTGCATCAGATTGAAACTGCTCATAATCCTGTCACTTGAGCCAGGATGGTGTGTTTAAGCTCTTGCGTTGGCACAGGACCAAGAGACACAAAAAAACTGTAGCTTTTACAGCAACCTCCCCCACTCCCACTCATAGGATGTGAGGCTCCTTTTGCTATGTCTCTTGGACTTCTGATGGAGCAGGTAGCTTTTCCCCTCCTTTCAGCCCAGGGTGAGGCTTTTCTTTCCCTATGCTCTGGGCTCTGCAGGATGGGGAGTCACACTGGAGACCCCCAGACCTTCCATCACTACTCAGCCTCTCCCACCTCCTTATGGTCCTTCTCTGCCTTATCCCCAGTATCAAACACCTCACAGCCTCACACATTCATCCTTAGTTGCTTTGCTTCACAGATGAGAGAGTGAAATGTTAAAATGACTTGTGTGAAGTTCCAACAGGAGCTATATTAACAAATGGTTGATCCCAGCTTTGCCTTTTGTGAGACTACAGTGACCCTCTGCCCCTTTCCCCAGGACTGCACACCAACCACAAGCTCCTTTCTGCTCCCAGCAATTAGTGCAAGCTTGAAAGACAGTCAAGGGAAAGGCAAACTGCCAGCCCACTACTTCCTCACGTAGATGTTGATCTTGTCTCTTCACCAGGAGCTTTGAAATAAAAAATAAAACAAGTTACTGATAATTAGCTCTAAAGACACACAAGCAATTGTGCTTTATCTGTACAAGCTCTTTGATAATAGGCCAGGCCTTGTGCCATGAATTGCTAATTAATTCTTTCTTAGCAAAATGTTTTGCTTAATTAAAGGGTGTGCTGATTTATAAACATGTCCCTAAATATTATTCACTTTGCATCTGCTGCAAGGAACACCGCCTGTTCCTGCTCCTCAGCATTGCTTTGCAAATGATTCCATTATACTTAGCTATGCTCTTTTCACCACTGATTGTGACAGATCCAGAAATTATTAAATCATCAATACTCGGAGAAAAGGCCAGTGATACACACACAATGGGAAATGTTCTCACATCCCACAAACCATTTCAGATAGTGACAAAACCAGTAGGAGTCTAGGAGGCAGAAATGAAGCTCCTATTGCAGCTCTGTCCTTACTCATGCTGGAGTAAATCATGAGCCCAGTACCCAGAGCTCAGGCTGATGTAAATGCAGAGGAAGGATCTGTTTCATTCTTCCTACCAGATCACTACTACTTAAATCAGGTCATACTTGATTGTCTGCTGCCTTTGCTGGTGCGTATGTGGGGTGGGCTCATCAACATATTCAATCTCTGGCCTCTTCACTTGATTTTTAACCAGTTGCTTTTCAGTAGTTGCTGTTAAGGCTTTTTCTCCTGCAGTTTCTGAATAGGTGATGTCTCTGGTGTGCTGCAGAGGAATGGTAAAGCAGGGGGGATGCATGGGTCATGTCCCACAGGAGTCAGCACTGACCTGACCCCAGAGTCCTGGTGGCATTAACCTGGGGCTGATGACAGCAGAAGCCTGATCAAGAGGCTGTAGCTCAACTTTAAATTTTGTTTTGCTTGAAAGAACCTACTTGGAGGAGGAAGAGTAGACAGGAGGGACTTTGTAAGGGATCCAGAGCCAGGCAGCTGGGTTGGAGATGTGGGGAATTTGGTGGGATACTGGGATGAGGAACGTTTTGTGTGAGAGGGGAGCTGCAGTAAGCAGGTTTGATCCAGAGGATCTTTGGACAAAGTAGAGCTTCGGGGAGCTTGACTGTGCAGGGCAGCCCAGGCCAACACAGCAAAGAGAGGTGGGGAAAAGTGATCCAGACCGGGATCACCAGTGAGTTCAGCTCCAGCCCCGGGCAGTGTTTTTAGGGATGCTCAGCTGAACACAAAGGTGATGGGAGCACTTTGGTTTTCCTGAAGCACAGGAATGATTTACTGCCCAGGAGGAATTAATCCTGCTGCAGGATGAGCTGCAGCATTGCCTTGTATTTTGGGTTAGAATTGTTACATGCTTACCCTGCCTGTTCTGTTGGGCTTCCCTAAAAGGCCAGCAGAAGAGACAGGACAGTAGGGTCACTGCATTGTCAGTGTGACCCAGCTCAGGCACTCCCACAGAGGACAGCACCATTAACCTTGGCCACTCTCTAACCATCCTTAAGAGAGGCTGAAAACCCTCAGGGAGCTGTGCTTTGAGATATGCAGTAATGCCAAAGATGTCTTCAGGGACTTCTGATGCCATCCCTTCCTCTCACTCCATAAGGTCACCCAGCTCTGCTCAGACATAGCTCCTCAGCTCCAGGGGTGAGCCACCACCATGCACACCTCTGTCCTCACCATTTGCATCTGCCAGCCATAACATCAAGAGGTTCTATTCACTCAGGGAAAGTCAGTGATTTACCTTCCACCTTGTTTACCTTACATTTTGTGCTGTATTACTGCCTGCTGCATAAATCCACTCCGAAGTACCTGAGGAGCATTTGATGAAACACTGTCCTCTGAAACACGTAGACAGTGGTTGTCAGCTGCTGTAAGTCTGTCAGTGTTTCACTGCAAATTGATTTTCACCTAGCACTCAATAATCAGCCCAAATACCTCCATCTTCTTTGTCCCTTTCTTCCTCCTCCTTGCTGATGTAGTATGTGGCAAGAACTCACTGTTGGGGTGAACAAGTGCAAAACCACACATACATTTATAGAAAAGTCATCTTAGCTACAGTTTTGTAGCAACCTGGGGTCTCTAATGCAGTGAATGGAGAGAGTCAGTTATGAACACTTCCAAGCTATTTGAAGAGCTTAAATAGGAAGCTGAGGAAAGCAGCTGGTTGTAATAGTTTCGGTGTGACACCAAGTGAAACGCAGCTTTTCTCCATGAAGCTTCTACTGAGGCTTGGAGTTTCATCAGACATGAAATGAAATGAGACATATGGGATCAGAGGTGATTGCAGAGGACAGAAAGAATTCACTTGTGCCCTGAGAAGCCACCCTGTTTGTCTGCTCTAGAGCATCTCTTCTCAATGGTTTTCCATCCCTGCCTGGGAATATCATATTATGGAGGAACTCTTGCCTTCCCAGGTTACTCTGCTCCAACAGCTAATTACCCTCACTGTTAGAAACGTGTGCCCTATTTCTAGTCTGGATGGTGGTTGCCTACAGAGACATTGTGTATGCAAGGCACTGGATAAAACACACTGCTCTGAATATATTTGCAACTTGATAATATTGCTCTGGTTGCTTCTCATACTTAGCCTCTGATCCCTAGCTGAGGTAGATCAGAATTGTTCTGCTAGGCAGGGCAGCGCTGCCAACTGACATCGGATTTGGCCTGTTATTAACTGCAAGATACAGTTGCTTATGACTAAAATACCCAGTGTTTTCCCTTAAAATAAGGAGAATAAAAGGTTAAGCTGCTGCAGAGATTCACGTTTAATCTGCCCAATTACAATATGCAGATCACTTTTCAAAGAGGATTTGAGCCTTCTCCCACACAGACTGAAGTGTGTCCGCATGAAATAGCAACATTGTAGGCTAGGATTTTCAAAAGCACCTTAAGGAAATGAGGCACTCACTTCTTATTGACTCTCATTGACTTCCCTGATTGCTTTGGAAAAACCCCATCCTTAATCATCATCATTATGCCATAAGAAATGGTGTCCCTCGTTATCACTGACAGGTCCTAGGCACTGCCAGTACTCACAGATGCCATGGCTAACCATAAAATGTTAAAAAAGAATCCAAAACACTGAGGTTACTCGATGGACAAGTGCCCAGTGTGTTACTAGTGGTGATAGCCAAGTGATCGCAGAATCATTATGTTTGGGAAAGACCTTTAAGATCAAGTCCAACCTCTCCCCTCACACTGCCAAGCTCATCACTAAACTAAATCATATCTCTCAGCACCTCAGCTCTGTGTCTTTTCAATATGTCCAGGAGTGGGGCTGTCCTGGGCAGCCTGTTCTAAAAAAGTTCTTCCTCAGCTCCAATCTAAACCTTCCCTGATGCAACTTTTGAGCCCTTTTCCTCATGTCCTGTCATTCATTACTGGAGAGAAGAGATTGATCCCCACCTCACTACAGCGCCCTTTCAGGTAGTTGTAGAGAATGACCTTCTCCATACTGCTGCCTCATCCATGGGGAGAACAGTCCTTCAGGTACTGACTGCTCCAACCTGGGTCCCTCACAGGGTCACAAGCCCTGACAGCAAACCTGCTCTGGCCTGGGCTCCTCTCCCCACAGACTCCCAGGTCCTGCCAGGAGCTTGCTCCAGAGTGAGCTTCCCATGGATTCACAGCCTCCTTCAGGCACTCACCCGCTGCCAGTGGGCTCCTCCATGGGCTGTGAGTGAGTCTCTGCTCCTCATGGGCTGAAGAGGCACAGCTGCCTCACCATGGTCCTCACCACAGGTCACAGAGGAGTCTTTCTTCCAGGGCCTGAGCACCTTCCTCCACTGACCTTGGTGTCTGCAGAGATGTTCTCACATTCTCACTCCCTGTTGCTGATGCAATTTAGCAACTTCTCAGAATCCTTGCTCCTCCACAGCAGGGTTTCAGGTGGCAACCAGGCTGTAAACACCAGTCTGTTTATCTTTTCTTTCAAATAATGCCAAACTTTTAGCTATTGATTATAAGCAAAGATTCATTAGGGAGGGGAAGGGAGTAGTGGGTTTAGTGGGAAATGCAGAAATCCCAGTTGAACTGCTTAAAGGCCTCTATGGATTAATAGAATTAATCTGTCTTGTGGGGCATTAATTGAAGAATGTGCTGAGGTTAAGGACAAGGTCAGCTCTTCACTCTGCAATGTCTCCTACATAATTCACTTACTAAACCATCAAGACAATCTGCACAGAGTAATAATGAAGGATGGGTGTTCTGCTCCCAGGATCTCAGGGAACATAACCTTGTGTTGCAGATAACTTCCAGTGAAAGTTGTAGGAGGGTACATGGCAGATGTTTTATTAGCTGAGACATTTAGCACTATCTCACATTTCTTTAAGATTTGTAGTTCCAGCTCAGATCTGGGTAGCATCCAGAAGGAAACTTCTGACTCATGACAGTGTCTTTGGTCCCTCTGCTACCCTGCATAAACAGTACTTAGCTTGAGACCTCAACCCTTCTGCCAGGCAGCTGGCGATCTCACCCCTGAGCCCAGTGGGGAGCCAATCAACAGAAAACCAGCTCAGGAATGAGTGCCTTGCTTTGTTATTCCACTAGATTGACTCAGAAATGGCTGTTGGCTTCCTGCAGCAAATACTCTACAAGACATGCTGGGAAGAAGTGCTTGTCTGGGGTTGGTTTGGTGGTGGAGGAAGGATGGAGAGAACAGGCTGTGATTGCAGGTGCTGAGGCATTGTTAGCATGACAGGCTCCTCCAAGCAGCATGAGCAGGGGCAGATGCACCACCTGGGATTTACCTCACAGCCTCTCCAACCCATCTCACACAGCCAGGACCAGGCCAGGGCAGATGTCTGACTACAGAGCAGAGGGACAGAAGCCAGCTCAAGGGGATTGAAAAGTAGAAAGGGATGAACAGATGAGCCAGGCCAGGGTGAGACTTTTGTCTTTCTGTGCATGCAAAGGATAAATGCAGTGCAGGTCAAGTTGTAAAACGTGCTGCTGAGCAGCCCTTGGTGTCTCTAGGGGTGGGAGTAACTCCAGGTCCTGGACCCCATCCGTCTGTTCACAAAAAGCTGTCCCAGCTCTAGCTTTGAGGAGCTGGCATGTTGCTGGCTGTTTGTTTCTTAGACAGGAGGAATCTGCCTCCCTTGTTGATGTTCATAGTTCTTTCTGCACATGTATTCACTGATTGCAACGAGCAGGATGGGAGGCTAATAGTGACCATTACAGTTGTACTAGATGCCTCTCCATACCAGGGCAACACGCCTATATCTGATTTCATAGATCAGTTATAAATTGTTCCTCTTCAGTGACACCTAAGCCACAGGCATGAGTTTTTAAACACCAGAATTATGTTTCCATGAGATTAATCAAATGCTAGAGCAGAGATTTACTATTGGATACCCATTTTTGGAGAGACTTAAAAATAAGGTCTTCACAAAATGGATCTTCTTGTCCTCTTTTTGGCTCAGTTTTGAACCAGAGTTCTCCAAAGTTTCATTTTAACCAAAGTTTTTCTGTAAGCCACAACAGGCAGACCCACAGTATGGCAGGGAGGCAGATGGAGTCAGAGAGGCTGACTCAGATGACTTGTTCATCTTCAGAGCTGCTCCACAGAGAGGGCTTAAAATCCTGGTATTAGTATTGGTTATTGTGTTCTTCAGAGCTCCCATGGCAGATAGCCAGGTAATGAATCCAACCAGCCTGCTCCATTAATGAGCCCTGAGAAGATCAAAGATGATGGCACAAGATGAAGTGTCTGTTTTACAGTTCTTAAACGCTTAAGAAAAATGAAAACACATACAAGGAGCCCTCTGATGCCAATTTCACTGAAGATGGAAAACCAGACCCAAAGGTGAGATTTTGTGCCAGACTTAAATGCTTCTTTGTGACCACATTTCACCTTCCTTCTTTACATTAAGATAAAATCTAATTATAGCATTGCACAGCTTTCCTCACACAGGGCTCTTTTGAAGTAGCACAAATACTGTTTTAATTCACTCATTTCTGTTTTATTTTCTTGTTTGTTTGCTATTTCAGGTCTTATTACCTACATACTGTTTGGATTAGTGCTGATGTGTCCCCAGCTTTCTGAAAATGATGTAATTAAGGCTTTGGATTATCAGAGGATCCATCCCGCTCTCTAAAGAGGTGTGAGAGATGGAATGGTCGCAGTTACACCAGTAGAACTGCTTCGCTGTGAGGTGGGTTGGGTGCACAGCTAGGCTTCAACACACCCCAAAAGCAGTACCTCTGCTGCTTTTACTGTAGCTAGCATTGAAGTCACTGAAAAACATCTGCATTAGCACAGCATGGCTCCTAGATATGCAAAACAACCATAGGAAGAAAGAAGCCATATCTGACTTGCTTGGGAGCTGCAGAGTGCTGAGGCTGTGCTGGCACTGCCTTTCATGCTTTTCTTCTTGTCCTAGGGAAAAAAAAAAAAAAAAAAAAACCTTACAAAACAGTCTTCCAGGTGTTCTGTTCAGCCAAAAGTTGATTGAGCTTGCAAAATTACTGTAGCAAGTCTGTCAGCCTGTCCTGTTCCTTCACCTCTGACAGCTGCTTGGGATGTTTTAGAGAGCTTGCTTATGTCTGTGTTGGCCTCAGTGCACTCACAGATGACAGAAAAGTCACAGCAGCGCTGCTGGCCTTCACCTGGGACCTTTGTGTTTAAAGTCTTGCCCCTGAGCACATCAAAGATTTGCTCTCAGCCTCCACGTGAGATGTTGCAGCACGGAGGGTACCTGTGTACCGTTTGTGCAACGTCCTTTATTCTGTACTACAACTCTACAAACTTGATAAATTGTATCTACTGCCATGGCAAGAATAACCTGGCATTTCCCATATCTCTGTCACAGATCATGTTCCTGCATGGGGAACCATGCACACACTTCCACAGCACTTCCAGCCCCTGAGATCCATAGAGAGCCTGGCACTGCCCAGCCCTGGGACTCTGTGCACTCTGGGGTCTAACTTTTGTCAGACTTTTCCCATCTGAGAGGTGGGATTTGCATTTCTCTGGCAGCAATGTGCTCATCTAGTAAACATTTACCCTTTCTTAGCACATCAGCTGTGGACCCAGTGCCCAGCTCTGGGATGTTTGCCAGCAAACACAGGCAACACACATGGATAGAGTTGCCCTTTCACTTGGGAGCTGATGAAGCACCTGATTCTTGTGAAATAATCAGTGTGGCATGGGTTTCTTCGGTTTGGATTTTGTTAGGTTGGGTTTTTTTTAAGTGCTATGGAGTGTTTCTTGTGCTGACACCAGGTTCTTCAGGGTAGCCCAGGATCTGCTTCTGCTCCTCACAGTGTTTCTCCTGAACTCAGAGTCCTCTTGACTCCGTTCACCTTTTTCACCCTGGAGTAGCTCCATAGCTGAAAGGTTATCCCTGCTCTGAAGTTGCTGTTCTCTTTTCTCCTGCCTAAAGTTTTGCTGAATGTTAATGAGTCTGTTCATCCAACCTTGGCCACGTTCAGTGGTGCTCCTGCCCATGCATATTGGTAGGAGCTGGGTCTCAGGTAGCCCAGCAGTGAACTGCATGATAAGCTGATGCTTGGAGGCTGCTCAGCCTGAGACCTGGAAGATCCTGTCTCTGTTCTGCTCCCCAGGTGAGGACAGGCCCCAGCAGACCCATCCAGTATTTTTATAGAAATCTGTTTTTCCTTGGTAATGTTTTTCTTTCCCATAGAAATTATCATTATTCATCTATTTTCTTCCTCTCCCAGACTGTTTATTTCAAGTGATTTCAGTTTCCACTTACTGAAAACAAAGTTCCCTTTTAAAGACTTTTCTGCTTTCAATGGGAAGTCAAAACTTTGTGCAAGAAGGGGAAAAAAAATCCCCTCTGATCTACTCTGCTCAGAGGGAATAGTGGAAGTCAGTATTGCTTCTGTCCTTGCTGCTTTCCCACCCTTGCTGCTTTGTTTTTCTGGTGTTTTGCATTGCCAACTGCTGTCCTGCTCCAAAGCAATGTGTATGCCTTATGCCCTTTCTGAATACTTTACACTATTACTACTACAATTGCTTCCCTCATTTTGCATGGTTGAAATGATCAGTAAGTGACTAGTTAATGCTGCTGATGTTGGAAGTGATGCCTCAAATCAAGGGGAGGAGAGAGATGCTCTTCTGAGTTGAGTCAAATTTTGTTCAGGTTCAAGCTGTTGGCACAGAATTGCTCTGCTCCTATTTTAAAGACTGTCACTGAGGCCATGAGTTTTCCCAATCATATGCTGGGCTGGGACTCAGGTAGCCAAGGATTTGAAGCACAGGCAAGATATACCAGCTGGTACCTGCTGCCTGTCTCATGTATTGCCCTGGAAGTGTGGAAATCTGCTGTGAAAGCAGCTCTTCTACCATTCAATCAGTCTAGAAAGAGTGAAGGGACTGTTTCTGTGACCTGCTGCCCTTCTAACTCACTGAGGGGACTGTCTCAAAGAGGCCCAGCAAAGCAGGGATATAGAGTAGTAATCTAAGATCAACATAGAAATTAGGCACACATATCATTGATCCTGATCTGACCTGAAGCATGATTTTCAAGTGCTTGGAGTTGCCAGTGCTGCTGTTAGCCAGGTAAGAGAAGGGTGGATGGGAGAGAAGAGATGAGAAAGGAACAAAATTCACCATGGACATTTCTGATGCAAATGACCACCTGCAAATAGATTAAAGTTTCAGCGAGCCTCATGCAAGTAGAATGTGTCTCATAATGTCAGGAACATTTCAGACAGCCTTTTGCCAATGGCAGATCTTATAATTAGGGGTTTGCAAGTGTCTCTGCTCACTGCTGTGTTCTGGCTGGCATCACGCCCACAAGGCAGCTCTATCAACACTTCACTTCAAAGGGACAAGACTTACCTGTTATTTCAATAGCAATGAGACATTAACTGATGTCAAGGAAAGGTCAGTTCCAGCCCACATGTAAAACCCTGTTATTAATGTTTTTATTAGGTTTAGTTGCTTTAATTTTGTTATTAAAATTGTTTAGAAGATAATTAAGTCCCATCAGTGCCTGGAGTGCTTAGAAACAGAGTAGAGTTCAAATGCTACCAAATCTATCTTCCTCTCTGCCTTCAATTCAGAGCAAGAACTGTACTGAAAATGCATTGACCTGTGTTCTCCAATACTGTGCAGTTAAACAGTGCTGCTTTACCCTCCTCCATGCAAAAGACCTAATGCCTTTTGCAGAAATCCTCATACCTGCTTCACAGCTGAGGACTGAACTCTCAGATCCTGGCAGGATGGATGCCCCTGTGTTGCGCACCAAATAGTTGTCTCTCAAAAGTCAGTAAGGTCTTCCACAACCTCAGCTTGCATTTTGGGCTTGTGACTCTTGGAGGTGTGTGCCTAACCATTAGGGAAGAGCAAGAACCAGTACTGTACAAGTGAATGAACAAATTCGTTCTAGTAGTTACAGAAGCAAGACAAAAGCACCACTAATTACTGATGTTTAAATTCCACAAGATAGTTTTCAGTTTTACAGTACAGCTCATTGTAGTGTTAACAAATCTATGCAAAGCATAGAAGACAGTTCATCTCAGCAGTGTGATGGCTATTATCCACCATCTCCTTTCTCTCTTATTAACTTGTTACTCTAGATCTGTAATAAACAGAAAATTGTTCATTTCAATATTTGCCTTCCCCAGTATCAGTTAATCTTTCAGTTTTCACTTCCTCCCAGCTTGTTAGATCTGATAATTCAGCTGATAAAGCACTGTCTGTTTCATTAATCCAGCAGACACAGGAAAGAGAAGTGGTAAATTCAAAAAGAGATGATGTGTTTCACTAATCCAGTAGATGTGTGATAACAGATTCATGAACCTGATAATGGATTTAGGTGGGAAGAATATTAATGATGTCAGGGAGCGGGTGGTACTTTTGTAGCTTCCAACTGATGGTTCGAGACCAGGAACTTTTCCTGAGGATACCTTTGCAACCTCCTTATCACAGAACCACAGCATGGTGGGGCTTGGAAGGGACCTCAAGACATTATCCAGCCCAAGCCACTGCTAAAGCAAGTTTCCCTCACTCAGGGGGCACAGGAACGTGTACAAGTAGGGTTGGAAACCTCCTGAGAAGGAGCCTCCACACCCTCCCTAGGCAGCCTGGGCCAGGGCTCCCTCAGCACCAAAGGAGTTTCCAGCCCCTCTGCCCTAGTCTGCAGCATTGCCTGGGGTCATTTTGGCCCAAGTGCAGGACTTGACACTTGGCCTTGTTAAACCTCTTCCCATTGCCCTTGTCCCATTGCTCCAGCCTGGCCAGTGCCCTCTGAAGAGCCTTCCTGCTCTCTATGGTCCCACCCAGCTTCATATAATCTGTGAACTTACTGAGGGTACACTTGATTCCCTCATCTGGCTCACTGATAAAGACATTAAATGGAACAGACCCCAACACTGAGCCTTGGGGAACACCACTGGTGACCAGCCAACAGCTGGATTTAACATCATTCCCCATTACTCTGTGCCCAGAGCCATCCAGCCAGTTTTCCACCCAAGGCAGAATATGTTAATTCAAACCATGAGCAACCAGTTTCTCCAGGAGGATGCCATGGTAGACTGTGTTGAAGGCTTTACTGAAGTCCAGGCAGGCGCATCCCCAGCCTTTCCCTCATCCACTAAGCAGGTTACCTTGTCACAGAAGGAGATCAAGTTATATGATCATGTTAAATATGATCTATTTAGGAACATGCTAATGATTTGGCCACTAACACAGAGAACCTGGAACAATGTGTTCAAATGGTGGACTTGACAGGGAAAAACACAGCACTTTATTATAGAGTGAAGCATATAACTCATCATGCAGTTTAACAGCACTACCACAACAAGACTAAGTGTTTGCATGGAACCTGGCTTTGCTGCAGAATGACCAAGGCACAAAGCCTGAGTGGATGCAGAGTTTCCAAATAATCAACAGAATGAAAAAAGGGAAAAACTGTTTCCCCACATGTGGCTGAGTTAGTGGAACATTGCCAACTTGAAGAGAAATTAGAAGTACAAGGGGGTTGCACTCCATAGGCACGTACTCTATAGAATGGAGCAATCTGAAAATGGCCACTTATAGAGGCTGATGACCCTTAAGCACGCACTAGAAGCTGCCACATCAATAAAGGTGCCTACTAAACATGCCAGGATGGTGCAGCATTGTAAGATGTGTGCAACAAATAAACTGAGGGTCAGGCATAAATACAGCTCAGGCAACACCCGCTGTGTGCTTTAGCTGTGAGCAAGGGTTTCTCAATGCAAATGCTCATCGATTTGCTGACAGTCTTGTAGAAACTGCAATGAATCAGGGCACATGCAGTAAATGTGGAGGTCAGTGCATAAGCATGGCTTTCAAAAGACACTTCCTGAGGATTTCAGAGTCCTTGTTTGCTGATGATAGGTTAAAGATCACTGATTATGTTGTACAGTTTCCAGCTCTGAAGTTGAAAGAACAAAGATGAGATGTGGCTGACAAATGAGAGGAATAAAGCTGGAGTGAATCTTGTCCAAGGTCTACTCTCTGGGTAACATCTCCAGCCACCTCAAAGGAGTGGGAGAACTTCTACACTTCCAAAAAACACACAAAAGAAAATGTTTCTGCCAAATTTTAAGCATGAGCTCCCCTGACAGAGACCTGGCCAATGCTGGATGGGTTGTAACTTTGTTTAGCTAGATCCTGTAGTCCTCCAAGGGTGGAGGTTGCTTCTGTGCTGACCTGTTCTGAAATCTCACCATCCTTCTGGTGAAAATGTTTATCCTAATGCTAATTCTGCACCTCCCAGGCTGAAATTTGATGTTGTTAGAATAATCAATGTACATAATGTCATAAGACGGTTTAGTTATGGCATTGCATCCTGTTCCCTGATAAAACCCTTAGTTTCCTTGTTTGCTACCTTGCCTGGTGTGACCTGTTGAAGATCTTGTTTCCTCTTGGTATCAGAGGGCCGTGGGGAAGGCAAAACAAAGCTTCAGAAGCCAAGTCACCACTGACCACCTGAGAGCTGAGAACTTTGAAGGACTTGCAAAATGTTGCCACTATATTTCCTACATCGTGTCCACATTTTGTTGAAACTATTCTTAAAGGTATCCCTCTTGAACTGATTGCCTGCATTCAGACATTTCAGTCCAGATCAAAGCTGCTTGGCGTATTATAAGCCATTTACACAGGAGGTGTGGAGTTGGGCAGTTTAGGGAATACATATCACTTCTGCATGCCTAGCACTCCCCAGATGTGATGCTGAGTACCTGATTCAAAGGCAGCACAGCTAGAAGTGTGAAAGAAATACCTGAGGTAGTCAGAAATGCTTGTATTCAAAGAGTGAGAAGTGTTTACAATGGATGGGTTAGCAAAGTGCTTGTTTAAAGAGAAATGACTGTTCCCAGTTTTAAATGTCAGAGGCGGGAGGTGAATTTAACCAACTAGCTCCCATCAAAGTCAGTGTGTGCCACCTGGCTGATGTCTCCCTGCCATCATTTGAGAATGGCTCCTATAGCAAAGGAGGCTGCACAGGCTGATGTCCATGCTTGCTTTCTGCAGTCAGGGGAATGTGAGGACAGTGTCTGGACAGTTTGGCATTTCCATGACCCGCTGTGTTGGTGGATGTCAAAGACTGAGGAGGGGCTCCTGAAGCAGTTGCCTGAAAAACCTGAGTCTCAGGTACCTGAGGTGCATTGGCAAGCTAAGAATGAACAAAAGACAGGTTGGCTGGCAGGAGCCAATGATGACACATCGATGTAGTCTGCTATACACTTCAGGAGAGCAGGGCAGAGGAGATATCTTCAGATCATCCATCAGAAAAATCTATGCGGAATACCCCTCAACTTGAAGCTCCCTAAAAGCTTATTTTTGAATCCTTTTCCCTTTTTAGCTGTGTGATACATATCTGTATTTACTGTTCTCCACGGTCCATAAACAGAGACAGGCAATCCTGAGATACCAGCTACTTCCAGAAAGTGTTGAGCATAAGAAATAACCAATAAAAAAGAGCCCTTGTATTTCAGGAGTTGTCTGAGCCTTATTCTTTGACCATTTGTGGAGATGGACCTTTCCTGTTCTCGTTAGCCATGCAAATCTACCACATGACTGTTGAATGCATCCAAAAGGTGCCTTTTCTGAGCTCTCTCTGCTGATCTCCTAGCAGCCTGAGCTCCTGTAATAAACAATACCTCCCCAGGCTTACACACACACAGGTTTATGGCATTGCAGGGAAAGGTCTGTATGGAGGCAGTGTTGTGCATGATTGTCAGGACCCCACCACGGTGCAAAGCACCAGCACTGACTTGAGCTGATTCTGCACGAAGCCTATGATGGCAGCAGAAAAGAGCTTCTGGCTTCAGAAAGCACTCTTTTCATCTCATGATCTTGAAACAGGGAAGACATTCTCACCACCTTGGTCTTGGTCACAATGCAGGGCCATGAAAATATGTCTGAAACAGCTAGAGTGGCTGCTGGGAGCAGCTGTACCCTCATCAGAATGGTGCAGGATGCAAGTGGGTGTTCCATTTGCCTCAGGTGGACTTTTCTGGAGTCTGAGCCAGCCCAGGTATCACTACCTGGCATCACATTTTGCTGGGAGCATGGGAGCATACATCCAAAGTGTGCTTATGGAAACTATGCTGAGCAAAGCTCTTTGGTCCTTGCTCAGCTGCAGAGCTGTGGTTGAGCCAGTGCATACCAGTGCCTGCCCCCCACCCAGGAACTGGCAAAGACATCTGCTGTTGCCAAAATCTTGTCATCTATGTGCATGCGAGTGGGAGGGCCAGCTGTTCAGGAGAGAGCCATAGTAATCTCCTATCCAACTCCAAAGCACAGTTTGGGACAATGGGGATAGACATTTAGCAGCATGTGTCTCAGGAAGACATCAGCATCACTCAGTGTGGACCCTGGCAAGGAGGTGGTATACTGTGATGTGATATCTCTAAAGAGCCACTATGTTTCCAGAAGCTTAAATGATGCCCATCTGCATCTGCCCATGACCCTGCCACTACCCAGCCAGGGGCTCTCTCACCTTCCCAGCTCCAGCTCTAATTGCTGAGCCTCTCACTGCCCTCTGTTTGCAGGTGACATTTCCCACCATCAGCTAAACCATTTGCCATGCAATCTTCTTGTTTCAGAGCAGATAAAAAAAATACCAGTTAACATCAAGCAATTGTGGTATTTGCTTTATCCTTATTAAAAACCACTTATTACTGTGTTAACCTCCAGACCCTCAGAGCTGCCTGACACCAACTGTCTCAGGAAGCTCTGTGTAAACAAAATAGTCACCCCCCTAGAGCAAGAGCAGTGCTGCTCTTTATTAACAAAAGCCTGGATATAATCCTCCCTCCCACCCTCTCAGAAGTTTCACACCACAACACTTCAGTCAGCACAAAAGACAGACACAGTATTTTCTAATTGACAGGATACCTATTGAAAACCTATTTAGACACTTTAATGGGATCACAGGAGCACTGTGCCAATCTGTGGAGGTGGAGAGCTCATCAGAAACTTTAATACTTCCCATATGCACAGGAAAATACCATTTGCAGAGATTTCTTCCTAGTTGCATCCATCTGCCTCATCGAGCTATTCCTTTTTGTCTCTTATTTATGGCTGTAATTTTGATGCCACAGTTGCTGTACACGACCTGCTGTATATTTCTCTTATTTGCTTTGAAATTGCTCTTTTCAGCTCATATCTGAAATCATTTATTTGCCCACAAAATAACCAGGCCCTGAACTATTTCCTGGGAACTAGTTTTTTTCTGTAATGGTGTATGTACATCCTTTATTATTGCACTTAAATGCTTATTAACAATTCATAGAATCTTAAGTGGCTGAAAAAAAACCACCCAGATTCTTGAGCTTAATATTTCTAGAGGGTGTCTTAGCCCAGAGCTCTTCTCTGCAACTGTAGGCTTCACAGTGGGGAGCATGGCTCCAAGTTGGTATTTTCAGGGTAATTGCATTTTTAATTAACAGTATATTTAATCCATATACAAAAGGAAGTGACACAGCTGCTCAGGGGCTGCTGTAACAGGCTACAATTATTTTTGCACGATATATACAGCGTATACTTGGATTTTACCAGCCTTCATATTATGGGCACTGGAGACTTCAATGATGAGTATCCTGATCTGAAAACATGAGGTTCCTATGCTTATCACCTTCATCACGTATAACAGCCATTCTGAATCCCCACTTAGCTAACTACAGGCATATTGAGATAGTGTTTAGACTTTGCAACACATGAACACCCTCAGGACATGCTTTTTTGCCCTTGTGCAATCATCTCCATAGCACAGACAAGGATGACCAGGGAAAGGCAGTGATAATCTCTGTGATGGCAGCTCAGGACACTGACACTCCAGGGCTCCCTGGTAACAGAGAGATGAGGGTTTGGAGTGACCTCCCCATTGCAGGGCACTGAGAAATTATCCTTTCCTGCTAAATTTCACAGAGATCAAATGTGTGACTAAACAGTGGAAAGGCAACTGTTCCAAGGTTAAAATATTCCTCCTCTGCAGAGGACTTAGAAAGTTCTCGGTGCATGTTTGGCAGTTAGAGTTGGGCAGAGAAGAACCTCATGAGGTCCAAAAAGGGCAAGTGCAGAGTCCTGCATCTGGGAAGGAACAATCTCATGCACCAGGACAAGCTGGGAGTGACCTGCTGGAGAGCAGCTCCAGGAGAGAGACCTGAGAGTGCTGGTTGGTAGTAAATTGAACATGAGCAGCAACGTGCCCTCATGGGCAAGAAGCCAATAGTATCCTGGGGGCAGCAAGAAGAGTGTGGGCAGCAGGTTGAAGGAGATTGCCCTCCCTCTCTACTCTGCCTTGGTGAGTCTTGTGTCCATTTCTAGACTCCCCAGCTCAAGAGACAGGAAACTGCTGGAGAGAGGCCAACATAGGGCTACCAAGATGATCAGGGCACTGGAGCATCTTTCTTATGAGGAAAGGCTGTGGGATCTGGGGCTGGAACCAAAAGTAGAGTGGAAAAAGTGTCACTGGCGGTCTTTGGAGTGGGTAGACCCAATCTGTGAAAGCTGGTAAGAGTGACTAGCTGGTCTCCCAGTGGTAACAGCCTGGTGGTCTTCCAGTTCAGTGCCCTTATGACCCCAGATGTTCTGAGGCAACCAGCTGTCCTGGGCCTTTGCATTTCAGCTTCTGAAAGATAAATGGTGAGGAATGCCTGGTCATTCCTTATGGGCTCTTGACACCTCTCTGTCACGGTGTGGCTGAGGGTCTGTCTCTGTTGGCACACACACAGGGTGCCAAAGTACATGCCAAAGTGACGGCTCTGTGCAGGGACAGGGGGGACTTTGGTTTGTGCTGAGCTGTTCTCCAGTGGGGCTCATATCCTGATGGATTTGATGCTACTCTGGCATTTTGAGCATCAGCAAGCACTGCCACACCAACTTCAATTGTTCTGCTTCAGGTCAGACAATGACTACTACATCTGAGCCTACAAAGGTAGAAATGACCACCAAGATGAGCATGAATAGCTTACAAAGTGGACAGAGCAATGGGGTGATTCTGATTTGTGGCAGGGTTTTCTTGAGTGAGGAACCATTATAAGTAACAAACAATAAGAAAGATTGATGCTGTGCAGTTAGTGCACTCTCATTAGGCTGTTAGCCAGAACCCCTAGAAAAAGCCTAGCTTCTTGCTTTTGTCTTCTGTAGCTACCACTTGTCATGTAATGGGTCTTTCATCTCAATAGAGCTTTTATCTTCAAACATGTCAGATCTTGAAAGAACTGGAAAATGTTAACAGTCAGGGAGAAACTTTATTCTAATTTGCCAGATGCAAGAGAAAGAGGAGGTTGTAGCCATTTTAATGAGCAGAGAGTGCTTTTGGATGAGAGCTCCTATTCCTAAAGGTTCACTGGGTTCTTCTCAGTGTCATGGTCCACTATTAAATCAAGATTGGTCATAGGGATTCACTCTAAGGAGTAGCCACACCATGCTGTGTTAATATCACTGCGTGTGTTGGTGCCTTCGATGGCTGTGATGTTGGTATTGTGCACTGAACTGTAAGCAAGAAGCATGTGATGAAGGATGCTGTGCAGCTCTGACCTCCCAATGGACACTGCTGCTGTTCCACACTAATGAGCTGCAGCAAAACGATCATTTAGAGCCATTAGCAGCAATGGGGAGGTAATGGTGATGCTGCAAAGGAAGCTGTATAAGGAGGAAGCTCCTTTTTGTGCCTGCTACAAAGACCAGCTTCTAGAAGAGGGTTTGTGGCTGTTGTTTGTTTACCCAAAAGGTGGTAGAAAAGCCACCTTGTTGTAGCCATCTGTGGTGTTAAGGATCCTTAACCAAAAATAGAAGGAAGTTATAATTTTTTGCTTTGTTCTGAATTTGAAGTGAAGAGGCATCTTAATCACATGCTGAAGAGGCACCTTCAATTGTGGTGTTCCTTCAGCTCTACCAAAACTGGCCCAGCACAGTGCCTGGCTGCTCATAGTGGGGAATCCCAAACTGTGTCAGGATGTTTAGGTGAGGAACAATCCCTTTTTAGAGGGACAGACTCAGCTCTGAACACCGGGAGAGATGCCATCTCATGTTAGAGCCTGGCGATGTGAGGTACAGCTACATTTAAGCCAGGGGGAAAAAAATCCCCATTTTTCTGCATTTTCTTCCCTGTGAAAGATTTGGCCATTGAATGAGGAGACCCTGTACTAGCTTTGTAAGCGGAGATATTGGTTTAACTCCTACCTCTTTTCATAATCATAGGCAGGTTATTTATGAGGCTGCTGAGTCTTTTTATATTTATTGCTGTGTTTGAAGTCCCATCATCTGGAGTCAAGTGAATGTCTTTTTTGTCAAATCTTCATCTCTGTCATTGCACAAAATGCTTGAAATGTAACTGTAAATGAAGGTTAGGAGAACAGTAGGCAAATGAAAAAATAACTGCAAATGTATGCTGAGGAGAACCAAAAGCATATTGTCATTTTTAAATCACTCACACTTCGGAGGGGAGAATGAACTGATTCATGATTTCAGAATGCTCAGGGTTGGCAAAAGCATAATTAATCTCTTGTCTTCTTTATGCCTCAGCAAAATGGTATTAATATGGCAGTATTTGTCTGCTGTAGACTGTAAGTGCTTCAGGGCACTGCCTAGCTCTCAACAGGCCGTCATGTAGTGCCTAATGGAGAAGGGTCCTCATCATATTTAATTAGGCCTTAATACGACATCAATGACAAGCTGTATTGTTATTTCCAGTCTATTCTTCACTCATGTTTTCATTGACACAAACACAAGTGAACATTTACATTTTAAGGCAGCAAGCGACCAAACTTTAAATCCTACTAGGTTTGAATGTCAAGTTTCCCAAAGCAAAATCATCACAACAAGTGAGGAACAAGGTGAGTGTAATTGGATTGATGTGAAATCCAGAACATTGATTTTCTTCTGCAGTGTCTGGGAAGAGTCCTAGAGAGGCAAAACAGATCACTGTAGAGGATGCTAAAGTATGCAGTAAAGTAATGGCTCACAGAAACCGTCAGTGTATTTTGGCTTTGAAGAGACACTAACTTGTCCCACTATTTCCTTCAGCATGAACACAAAGTGCATTGCAGCTTACAGACCTGTGGATGGAAGCTATTTGGAATTTTATAGTGAGCCACATGCAATAAATAGAAAGATGGCAAAAGAGGTTTGGCCATGGGCTATGGAGCATTTCATTGCCAGACTCCAGTCTTGTCCAGGCCAGTAGAGATGGGAAGTCATTACTGGCTGATGGCTGTTCAATGGCCTGAGTGAAATAAGGAGGTGGTTTCAGTCCAGTTCCCTTGTGGCCAAGTGTCTTTAACATCAAACCCACCTCCTGTGTTGGCAGTGCCTGATGGCCCCATGATGGGCCATCAGTCGTGCAGTGACTGTGGAGGAGCCTCCCAACAGTATGAAGAACTGACACTTCTGACTGTTTTCAATGCCAACAGCTTTGTTCTTTCCTGCCTACCAGGGCTGGTGCTGTGGCTGAGCCGCCTCAGGGACCTGTTGAAAACTAGCCCAGGTTTCTCAGCACCTGTGTGAGCACTTCACTCTCACTGATTTCCCAGGAGCCACGCTTTTAGATGAGCCCAAATTTCAGCTGTAGCAGATGGGCCCCATATACCTGCCAGGATGGCCTGGTGATCATCACCTGCCAAGCACTGGCATCCTGTGACACCTGCCAGAGCCATCTGGAGAGCTGGATACAGACCAGTGATGGGCTGTTTGTTACCAGCACTGTTCAGGCCCAGGAAGTCCTTGCTCCTAACAGTCTTGCAGATGCCTTCATTGCTCTCTGAGAGGTAGGATGGTGTCTTTCCTAGAGAAGTCTGGCTTTCTCCTAACTGGCTGCACATCCTTGAGTAGTCAGTACACACCCAAGGATGTTTGAAGGCTCATGCTTCACACAGCATCTGCAATGCATGTTGAACATGAGCAGGGAGGGAAGAACTGCTGGCCATGGGGCACACAGAGACTAGTCTCATGAATAAGGGTGGTGGGCAGAGGGAGATGTTCCTCATAGTTTGGTCAGTCAGGAGCAGTAGTTGAGGGTCAAAATTCCTCCATTTTCTTCTGGACCATCTAGTTCACTCCAGCTTCATTTAGCAGCTCTGCAGAAAATTTTACCCCAAGTGCCTGCTGTGTCCATGGATTGTCAGGGACTGGAAGCAGCATGCTGTGCCCAGTATGTGGGCTGAGCAGGCTGCTGAAATAGTTAAGAATGCAGCCACTCACCCTCCCAATGCCAAAATCCCCATATGAATGCAACCCTCAGGACCTGCTGTTCCATGCTGATGCATCTGTTAAACTTCCAAATCTGAACCTGACTTTGGTGCCTGAGGCACAGAAGGGTCAGACAGAAAACGTCTCTGGGCTTTTCGTCTGTGTCCACTGAGAATTGCACTGTAGGAGATTTTGGAGAGCCCTAACCTGTCAGGGTGAGAGAAATTGCCCACAAGATTTTTGTTACTAGTCAAAAGAAATTCCAAAGTCATGTTGGCAATGAGAGTTCCTTGTCTTCTCTGTCACATATGTGTCACCTTGGTGCTATCACTTTTACATATATGTCTTGGTGTTTGTGAGTATGTGTGTGAGTGTGTGAGTGCATAAAATCACTGAGAGGTTTTGTAACCAGATACTTCCATGAGATCACACGTTGCATTTTCTTACACTAAACTTCCCTAGAAGGACATTCACCACTAGGAAAGATTTCTTGTTCACAGTGTTAAATTCATGTGGCTTCAGTGAGAGAGTAACAAGGCACTTGACACCTTCAGAAAAACTTTGGAGCATCTGTTTTCATTCATTTAAATTCTCTGTCTCAAAAGGGATTCAGAAAAATAGCCAGCTTGCATACATTCAGAGCTGAAATGATCCAATCTGAAGAAGAATTGTATTTCAGCTCTGTGATGCTGCTGAAGTTGGATTCATTGGCTATTTTACCCTGGATTTTTCAGAAGGTTTCTATTGTGTTTGAAGGATAATTATCATCCTTCGGTCTCAGGGGAGGAAGAAACAAAGGACTGTATGTTCCTCTTTTGATTCAAAGAGTGACAGAAGCATGAAAAAAAGACTAAGTCCAGGAAATTCTTCAGTTGCATGTTGATAGCTCTGCATTGAAAATGATATGTAGTGTAGGACAGGGAGCCTGTCTGGGGAAGAAGAGCTAAGTTAGGAATGCAGATCCTCTTCTGGAAAAAGTATTCCTGTACTTGCACCCCTTTGGTAAATGAGAGGGAATATGTGACTATCAGCCAGGTTTTCCAGGGCAATGGTTTTGAATGTTATCTGCTTACTGCCTGAAATTTATACACCTGAACACCTCTGACACCTCCATCCCATTGCATGCCTTTCCTTCCATGTCTGCACAACCCCTGTTGCTGTTCTCAGTCCACATCTACTGCTACTAAGTGACTTGCAAAGGTCACTTGGAAAATAACCCCTAGAAAGCTCATTTTGATTTTACAGCATCACCAGTTTCTCCTACTCTTATGCAGGCCTGTGCCTTCATTTCACTGACTGGATCATTGCTATGCATCTTAGTTCATCAATGCACTCTCTTCCTTATGCAAACCCAGAGCAGCAGTGCATCCTTCCCACCAGTGCAAGTTATGCAGAGATCCAGCAGCCCCTGTTCTTCCCATAGCCTCGCACAAACTGATTCCAATATTGGGGCTCCCTCTGCCTCAAAAGCTCCTGCTCTTCTGATGTCATCTTTCCTCTTCCTTGATTTGTACAAGGGATTATCTCAGAGGGTTATCTGATGACCTACTGCCCTGATGTGAGCCCTTCTGCAAGAGCATAGGTTATCTGAGGTTCTGGATAAACACATGAGCTTGCAAGTCCTTGTTTTATGTCAGAGTTCAAATTAAGCCAGTGTGAAATTCTGGTTTCTGGACATTATTTCTCCCACAAAGAAATGTTCACAGGTGGGTTCCCAAACACATGCAGTGAGCAATTGAATTTGCTTTGAGCTCTGGATCATTACAAACCCAAAATGAAAAGAATGAAATCATCTTACATCCTCCAGTAATTAAAGAGATGAGTGACAGTTCCTAGAGATGAATGATTTAGGTGCCTAAAAGTTGCTTTTCTCTTCTTACCATTATAATAAATATTTTCTATTTCATTACAGTTGAGATTTCTGTCATGATTATTTAATGATGATCCTCTAACAAGATTCAATAACTAGCTTAAAAAAAAGCAAGCCACAAAAAAAAAACAACCAACTAAAGAATCTTTTCATGATTAACACAGAAAGTGTCTCCAGTACAACCTCACCTATGTCAACAAAGATGTGTTTTAGTGCTATATGTATCTTGCATAATAGGCCTCTAAAGCAATGCAAGTGACACTGTAGCACAGAAGAATGTCTTTAATGGCAAATGTTATGTATTTCTGTAACACATTTAAAGACACTAAAAGTTCTGTTATTTAAATCCTGGATCCAGGAAGCAGATGTCCTGAATTAAGTGACAAAAGCTGCTCTTGGTGCATGCCTTGTATGTTTAGTGACTACTTAACATCCATGGGCAAGGTGAGACACATCTGACTGTGTCATGCCAACATGTGTGTCCCCAGCATCCCACATTCTCTTGCTCTGTGGAGCTTCCACCTGTCTCTACATCTCCTCATTGTGTGGGTAAAGGTAACACTTCCCTAGGAGAAATAAGCAACACAGTACTCAAGGTCAGGCTGGAGGGAGTGGGTGAGATTGATGGGTGATTACCCATTATGTCTCCGTTTCTCACTTGAGGAATTAAGCTTTTCACCACATAAGAAGATGATTATGGTCAGTGACATTGCTGATGCTCTGGAGAAAGGTGTAGGTGCTGAAAATTTGTAATTAAAGATGAGGAACCTCACCATTTGGGGTTGCTACTTGGAGCTGAAAAGCATTGGAAGCACATTTTCTTCCTAAAAGATTGGCTTGAAACCTAAATCTTTCCTTTTGTTTCCCTGGGTTCCCTAAAGGGGCTTGTGAGAGAAGCTGCTTTACTCCCCAGCTGAGCAGACACATTTCTCACCTGTCCAAACTAGGAGACCTGAAAAACTCTGGGCTGGAAGAAGTTGTTCAGACTTCCATTGGGGAGACTAACTTGAGCCCTCTTGAACCTCCCAAAGCCATCAGGGGAACTGCAGGATCCAGATGAAAACAAAGTTCAAAGTCTTCATCTGACCATTGCTGTCTGTTCCTCAAAGCAGATCCCAGTCTGTGAAATGAATAATGAAACCCTTCACCTAAGTGCTGCAGAGAAATGTGCTTGTGAGTTGTGGGGAGTGTCCTCAGTCTTCCCTGCAGGCAATACAAAGGAAACAAGATGCGAGCTCTGAGGATCCTCTTGTATCTGGGAGCTAAGTTTATATCTGAGACCATGCCAAAAAAAAAAAAACCACCTGAGTGTTTCCTAAAACTCAGGACAGGTCACAACCCTGTTTACCTCCTCTGGGGCTCCTGGATTCTGTGTAAGTATCTCCCTAGTGCAGACCTGGCAGAGCTGTGTTTGCAGGCACTGCACAGCTATGCAGCCCCCACACTTCTTCCAGGGCCTTTTGGGCTTGGCTTAATTCAGAGGAACATTTTCCAACTGCAGTAGTGTCAAAATGTCTCATTTTGACGTGAAATGCAGGCGTTCTGCAGCTTAAAATAGATGCTCAAGGAAGGCACTCTTCAGATCATAAAAGCCAACAGCTAATCTTCCTTCTCCTTCCTCAAGCAGACTGCCCTTAGGGTGAAGGTTTCACACATACCAGCAACTTTCAGTGCTCCAGGAACATCACATCTGCGATGCACGTCTGCTCCTTGAACTCTGCAAGAGTCCTCGGTGTTGTACCCTCCAGGCTTGCCCCATCTCCTTCTCTCCCTGTGCCTCCAGCCCTGTCCTTTGCACCTTTCTTCTAGCAGGGTGCCCCTGGCCCAGCATTCAGCAGCCAGAACAAGGCACTCGGGTGGGATTCACCTTCCCTGGCAAAAAAGCACAGCACCCACGGAACAAAATATGAACAAACAACAAGGATGTGCCCTTGTCACAGCTAATAATTTCAAAGGCTTCTTGTTCAGCTCTGATTCAGAATGAAGCCAAGCTTGAGGATGTTGAAATCACCTGTGAATTTGGTCTCCCATCCTCTGCACAGCCCTGACACTGGCACAAGTAAGGAAAGGGAAGGAATTTAAAAATGCAGTCAGTCATCCCTTGCATTAAGCTGCTTTTCCTTCCTGCTTCTTTCTCTTGCACCTGCAAGGGCTTCCCCCATGTTTCACGGGACAAATAAGAAGATAAAATCTAGCAAAACTTGTTGTCCCTACTTTCAGATGTGTGTTAAACCTCTTTTTCTCTCCAGGTCTTGCCTTTTCTGTGTCCTTTCTGACTGGTTAACAAGACTCCACAGGGAAGCAAATGCATTGGGCCAAATGAACCAAAGGAGAAACAATCCTTGTGCTCAGGAGAGTCAGAGGAGCTGTGAAATTGGCTACCTCTGTCACTGCAGCCAAGGCTTTCACTTTCACAGACACACAGGAATAGTTATCCTCTTTATCCTTGGTATCAGAAACTGTCATTCCAATGATTACACATCTCAGTTAATGATGAATCTCGATTTGTATCAGACTCTGTGATATTTGCACCTGCAAGTGCCCACAGCATGCCACAGTCATGGCTCTGAAGGGACACAATGGCAGAGGGAAACGGAAAGGATTGTATGAAAAACAGATGAGAAAAGCAAGGGGAGCGCAGGAGATGAGATAGACAAGAGGAAGCTGCATGAGGGATGCTGCTTGGTGGTTGGTAGCAGACAGAAGGCCAAGATGTGAAGACAGTCTAGGCAAAGACTTAAGAGAAGGTTTCAGCATCCCAAGACATCAAGTGTTTCTGTTTCTGTTCTACCTCTCTGGTCTGCTCACTGAGAAGGTTTTGAAGGAGCAATCTTAACTGTGGGAGCCAGGAATTAGCATCAGAGAACCAGCCCGGGCCTGTGTGGCTGTGTTAACAGCTTTAGTTAACAGATTTTGCAACTCCACCTTGTGAGGGATTGAAACAAGAGAAAGGATGACCATGCAAGCAGCTGAGAGGATGCTACTACTCAATGGTGCTGGAAGACTGTGCAGTGGTTCCTGGCAGAGAGGCAGTGATGAGACATGCAGGCTCATTGTGACAATGGCTTTGGGCAGAGCAGTGTCATTGGCTGTGCCCTGTGGGCTCATTCCCAGCTGTGTAGAAATATCTGGGAAATAAAGACAGGTCTCTTAAATCAGGTTCCTGTTGACTGGAGCCCCTTTTCCTTCCCTGTACCTCATAGTCAGGCCACTTACCTTAATTCATGAGAAATGAAAGGGCTCAGTCAGGACAAAAATGAGAGAGGAGAGAATATTAAGAGAAAAAAAATACAGCTGCCAGACACAGGTCAAGGGCAGGAACCCAGGGTAGTCCTGAGTCTGAATCTCCATCATGCTAGGGTAGAGAAGTGAGGAGGAGCAGTGTGGGTAAAGGAGACTTCAACTGGCTTAACTGGCCAAAATGCAAAGAGGTCACTAAATGAAAAGAAACAAAACTTGTGTCAGTCAGGTTGATGCCAGCTTGTTCATAATTCAGCACATCTATGGGAAAGCCTGCAAGATGAAAACCCTTTATTTTGCTATACATTTGTCAATTCTTCAACCACATCCTCTGTGGGCTTTTTGAGTCACTCTGAATCCTCCTTTTTTGGTAGTTAGCAAAAATAAAACCTCAAGGTTGAAGGTCCCATTCAGTGTAATGTGTGTGTAAGAAACCTGAGTTTTAAGATGTTCCAGGGCTGCTCACCACCTACAGTAAGTGCAAAAATTATATCAAGAGAGAGTTTATTCAAAGGCACTTATCTTTCTTCCTCAGTGTTACAGACTGAAAATTGTTGAAGCATGTGAATTTTCCCTTCTCATTTTGGCTTGTACAATTGGGTTCAGTTCTGCCTTTACAGTGCACAGCTCCATGGAAAATAGCCATCCACTTTCTACTCAAAGTGAAAGCTGAGCTGACTTTTCAGCTTCAAGCTGTATATCTTGTCTTTCACCTGCATCCAGCTTCTCTCACACACACAGTCTCTTTAGAAATGGTGGGAAAAAAGTAGTCAATCCAATCTACAGAGTGTTTCACAGTCAAAGATGTGCCTGTGCTCCTCAGCTCTGACACCAACATCAGGGGCCTGGTGAGGAGCCCTTTGTCTGCAGATGGCCTCATGTACTTTCAGAGCCCCCAAAGCACCCCAGGCCAATGCAGTGACGTAACTGCTGGCATCTTGCTCTGTGACCTGTGAATGGCTGGATGAGCTGCTGTCAGTTCTTTGGGTGACTGTGTAGGCATATGCTGTATCATGATGTGTGTGCATACAAGGGGGTGAATTGAGGCTGCAAAGCTTATAGGAGTGCATATACATCCAGCTATGTGCAGTAATGCAATCTAAAGGCTGTGCAGGGATGAGATAGGAGGGCTGAGCTTTCAGCAGCAGAGTCATGAGGGGGAACAATGCTGGAATGAATTTCTGGGAGGTGGATTAAAAAGCCAGGAAGAGGTGATGAAATCTGCACCATAACCACAATATTTAAACTGTAGGAGCGTGTGAATTTCTTATTAATGTATTTCTTTTGATTGCACTAAGCAGATGGAGAATAGGCATCATGATCACACATAGCGCAGTCATGCTGAGCCAGGATCAACAGTGAGGAGCCACTGGTTTCTGTCCATACCCAGCATAGACTCTGCACACAGCTTAGCTCAGGATGTGCCCTTCTGCTTCTGCAAGTTCTCCACCTTCCCCATGCAGACTCTGCTCCACATTAGTGTGCCCCACAGGCTTGCTAGGTTTTATCACAACTCCAAAACCACTGCTTTGAAACTTTTCTCGTGACATCACCCTCACATGGGCGTATCCATGATCATTCTAACCCATAAGGTAAACAATATGGATTAGAAAGCTGAGTGTTGCTGGTGCCTTACAGCTGTTCCATTGGTATGCTGGCAATGCATCACCCTTGCTTTTTGCTGCTTATAATTTAACCAATGCCAAAGGGTTGTTTTTATCAAATGTAAAAAATGGACACTTATAAAAATGCATAGGTTTTCAATTGCTCAGCAGTTGGAGTAGTTATAAGAACTAGCCCAGGGAATCAATGGCTGCTTCTCACATTAGGCACGTCAGCTGCTTCCATACAGGCTGAAAACTGAATGGGATTCATTTCTGCTCCCGCCTCACACAACTGTTTCTCTGCTGTTACTTCAAGCTTCAATGTCTCTCTTAATGCTTTATTATCACTGTTAAAACTCTATAGTTCAGAATGTGCTCTGAGTAAATCTGTCATGTTGCATTTAAGCACCAATTGGTTATGTTTTAATGGCATTAATCTTTACCTTCTTGCTATGTCTAAGCCAGGATAATGAAAGGAGATAACTCCCCTCTTTCTCAGCCACTGAATCCTCTAAAGTGAAATTACTCCAGAGCTGCAGGTAACACTGGTTTGCCTGCTATTTCCAACTGCATCTTTCCCTACCAGTAAGGCCGAGCCTGCCCAGTCCTGCCAGGGCCATGGAAACATAGGGTGATGTGTCCTGGGAGCTGACAGCCCCAGAAGCGCTGCCTAACTGTGTCATACTTCCCCAGAGATCTGCTTCTATCCCAGTGCTTATAAACCCATACCCCAACATATGGGCCTGCAGCAAGAAAAGAGGTTGTGGCTGTAATAGAGGTGGTGGAAAAACATAGAACCAGAGCCAAGAGCTGTCTCTGCCAGGATTACAGCTCATGGTGGAGACTGGGACTTGGACCAGGATATTGTGGTGCTGATATTGTACAAGCACAGGGAGAAGAGAGGGCTCCCAGCATCTTTCATCTCATTTGCAGAGCAACAAGCAGGGCTGATCCTGACTGGAGCTCACCATCATGCCTTTAATATCCACCAGTCATATCAATCACTGCTGAGTTTTCCTTGGGAAATTTACTTTGGAAATCACTCCCACAGCCCATGTGCTCTCAGGGCATAACCTCTTAAAATATAGTCTAAGGCAGCTCACATGATAGAGAGGGTGATATAACACTGCAACAGAAAATGCTAACAAGCTCCAAATTGTGTCAGGAAAATCAATGTTCATCCTCTAGACAGTACTGTTGTTATTGGATAACTTTCCTCTTGGCTTAGCTATTGTTCCAGAGTCCTACAAAAGGAGAGAGAAAGAGAAGGGAAATGAATAAGGAAGCGCAGTGCATAATAAACAAGCTGATTCTTAAGTCAAAAATAAAACTTGCAGGTTTAGGACAGGCATTAAATATAGGAGATTATAAAATGGAAAGATGAAGTCTAGACACAGCAAAACAGGAGGGAGAACCCAGGAAATACCTGCTCTGAACATATTCAGTTGCTTAAACATGTTTTGTTAAACAAAAGCCAGTCCTTCCAGGCTTTTGGTGTAGAAGGCCAGTTTCCAAAAGCCTCTTCCTGACATGTAGATCATCAGGAACCAAAACCTGCCAAGTCATTCATCAGCAGCATTAACTCTGTGGGCATGTTGCTCAGTGGCTTAGATGAGTGGGTGGGACTGGCACTGCAATGCTCCTCCATTTACAATATCGGACCCTGCCATGGCCCTTGGCTCTCAGGGCTGTGCAGCCTGCAGTCTGGCTCCATGCACCATACTGGGTTTCTGCAGAAGCACACAGGGTAGAATGAATCTTTCAGCACTTTAGAATCTCTCTGGCCTTCCACATCTGTGATGGGCAGGCCCAAAGAACAGGGCTCTCTTCCATCCTTTGGCCATCTCTGCAGAATACCAGCTTGGCCACTCTTTGGGAGAATCTCTTTCAGTTACTATGGGAATACCTTTATGTTACTTCAGTGTCACTGCAGGGGATTTCTCTCCCTGGTCTCATGATGGCTCACAGCTGCTCTACGGGTGTTTATCCCACTACCTTTTCTAAACCCTACACGAAGCAGTTACATATTAATGTAGTCCATGGTGGAAGGAAAGCCTGCTCCTTCACGCTAACCAAAGTGAGGGATAAGTCTGTCATCTACTGTTGTTTTTAAAGTTTAGGTTTTTGCAGCCTCCCATCCATCAGAAATGCTGAAGAACAGGAGCTGTGTAAAAATGTTGCTGTCAGATCATAATAGTGCTAGTCTCTAATCTGTACTCAGATCCAAAACCTTCAAACCAAACTCCATCCCCAAATGTGGAGGCCGGTGAAGCTTCAACTTTGCTTAGCCTTTAAACTCACTTTGCCTTGACAAACATCACCATCCTTAACACTGAGATCAAGAGGGACTTAAACAGTGTACGAGGCTGGCCTGTTTGCTTCCAATAAAACAGCTGTAATTTTTGGAGATCTGTGATAGGTTTTCCTGGGAATGGAAACAATTCTTTGGAAATGGAGGCTTTGATTAATATTGATCCAAGATTTCAGGTGGAATCACCAGTTGGTCAACATGGATGTGTTCATTTTCTGGACATTCACTGATCCACATATGAAAGACCCGATTTTCCCCATTTCTGTATGAAGTTATTTGCCTTGCTTATGATATCAACGATGCCTATAAATTCAGTGCTGCTATTAATGTTTTCAAACAAGATTGCCTCTGTGCAGGCCAATTGAGGCTAGCTTCTCCAGGGCCATGGATCAGGGATGTCTTCCCAACTGCTTGGTGATAGACTGTCTAACGAGCTCTTTCTCTTTCCTGGATTCTCTTCATCTACTTTTGTAATGGTGTAAACCCAGCCCCATCCCCAGGAGATGCAATTTTTCCAAGAACTGAGAATTCAAGAAAGAAATTGTATAGAAACTGATGCAAATTGGAAGGAATATTTGATGAGGGAGTAAGATGGATTTAGCATCACAGCACTATTACGAGAGACTGTGACACCTAAGTTGCAACATCTCTGTGTAAGTCATGTGAAAATGCTGCAGGAGCGTAGTGAATAGGTCTGCTCCTACTTCAGGTGGGTTGCCAGCTGAGTTTTGCAGAGGATGAAGAGGGTTCTGGTTTGACGTCAGCACCATGCATAATTCCACAGCTGAACTTTGCAGAGAGACACCATTCTAAACCTCGATGTGGACTGAATATTGCAAAAGCAGCTTTGTCAATAAGCTGACTCAAATTCCCATCTCTAAATATGTGGAAATCTTGAAATACCACTCTGCAGAGGCATCTGTCTTCTAGATGTTGCTAATCTTGTAAGTGCATTGGTTTCACTAATTTCTGGAAGGACGACAAAATGCTGCTCAGCTTTCTCCTTAAAAATTTGAGTTTAGGTCTCCCTCAGTCATCTGACTTCTCCCTAGTGTCAGTAGAGAGAGAGGCTGGCACCTCTGAAGTGTGATCCATGGGATCTTATGCTTGAGAGGTGAGTTGCCCTCCAGAGGTGCATGCTTTTCATCTCTCGTGTTCTTCATTTACTAGAAGAACTGGGGAACTTCACTACTATGTTCTATGATAACTTCTAAAGAGAGAGGGGAAAGGATTTGGGAAATACCAGCCTGTTGCCAGCAGGCTGATTAAAAAATAGTCATGTTGGGTCTGAACTTGCCCTGCCAAGGTTTGGGGAGCTGCAGACCAGAAGAGATTAAAAGCCACAGTTCTAAGCAGCCCATGTTCTGGGGAAGGAGGGTAAAGTACATCAGAGTTAGTACCCTTGGGACTGCAGTCATTCAGAACTCCCTGTTTTGCAAGTGGCCTATTAACAGCTTCATCCTACAATTTCCCAATGCATCCTTTTGCTCACAAAGAGAATTAAAAAATGGTAAAATCACTTTGAAAGTCAGGTTATTCCTATGCTTTAACACCTTCCAACAGATGTTGTTCTTACCCAAAGCGCAGTTCTTTGAATTATTAATGGTTTCCAACAGCTCAGCTTGAAATAATTTAGCATTTGAAAGAGAAAAGTCACTCTCATTATTCCAAGTGCAGAAACATTTTGGTTATTAAAAGTATTCTCCATAAAAAAAAAAAAAACTATATCTGTACAATTTGTATCTTTTTCTCCAGACACCAGCAGGAGCACCAGGTCTAGGGAAACCTTTGTACTTGCTGAAGGTTAATTGATAAAATACAATGGAAGAGAGAGGGCTACATATTCTGTTGAAAATGGAGAAGCTTTTATCTGATCTTTTGGTAGTTTTAACTTTAACCAGATTTATAGTATTTGCAGTTGGAGACCATTCAATTAGTACTGAGGCTTAAAAGTGGCCAATTCTTCATTGCAATCAAACTTCACAGGGGATATTGAATACCAGCAGCCTGTTTGGCATTGCCCTGTGGAGAGCTACTGGGAGACAGCAGCTCTGCTGCCAAAACCAGCAACAGCCACTACTCCTCTGGCTCTAAAAAGCAAGGTCTGTCAGCTGATGTTGAAGTTACTGTGTTCAAACCTGACGATGAATCTGCAAATGAGGACTGGAATATGTTCTTAAGGCTCCTGTGCCCTCAGAAACAATACTGACTTCTGTAAAAATAAAACAGACTTGGCTGAGTTGCAGCATCTTTGTAGGTTGTCCTAATGGCAAAGCAGCTCAGCTGGTCAGACAGCAAGACAAACAGAGCCCTGGGCTGGTTAGGAACAGAGCTGGGACCAGAGTCTTGAAAAGCACAGCCAGGTTTTCACAAGGACACCTGTGTCCCCTGTGAAACTAGACCACTGAGGAGATGGGCTGGTGTTTCCTTAGCTGCCCAAATGCAATATATAGGGCTACTCCTGAGAGTCAGAGGGGTTAATCTGCTCAGTCGTGACCATCTCAGAAGGACTGTTCCTTTCCAGCATGGATTTCTTATGTGAGATCCAGAGAGACTCCAGGGCTACATGCCCAGGAGTCCTATCTGGATGTAGCTTCTGGTGTGCAGAGGACAAAGAGTAAGCTGATAGTCATGCTTCGGTCCTATGTTCTCCTTAGCTCACGAGTCACATGTTAATCAAGTGCTGATATTCCATCAAAAATGAGAGGAATAGCATATTTGTTACTGTGACTAACCACCACTGTAAACAGTACTGTACTTCTGCCCTTGGTTTGATTGTCTGTCCCTCCATCAAGCGCCGCCACTGTGGGTGGGCACAGCGTGCACATGTCCTAGCACACACAGGGCTGGGGGAGAGGGAGAAGCCAGGACAGAAAGAAATAAATCAAATATCTACAGAGCTTCTCTTGTCCCCTCTGCCCGGATAAACAGTCACTCATGAGAGTAGGGAAGATCAGATATATGACTTGGCCACAGGTCTGGGCCCTTCAGTTCCAGAAGGACAGGGAGCTGCTGGAGAGAGTTCAGGACAGGGCCACAAAGATGATGGAGTGGAGCATCTCCCTTGTGATGAAAGGCTGAGAGAGATGGAGCTTGGAGGAGACTGAGGGGTGACCTCATTAATGGTTACAAATATATGAAGGGTAGGTGTCAGGAGGCTGGAGCCAGGCTGTGCTCAGTGGTGGCCAGTGATAGGACGAGGGGCAATGGGTATAAACTGGAACAGAAGAGGTTCCATAGAAACACAGGGAGAAACTTCTTCCCTGTTGAGCTGAGGGAGCACTGTAAGGGGCTGCCCAGATGGGCTGTGGAGGCTCCTTCTCTAGAGACATTCCACCCCAGCTGGATGAGTTCCTGTGTGCCCTGCTCTAGGTGGCGCTGCTCTGGCAGGGGGGGTTGGACTGGATGAGCTTTCAAGGTCCCTTCCAGCCCTTGAGATTCTGTGATTGTATGTGGAACATGACTGTGCAGGTGCGCAAAGGAGACAATGTGTGTGTGTGTGTATCTGTGTGTGTATCAAAGCCCTCCACGTGCACTGATACACACACACACTTCCATATTGATCTTCTCCTGAAGATCTCATAAGCACTATTTCAAATGAATAACTTGGAGTTGCATGTGGTTTTCTGATGACTCTTCAGAATTATGACCCAATTTATACTTTCTGTGATGATCAGCGCAATAAGGCAGTAAAACTGTCCTGCCTGAGTACATCAAATTTATATTTTATCACTGCAATATAATCAATAAAATAAGAAACCAATACATGCACATAGCCATTGCATAGGTGGAAAAACTTTGTGGGGTAGTATTGCCTTTTCCTACTTTTTTTCAGGGACACAGAGTCCCTTTTCTCAACTTGACTTTGAGTCTAAAAGAGCTTTATGTACATATTAGCTATTCCTGCTGCTATTACATGATAAATACACCTTCCACTGTTGCTGAGGTCCCAGACAACATGCTCTACAGTAATAAGAAAACATTTTCTTTACTAGTCTTTTTTATATCCAAAGCAAACCCATCCAGTAAATCAAGTTCTCTCACTCCCAAAGAAACGAAAATACAATGCGTTGCTGCATTTCACCTGGTTTATTTAACAGTTCCTTGCAAAAGGAGCTCTAAAGTGGGTAATAACACTTTCCATTGCTTCAGCTGCTGTCAGTGTTTGTGATTTGACTCACAACACTCTGCAACATATGCTTATAAACATGAGGTACATCTATACACGCACATGCTCACAAACACACATTTGTGTGAAGACACATGTGCACATACACTTCTGATTCCAGATGAGAAAGAAGTGATTAGATGGTTAAATACCCTTTTTCTATGCTGAAGTATCAGCTAAGGGGAGAGCCAGACCCAAGACTTCAGATTCCTATTTGCTTTTCTTTGATCACAGAAAAACTCTCCCTTGCTGAATTAGCAAGCACAGGAATCATTAACTCTTTGCAGATAACCACTTCTAATAGAATTTCTCTCCCCTGACTGAGGAGGTTCAAGTGAGGCTCCTCTTACACTGCTGACAGCTGAGCTGTGTTGATAGCTTTGATCTCTGCTGAAGAGCAGCCTCAGAGGGTAACAGTGTACTCAGGTCCAAGTGATTAATTGGGCTCAGGCTGGTGTTGATAGGCGAAGGAGAAATCTCTGATCCAGCAGATACTTCTCCTTTTGGTAGGCATGCCTTTTCCCCAGGCTGGATGGAGCTGGTAATTGTACTGGTGACTGAGGTGTACCAAAAGCTGCTGCTATCACTGTCAGTTTGCACTGGCTGCCTTGGTCTCTAGACACCTACCAACATGCTTGTCCCTGTCAGATCCCTGTACTGCCTTCCATAATGCACACCCTGAAAAGAAAAAAAGCTTTAAAAAATTCCCACAATAAGGGGTTCTTTAATTGCCACAAAGCTTTTAGAGTCACTGGCTTCCTGGCTTTCTTCTCTCTGTAAAACACTGATATTTCTTCTTAGATCTGTTTTTCTTTCTCCTCTGTTAAGCTGCATGTACCCCCCCTTTCCAGTTAATGTAATCATTTGGATGAGCAGTGGTTAGCATAATTCCAGACACTGAAACACGTGCTGCCTAAAGCTGTGTCTTAGGAGAATTCTATTTCTGAGAGCAATGTAGCATGTAAAAATCTTTGACTATCTGAAATTGCATAAATCCAGATAGTAGTCTAGAGGGATATCTCTTTGGAAAAGGTTATTTTATGGGATATTTGAGAGTCCACATACGAGTAATGCCAGGGCTTCTTAAAAGCAGAGCAAGGCTGATGATAAGAAGCAGCAGGGTTGTAGTGGTTTTGCCTAGGCTAGGTTTTGGTAGCGGGATGAGCTACAGGGGTGGCTTCTTTTCAGCTGCCAGAAGCTCCCCTGGTATCTGAAAGGAAGGAGAGTCCTGGAGGAGGAAGGGGTGGGGGAGATGTTGTAAGGTTTGGTTTTATTTCTCATTTCCCCTATTCTGTTTAGATTGTTCATTAATAAATCAAATCCTTTTCTCCCCCAGTTGAGTCTGGTTTGCCCATGACAGTAATTACTGAGTGATCTCCCTGTCCTTATCTTTACTCATGAACTTTTTGTTATATTTCTCCCTTCCCTGTCCAGTTTAGGAGGGGGCATTATAGAACAACTTGATGGGCATCTGACACCCAGCCAGGGCTGAAACCACCACACAGGGTTTACTGTACAATCAGAAATGTCACATTTATACCTGTCCAGGGCTGTGGACTTCAAGAGAGTTATCTCAGCATGACTATAGAGTGATGCAGTGATGAATTGGACCAGAAGTCCTTTGTGTTCACAGTGTTGGCATCCACTGGCATCATGGAAATGGCTTTAAAAAAATCATGAGGTTTAAAATAAGAACAATCCTTTTCTTTTCCCCCAGCTTTCTGGGCCTTTTCAATACATACAACTTGCATTTTTCAACTTACCTCTGCAATAAGAAGACCATCTAGTTACTCTTCATCAAATATTAAGGCTAGTAAAATTGGCTACTCCCTGGAATCCAGTGTCTGGGGCTGTGCAATAACCTCTCATTGTGACAGAGCTGTGCTCTTACAATGCTTTTCATACCAGGGTTATAAAGTGGATGAACACAGTTCCCTACTCTGATGCTAAAAGCCATTGTGTTTAAGGGATGAAAGGAAGAGTCCCCTACTGAAAGTATTTGGAGACAGGGGCTCTCAACATTGGTGGGAGACACCCACACTGGAGGGCAGCTTTTGAATCAATAATGTATATACATTCTTTGAGATGGTCTTATTACAGTGCTACAAAGAGTGCCTCACATCATTAATAGCACACTAGAACAGGTTCCCAATAGCTGGGAAGTGGTTCCAGCTTAGACAGAGCCTACAGGTATCTCAGCAAACAGGAGCAGTATCTGGCCTTCTTGTGCTTCTCTGTGGGAACATATCTCCATATATTTGCATAGCCATGCAGTGCAGCTCCTCTGGTGCTGAGGGAAAGCATCTCAGAGGATGATAGGCATAAGGAGGTGGTAGATTAAGACCTGATAAAGCACTCCCAGCCCTCCTTCAGAACACAAGCAGTTTTCTCTGCTTGTCCTGTTTTCAGGCCCTTCCAAATATCTGGCCCAAATATCTGTCCAAATCTGCTTATGGGATCAGGCATGAACGTTCCTCAGTTGTTCCCAGACAAAGGGGACAGGACATTGAACTCAAATGGTATTCAGGAAACCTGCTTATTACACTTGAGTTTGCCACAGCCCTCTCATGTGTGAGAAAGTCTTTCTAGGTTTTAGTTCCCTAGCTGTAAAGTGGAAAAACATATTCACCAAAACCATAGCCAGTTTCTCCATCTGAGCCACATTAATAGGTGAAAGCATCGCTCTACCACCAGTGAGATTTGTGGGTATTATTCTGATTCAGTATCTGAACACATAATAGAAGGTCCACAGCATGTGTATCATTAACTGTATATAGATTGAAATTATCCAGATGCTCACACTAGTTTTAATTGTACTTGCTTCTCTCCTCTTTAAAACATACAAATCATTAAATCAAACAGTGAGGCACTGGTACCATGCAACCTGGAAGGTCTCCCTGACATTATAAAAACGAAGCAGTCAACAGTCCAGAGAAGACAAACACATCCTTTCAGTCTGTTCCTTCAACAGCTGAGAGTGAGGGATGAAGTTTCAGAAATCAGCAATCATTCATGAGCAGAAAAAAAGAATGAAGTTTGCTGAAATGGTAGGAGAAAGCAGGAAGAAAATTATTTCAGTCACTAAACATGACTCACTGGATAAATTAATCCCAACATATAATTTGACCCTTCTATAACAGCAAAGAAATGCTGCACAAATTGGTGGAGTCATCCACTGAAAACAATTTATTATATGATATTTGGCTTGTATGGAGATGTTTTGGAAACATTTTACCTTCTCTCTAATCCTCCTATTTCCTGTTCCTCACTTGTTGCCTTTTTTTTGTAGATCAACATTTTAGTTCTAGCAAGCAGCCCTAGACACAAGCATTTGCTATTTGCCTTCTCTAGTATCATCTGCTTCACATGAAAAAACAAATCCCTTGATGGACAACTATGGAATAGCCAAACTACACTGAAAATTTAGGGGAGGATCTTTCTGTACAGGCAATCTAGATGTCAGGTTGCAGTCCCCATAGATTGGCATAACCTGGCTTTCACCACAGAATCACAGAATCCCAGACTAGTGGGGCGAGAAGGGCCCTGCAGAGCTCATCCAGTCCAACTCCCTCCTAAAGCAGGTTCCCCTCAATTAGGGGGCACAGGAACGTGTCCAAGTGGGTTTGGAAACCTCCTGAGAAGCCTCCACACCCTCCCTGGGCAGCCTGGGCCAGGGCTCCCTTACCTCAGCACCAAAGGAGTTTCTCCTCATGTTCTAATGGAACTTCGGTGTTCCAGCTTGTGCCTGTTACCCCTTGTCCTGTCCTTGGCCACCACAGAAAAAAAGGCTGTCCCCATCCTTTCAACAGCTGCCCTTTAGGTGCTGAGAAGTGTTAATGAGATTCTCCCTCAGTCCTCTCCAGGCTGAACAGCCCCAGGTCCCACAGCCTTTCCGCCTCAGAGAGTTGTTCCAATCCTCTCAGCATCTTGGTGTCCCTGCACTGGCCTCTCTCAGCAGTTCCCTTTCTTTCTTTAGCTGAGGAGCCCAGAACTGGACACAGGACTCCAGATGAGGCCTCACCAAGGCATAGTAGAGGGGGAGCAGAAACTCCCTTGACC
Organism: Urocolius indicus; assembly: GCA_013401255.1. Taxonomy (NCBI): domain Eukaryota; kingdom Metazoa; phylum Chordata; class Aves; order Coliiformes; family Coliidae; genus Urocolius; species Urocolius indicus. The sequence continues at coordinate 60,678 of WBNH01004193.1, read as the reverse complement.
ACACTTTTCTTCATGCCCCCCAGGATCATTGGTCTTGAGGACATATTGCTGGCTCATGTTTAGTTTGTTGTCCAACAGTACTCCCAGGTCTCTCTCATGGAGCTGCTCTCCAGCAGATCACTCCCAGCCTGTGCTGGTGCAGGCAGTTGTCTCTCTGGCCTGTGTCATTCAGCCAGTTCTTGATCCATCTCACTGTGTACTCATCCAATCCCTGTTTCATGTAATGGGAGACAGTGTCAAAGGCCTTGGTGAAGTCAAGGTAGGTGGCAACTACTGCTCTCCCCTCATCTACCCAGCCAGTGGAAGGCTATCAGGTTAGTCAAGCAGTATTTATTTCCCCTTGGTGAGTTCATTTTGACTCCCAACAATCCTTTCACCAATCCTCCTTGAATAGTGATAGCAGTCTAGTTGTGATGATGCAGATTTTAGTCTAGGCTTTGTTGAGTTGTAGTGTGTAGTGTAGGCTGTACTGATACATAGCTGCTCCCAAGAGTTGATAGTTGGTGGCTGAAGTCCATGGTACCACAGCAGCCCTCCTGCCTGAGCTCAAATTAGCCAGGTGAGACTCAGCTCAGGAGAGTGTGCATGGAGGTGTTGGGGTCTCTGTGTGGCACTGGCCTTTGTTTTCCATGTCAAAGTGTTAATGTCATCCTGGTTATGACAATATGACAGGAAGACTTTCAGGGAGAGGCAGTATTTTTTCTTACATCAACACATATTCTTTCTTGCAAGGACACACTTCCAGATACATGTGCCTTTTTTAAGGTCAAAAGCAGAAGCTGCAAGTTTCAAGTTAAATCCAGGTGCCTCTGAATATGGGAAATTTATAACTCAGTTGTTCTCCCATCCTGTACCTTTCTGTATCCTTTAAAAAATCCTTCCTAACTCGTGCCTCTGCCATACCTGATGTATGGTAGTTTTTGGGGATGAATTATGAGATACAGAAAAATGTACATGCAACAAAAAATAGTCTGTTTTCTTCTACTGAATATCCTGTCTCACGTTGCTAAGGAAAACCTAGAGGTGGCTCATGGTCTTCCTGGCTTAAACCTTAACAACACCTTACTTATGTGGCATAACTGTCACCAGTCTTTCAATCCTTCTTTGATTGCCATCTTACAACCACAGCTGATGGGTTCATTTTGGCTGTAAGAACTGACTGATCCTTCTACAATCATCTGGCAAACACAGTGGTGCTTGGGGAAGAGATGGAGAGCGGGACACGTTGGGGAACACAACCATGCTGGAAACCCCCTTGCTGACACTGATTTCAACAAACTCACTTCTTCAAATACAACATTTGCAAGGGAAATAGAGTTTTTGCTCTAAATTACTCCAAAAAAACCAAGACAGTGGATTTTTTTAGTGTTAATCTTGTATCCAGATTTTTTTTTTTCTCTCTGTGCTAACAGATTGACCTGAAAGAGCAGGATCCTAATTGCTCAGAGATAAAGTAATTGAGTGGTCTCTTGGGCTCTATTTGGTACAACAAACTTCAATAGAGTTGACAAATGTCGATCCATAACACAGGATTAATAGGGCTGTGCTTGGCTTCCCTTTCAGTTTTCCATTTGCTCCTTTGGTCTAACTAAGGCTCTGATTGCTTTGGGAAAACTGACAAATCTTTGCAGTTAATGAGGCCCTCTAGTAATTTATCAAGCAGGATTTCTAAAATAAAAAGGGAACGAAGAACAAAATGTTGTTTCTGTGCTAAGGGAAGGAGAAATCCTTCTCCCCAGATCCTGGAGAGCTTGGAAGACTTTGCTCCTCCACACTCCGTGAGCTGAGAGCAAGAGTAACACTTGCAGTCTGGTTTTTCTTTTGTTCGAAGCATTTGGTATTCTCCTGTTTTCTGTGGATGTCAAGGGCACTCCTCCATCCATGAGATGAGCAGTAACTCTCATTTTTGAGCACTCAGAAGTTGTTGCACAGCAGTTTGGGAGTTTGCTTTCAGACCCCTGTCTTTTAACCTACCTGTGCTACAATGAACAGATCTGGAGAATGGGCCTTTTGCAGGCAATGGGAAGGATATATGCTGTGGCTGGAACAGCACTGGCACACTCCAAGACACTCTTGGTCCCCAGAGCACCCAGCTTGGTTCAGCTTCAGGGCTACCCCACATGTTACTAGTGAGGCTCAGTCAGGTGGTTTCCCTGAAGTGTCTCTGGGAAGCTCTGGGGAGCAGCTGTTGTCAGCATGCAAAAGAAAGCATTAAAAATGCTTGATTTTATAATCAAGTGTTTAATTCAGGGCCTGGACTCAATGGCAGCAAAGTCTGAACTTCTTGCCACTGGGAACTGGGTTTTCCAGCCTGGTACCAACAAGCCCCACTGAGCAACTCTGTCAGCAGGCTGAAATGTGATTCTGAACTGGCAGCTTTCAAAACTCTTTATTTCCTGGAAAATGTCAACACTTAGGCAGAAATTCCAATTTTTCCTCAGCCTGATTTAAAATCAAGTTCCTAAATGGGAACACAAGAGAGCCAAATCACCACTGCCAGTAACAGCTCTGTTCTGAGAGACATGGAGGGCCCACAACTGATAGCAGGTTTCTGTTTCTATTGTGACAGCTGTACATCTGTCCATCATCCCCTTTATTTTTAGTATGCCTCGTGATTTTCTTTCTTAACACAGCAGCTTTCACATTAATGCAGAATGAGATCGATTTTACCTATAGTCTTTGTAGGAAACACCTGCCATTAAGCTATAGAAATAACTAATCATTACATCTTAGCAGCCAATCTCTGAACCTGGGTCTTAATGCAAGTTGGGGGAGATGTGGCAGGAGAAACATGATGTAGCTGTCAGGTTTTTCTTCTCCAGGGACATGTTTGGACAGCATGAAATGGGGTGGCACAAAGATTCTATATCCAAATGTCCAGAAGATGTTGGGAACCTTCCCGGAGCTGTTGTCTGTGGCTAGGTGTGTGCTGCTGCCCCAGAGAGGAGCACTGAACATCCTGGAACTAGTGTGGCTTCCCAGTGCTCTGGCCAACCCTGATACATCCCCACTGTTAAAATGATAAATGTTCTGTAAATCATAGAATGCATCAGCCTGCTCAGGACCAATGTGTTAATGCTGCTTCCTTAGAAGGCTACAATTTAACAGCCCAGCACAGCTGGCTGTCCCCTAGTGCAGAGACAAATTGGGGGCTGGAGAGGCTGCATAAAGCTGAGCAGGGATGGGGCAGACCCAGCACTTGCCGTTTGCCGTGGCAGCTCTTTACTACACAGGCTAAAAGTGCAAAGAACAGAAACACCAAGAAAGAAATATTTAGTCAATCACCTTGTCTGTTGTGGTTAGGCTGTGGTCTAGATGCAGAAAACCAGGTTGCTGGAGGTCTTACTCTGCATCCCACGTCTGAACTGTAAAATCAGGTCTCTAAACCTTTATATCTGAATCCAGTCTGAGAAGCTGCTGGTTTTAATTGTGGGATTTCATCAGAACATCTGACTCCTTTATAAGTCCAGCAGTGTATTTACATATTAGTCTCCTGCAATGGATTTAGAAATCCTATAAAACAGCAGAAAATCCTCTGACAGATTTACAAACCGAGAGGAACTTGAAACAAACCCCAGACTTGGTGAAGCGTTGCTGCTCATCTGCCAGGGTGCGAAGGGCCAGCCGTGATCTCCCTCCACTGACGATCCTCAAAGCACCGAGCAGAGGACGCTGCTGAATTCAGAGGGCAGGAAAGCAAAGCTGACAAGCAAAGCTGTGCTCAGAGCTAAGCTAAAGAAGCAAGCAGGGAGCAGAGCAAAGGCAGCTGCAGAGCGACAGGCTCCTGCAGCACCGTTCTCTCGGTGCTCATTAAAATCCCAGGCGAGGATTTTGAAGGTACCTGATGAGGAGGGTCATGTTTTCAGATGTTAACTCCAAACATCTTAAAGGGTGTGATTTTCAGAGCATTACCCAGGTGATATTAAAAGCTTTCAAGTAGATAAGTACCCCAAAATTGCATCCCTTTTCCTATTTGTTCTTGATGAAAACAGCAACCCTGCGGTCTATGACTGAAATTATCAAAATAAGACTTCACTGCTAAAACTGAGGAACATGTATAAAAAGGTCGCTGCCTTCTGTCTGCCCATCTACCAAAAAAAGTCTTTTAAACATACTTTTCTCTGATTTTGCTGTGGGTCTTGCAGCATTTACTTTTTCTTTCTGTACAATTATTCGTGAGGTGATGGAGCTCCCATCTCTGGAGACATTCAAAAGACACAGAGCTGAGGTGCTGAGGGATATGGGTTAGTTTAGTGATGGGATTGGCAGTGTGAAGTGAGTGGATGGACTCAATGATCTTAAAGGTCTTTATCAACTGCAATGAATCTATGACATATAAACTTGAGTTTGCCTGTTGTTTGGACAAGCTTGGGACAGATTCTCCAAAACCAAAGTTGAGAGTGCAAGAGAAATACCTGGGGGTTTTTTTCTATATCTTTTTTGTTCTCATAGAAGTTTTTAAACCTTAATTTCCAAAGTCCTGATTTAGTTTTGCTTCAGTTTCTTGCCTCAGTGATGAGATCATTAAACACTTACACTTCCTCTAGCCTCTTTCCCAGTTGCAGGGCAGCAGCACCATGTGTATTAGAACAATGGGACCTCACTAGGTCTAACCCCTTAACAGTGATTTAAACCCAGCATTTGGATCTCAGGTGCACACAGGATATAGTGACTATCTGTACACAGAGTGGTCAGAAGGGAATCCTCAGAAGTCCAAAGCCAGTGTTGGGTCCTAGGGGTGCTGAACCACAGTCCCTTGCAGGTGCTGAAGCTGTCTTTCTGCAAAATCCGCCCTGTGACCAGACAGAGACTGTTTATTGTCAGTGTCGTGCGTAATTGCTGTTGTCATGTTCTTATCCTAGTAAAAATACTGCAGAGGGGTGTAGGATTAATATATTTCTCTCATAAATGATTCCTGGAGCTGAGAGGGACCCTATTAGCATGGCCCAGGAGCAAGAAAAGGGGCAAATGCATAGTTCTGGCACAATGCTGGGAGGCATTTGCCAGGGAAATCTTCCACGGCTCCTAATGCCTCCCTGGCTTTTTCCTTTACTGTTAGCAGCAAAACACTACTTTTAGGGGATAGAGTGGCAAGGAGGAGTGGAGCTTCCCCTCTCACCAGTGCCTTGTCCCAGCACATGGTTGAATACCCCAGGCTGTCACATGCAAGCTGGTCTCTCTTGTGAGGTCTGTGTGTGGAAGAGTGGGATTTCTCTTTCAGAGCAGTGCTAGCAAGTGTCAGGAAAGCTTTGCTGAAATATTAATTTGCCTCTGACAATACCCTAAATACAAGTAACAAGCAAGCAGACAGCTTCCCTGAGTGGAGAGTGGAAATGGGGCACTCCAGTCCAGCTGCCTGTGCTGCTGGAAAAAGGGCTGTTGCTGGGAGAGACAGGGAGTTCATTTCCATTTTCATTAAGCTGAATAAAATGCAGATAAAAATGCCATTAGAAGAAAATAGAATACAGTGTTTTGGATGTATAAATTTTAGCTTCTTTACCATAATCAGACTGCACTGCAAGCAACCTGGGGAGCATTAGGGAAGGAAAATGATCTTTATCATTATTTTTGTAAGAAATGTGGCTCACAGGGCATTCTTGGCCTGTGATTGCTCCTGGGCAGGAATTGTCAGGGTGGGAAGACAAGCTGAGAGCTGTAGATTCACTTCTCCTTCTGAATTCAGTCAGAAACTCCTGTTTTTTCTGTTTGATGTTGGTCTAAGAGACTGGGGTAGTGACTTTTATTGCTTGAGTCTCTTCAAATACCTGCCCTTCAAAGCTTTATGGTTTGAGGAGCAAAAAGATTCAATGTATTACACGTACCATGGCACAGATTTGGTCAATAAGAACTTCAAAGAGACATGTCCAGCCCTTGTTAAGCAAACCACACAACACACCGAGCAGGACACAAGGTGGCTGCTGGCTTTGGTTAAACCATGGAAGAATCATATGGCCTGGGCTCCTGGGATTTCCAAAAGACATGTGAGTCTGCAGAGATGATAAAACAGAGGTGTAGGGATGTGGCTGTGAGGCTGGAGAATTTTCTAGGAGGCTTATTGTTTACTTTCTTCAATTAAGTGGAGCCAGAAATACAGCTCATCACTGCTGCTCCTGTTGCTCAAGAGATTTGTGTTTGATAACACACTAATGTGTCTCTCTCGGGTTCTGTGCTGTGTCTTCTGCCTTAGAAGCAGACGAGTATTTCTGTATCAGCAGCAATGGGGTTTCTGCTGCTTTATGTGTGTGTATGAGGGGGTTAAGTTCTTTTTTCATTAAAGATAAAGCTTCTGAGAAGATAAATGCCAGTATATAGCTCTTGTGAGTGAAAGTGACTTCAGCCACCACTATCCTTAATAAATATGCATTGCAAAATCATCTCAGCTTCCTCTGATTCACATCAGGGAGTTTAAATTTGCCATTACTGGGAACCTGGCTTGTCAAAATCCCATCTGTAATTATAAACCTGCACCAGGAGACAGAGAAATGGTGGGAGAAGGAGTGAACCCATTAGTATTTGGCTGCAAAATGTGTCCTGTTTTCAGAATCATTTAAAAGATTGAAACACCCTGTGAGTAACAGCACAAAGTGTCACTTCAAAGCTGCTGATAAATCTGCACAGCGATAGTCACTGACCACCCCACTGCAGCCTGATTTTACACTCTAGCCTGGCACAGCCAGAAGCTCTGACTCTAAAGCAAATATAATTACCTGGGCAATAGCCCTGACATTTTTCAGGTCTGGTTTCTGCCTTTCCCTGACAGACACAGTGAAGCAATGCAGAAGGAATGTTGTTTAGCCCAGCCAGCAGCAAAGCCCCACAAAACCTCCTGCTCACTGCTCACTGCACCCCACTCCCACCCCCAGCTCCCGAGGGATGGCAGAGACCCCAGTGAGATGGGAGGAAAGAAAAGATAACCAAGGACCTCGTGGATGGAGACAAGGGCAGGGAGGGCTCACTGCCAATGATGGTTCTGGGCAAAACAGACTCAACTGCTCAACTTAGAAATTAAGAACAGTTTATTCTACACAACTCCCTCTCTTCCCTCACTCTCTCTCCTCCAACTCCTTCCACCAGCAGTCAGAAATGAAGGAAGAAAAGAAGAACAGGATGAACTCTCCTCTTCCAGCTTCTTCTTAAAAAGTGATCACAGAGGTGCCCAATGGCTCAGCCCCAGAGGTGGGTCTGACTCAGAGCCAGGGAAGGTTTCAAGCAGCTTCTTATAGAAGCCACTAGTGCAGCCCCTTCCCTGTTACCAGAAACCACACAAACTCATGACAAGGATGAAGGGATGGAGAGAGGGAAGGGCAAGGGGCTGGAGCAGCAGGTTACCAGCACACTACCAATCCTGGTGTTGATTCAAGGACAGAAAGCTGTGTTTCCTTTTGAAAGGCTTCCTGGGAGCAGGTGCTTGCTGGAAGATGCTCTGCCAAGGACAGGTTTTCCTCAATGTTTGTATCACATCTGATGAGATTTCACAGGGACTCAGACAGCAGGATTAAAATAAGTAAAGCTAAAACAAGAAAGGAGATGGATCACTGTGTTGAGGCACCTGTGGATATTTCTTTGTGTTGTGTTAGTTGTGCCTCCCTGGGTTCTGCTCAAAGCAGAGAAGTCGTGGGAGTTGTTAATACCCATCGGCACAGCATTGAAGGGCAGGGCCTTTGCCAGTCAGTCTGGCACTGCAGGCACTTTCTACTTTCTGTTTTTTCATCCTCTGAACTACAGTAACATCTCAGGCATTGAGTTTACTGTAGAAAATCAATAAGAAGCACTAAAAGCTCAATGGAGCGGCAGGAGCCAATGGCAGAGCTCAGGACATGTCATGTCCATATGTGCCCTCGCTCCACCCAAAAGGGTTGTGTCCAGAAAAGCCTCTGAATCTGCACCACTTCTGCTTTTTAAACACCAGTTTCCAGATGGTACAACAGCATCAGTGCATAAGAAAACAGCTTTCTTGACAGGTATACCCAGATTGGTTTTACTTTGCCTCCCAGCTGTAGGCAAACAGGGTTAACCCTGGGCATGTACAAGCAGCCCAGGAAACTCCTGATGTGGTTCCCCTGAGCAGTCATCCCATGAGGCTGGAGATGAAATGAAACACCCTGTGTCACCCCTGCTTAGAGTTTATCATAGGCTGAATTATTTTAACTTGAAAGAGCAAATGCCATGACTTGAAACTGCAGCTGCTCTCCTCCGTGCATGTGCAGTAACTGAGTAATGTGTTTGTTTGCTGGGCTGGGTTGGTTGGTTTTTTGCAGGGAGAGCCTTTTTGAGAGTGCTCCTTGTTAGCAAGTTCACAGCACATCCTTGGCAGGCATCTTAATGAGCTGTCAAAGCTCCCCTGCTGCTGCCCAGGCAGTGAGGAGGAGTGAGCGGAGCTTCCTTGCAGCACAGAGACATGTGTGTGCCCAGAGAAGAAGGGAGTGTTTCATGGGCAAAGGCTGGGAGCAGAGCAGGGGCTCTGGGCTGGGGTGGCTTGGGAGGAGTAGGGAGCTTGGGAGTGAGATGTAACTGATAGTTTTTGCAAATTGCTTTCCAGACTATGGAAGGGAAGTGAAAATCCTAGAGTAAAATCATCAGCTGTGTCCATCTCACTCCATCTGGGACTGTTGGGCTGTGGGTGATGAGAGGGAGAGACTCAGCTCTGCCAGGGGGTTGAACAGCAAAATTGCTTTTCTCTCCATAGCTGGTCAGCAAAAGAAAGTAAAAATACAAAAACATGATGTGTAAGTAAGGGGAGAAAAATGAAATTAAATAGATCAAACAGAACTCCTGCCTGCTCAGCACAACAGGCAAGAATCAAGTAGCTCAGAAATACTTAGTCAGCCATATCTTTCCCAAGCTAGTCCTGGGAATTGTCCTGCACTGTCTCCAGGAAGACAGTAGGAACCACAAAACCTTGCACTTTGCTTGTAACATTTTATTCCTGGTGACCAACCCTGACATGAGACATCACTGGATTCCCCACATAGCGTCAGTACTCAAGCTTGAGCTGGTCCTGTAGACCCATGGTCGGGATTCTCCTGTCAGGAGCATCCAGCACAGAGAGAGTGGCAAACACCTCAACTGGCAGCCCCTGAGAGCCCACAGTGTCCTCTGTGTCAGCCTTGAGCATGTACAAGGCCTACCTTCAACTGTAGCAAGATCCTGTTATGTCTTTGCCTTGGAGCCCCAGGATGTTATAGACTGCCTAGATACATGCAAGAGGCCTCTTACATGGGCAGAGGAGGCTGACAGACGTGTCATGAGCCCTGTAAGACACCTGGGGCAGCAGCTGGACATAGAGGGGTTAACAGAATATCTTATACAGCAGAAAGTTCCCTATCAACAACTGCATCAGCCTGGAGCTTCAGCCAGGTCCCCTCCAATGTCCATGGAGAAATAAAGGTTGGAGATGAGACCAGACAGAGTGTTCTTTGCATTTCTATTGTCAAAGGAAAGGTGATGGCTGGTGGCCAGCAGAAGTTTTGCTGGACTCCAGGTGACAGTGATTGCCAGGAACAGGGCTCCTGAGCTGAGTTTCTCTTGCATGGTTACCTCTCTCCTGGCAATCAGCCAGGCTGATAACACAGTGTATCCTGTCTGCTTCTGGCTGCAGAGAGCCTGTCTGCTGCTGTAATGACCCTCTCAACTACTTGGACAATTAATAGTAACAAGCTTAGAAAAAGAATGAGACGAGACCTATGAGCACATCATCCACCTCAAGTGAATGAGGCAGCTCAGGTTTTGTCTGCCTAAACACTCAGAGATGATGCAGAGGGAAAGAGACCTCAAGTTCTTCTCCAAAGGGAGAGGCAAGGGGACAATGCAGGAGAGCACATGCTACTTCGCAGGAGTACAGCTGGGGTCACCAGCCCAGTCTTTAACCATGCTTTTCTCTGCCTAGTGGGCAGCTGCACTGTGTGCAGCCTGATCAGTGCACAAACTGGCTGAGTGGACATCATGCACAGGTCCAGCCCAGCAGTGCACCCGCGTGGCACGAGTCCCTCCCCTGCAGGGCAATGATATTTTAGCAGCAGCCAGAGCCTCTGTGGCTCCTGTGCCTTAGGTATGATGGATTCTCACCTGCCTCTGAGCAAGCACGGTGCCCAGAAGCATTGCCTGGAGCATCATTCAACCCTGTAGAGTCAAGTGTGAAATCCTTAGGCTCCTGGAAGGTTTTGCCCACAACAGTGCATTTGGACTCCAGTACTGGCAGAAGGATGCAGGGCTGTGGGCGGTGCAGCAGAAAATCACTGCTGTCTTTGAGGTGTACCAGCACTCTCTACGGCTTAAGCTGTCTGAGATCTCTCTCCCATTTCTCTCTGCTCAAATGTCATCTTTTTCCTCATGCAAACACTGAACCTGAGAGGTCCTTGCCTGTTCTTTGATGGTGTGAAAAGAGAGAAAAACGTAAAGCAAGCTGGTGGGCAGGTCACTGGAAGAAGCACCTGTATCACATCTCATGGCTGCTGAAATGGAGGCACAGAGTGGATCTGGTCACCCTCAGAAACAGGAGCACTATGGTGGGAGGGAGGTAACCCAGACAAGAGAGGGAAGAGGAAGAGGTTGGCTGGTGAGGTCAGGAAAGAGGAGTTATTTTGGACTTGCTGGGCAACAAGAAGCCCATGTTGAAAGACAGTATGTGAAGCTAGGGGAGAGGTAAAGCAACAGGAGCTCAGTGGATTGGCCCATGCAGGTTGGATGTAGAAGAGAGCAGCTCAATCATCTCCCATACAGCTGATTGCTGCCTTAGCATCTCTGCATCTTGTGCTGATCACTTTGGGTAAATCAGCTCTGACTGTCAGTTAATGTGAGTTGGATCCTGTTTTATCAGATCCTGAAAGGTCATAAAAGAGGAAGCTGAAAGACTGTAAAAGCCCCAAGGCAGGAAGGTGAGAGACACTAGCTGTGGGAGTGCCAGACCAAAGCCACAACTGTTCTCATGGTGGTTAAAGTCATTAATGACACAATCCAGGATGAACATCCATGCACAGCTCTGCTCTTTTCTGAAATGCAGACCTCCTGGGCTTTTTGGACTGCATCTGCAGATGGAGTACAAATTGGCAACAGCAATTAGAAAGGCACCTGGGAGATGAGCAGAGTGCTCATGAAAAGCAGAGAAGCACCAAAGCAGATCTTCCAGTATTTAGAGTGTGATTCTGGGTCCTGAGGTTTCAGACCATTGACTCCGTATTGGGTGGCTCATGAGAGTGTTGGGAGGCTGGAGCTGGGGCATGTATTTATATGTGCATCAGGCTCTATGGGAACTCACTGCTGCAACTGCTTGTTAATATATAAGAGGGTACAGAAAGAGCCTAAAGAACATTCATCATGTGCTGAACATTTATAGGTGCTGGGGCTGAGCATTCATCACTCCAGAACTGAAGTAACTACTTACATACATGAACAGGAGTGTAAATGCAATGCTTACTGTAAGCATACCACCAGACCCATGTTCAAAACCTGGGATGAGTGGCACATTGCAGGAAAATATGAAAGTGTTTCTCTTGTAATATGTTCAGTATTATCTGTGACAATATTAGATTCAACCAGACACCTCTAGAGAGGTCTGTAGGTCTTGCCAGAATTACAAAGAGTGGGACTCCTGGCAATGGTCTCTGTTGGACAGGTTTCCTGGAGCCCTGACTAACGAGGGAGATGTAACAGAAGGTGATAGGTGCATCCATCTTGTACCCACAGAATGCATTTGCATGATGTTAGTAATGATAAAATACATTAGCTGGCTGAAGAAAGTGACTTTCAGATGTGCTCAGCGTGGCCTATTTTTGCTGTCAGTAAAGTTAATGGCAAAACTCCAATTTTTTTAGGTAAGAAGAAACTAGTAGGGGCCATGCCCTATGCTTCCATCCCCACCCTTCTCTTTATTAAATTACTTGTAATAGAAAAAGGACCCCATTATGCCTCCATACAGCCAATCAGACTCATACCTCTAGACAACTTTCCTCCAAGAAATTAGATTAGAAAGAGATACTGAAAACCATTATTACAGCTTGGATACAGCTTTATCAAACAAAATCTCTAACACATATTTGACAAAAAATAAGACAATTTCCTGTCCATGAGAATCAACTTACCTTAGAAATAAGTTGGGCCTGACTTTTTGAGTAAAAAAACCCCAGGAAAAACTCAGTTGTTCAGCACTTTGGAGAATCAAACTCATTGATGCACTTTTCTTCCCCTTTCCAAAGCGAAAAGAAATAATTCAAAAGGTTTTGAAATGGTGACTTTCTTCACCACCAACTGCGGATGACAGCTCAGAAAGCAAACAGAAAGGAGGGGAGCAAAGTGTTATTTAAATTTGTGCCATGTGTCATTTTTCTCTTGCTATTAAATTCAACAGAAAACAAAGTCCACTATAATCAGGAGCGATTGTTATGGTAGAAACATTTATAAGGTACAATGAATATAAATGGCTCACTTTCCCTTGAGCAGAGTGAAAGGGAAACACTGTTAAAAAATTGTTTCTTAGAGGCTTTGGCAAGAAACCCAGCACCAAGGACCTGCTGAACCCAAACAAGCAGAGCTCCTGGTATATAGGGAAGGACCAATCTTCCTGGTGAGACCTAAAGAGGATCTTTAGGCAATGTTGCCATTAAAATTACTTACCAGAGTCTCAATGGCACTATTTGTGCCTTTGGAAGGACTATCAGAGTTAAAATGAATGGATTGTCTGCTCTCTGCAGCCTGAACCAAGCTGTGGAGTTTAGCCCTTGGTGCTGGCTTATTTAACATACAGAGGATAAGTTAGGGCAGTATGTTTGTAGTATCTCAGCTGTCAGAGTCAGCCTTTTACTCTGGGAGATACCCTCATGGAAACATGAATTTGGATCAGACTAACATTTGAACTGAATGATCAGACTGTTGTTTACATCTCTTTTTCTCCAAGAACACAACCTCTTCTTTGAGGTTTAAAATGGAGCAGCGTGGGCTCCAGCCTTTCTGTACACAATGAAACAGATCTAGATCAGCCTCCTGTCCTAGACTCCTAAAGGTGAGCATCTCTTATGTCAATCAGAAGTGACATATCTGGATGAAAGAAATATGGTTCTTCAGTGCTTCATTGCTTCACCAGACACTAATTTGGACTGTTAGCAGAGTGAGGTACCACAAGTGAACCCAGAATGCACAGAGTGGACTCACCAACAGCTGCAGGTGTCCTGCTGTCCTGGGCATGCTCTGCCTTGTTCTCTTGGATCCCAATCCATCCATTTCCATCTCTTTCTGCTCACAGAAAGGAGATTTTTGGTCCAGAATCTGTAATGAGTTCCTAGGAAGAGCACAGATGCAAACCCTGCTAGCCAAGCCAAAGGAGACTGAATATCCAACAGCACGGGCTTGCAAAAGGACCCTGGAGAGTCTCCAAAAACAAGGGTCTGAACATCTGTGAAATGGGGAACAGGGAGGTATGACTTGAGCTTCCTGCCTTTACCTCTGTTTCCATGACCTCCATTCAAGAGTGTCACCAGTGTTATGGTTTGAGCTGGGCTGGGAAAACAAAAGTACTTTAACAATCTTATCTCAATTTCACAAATCTGGCTATCACCACGTTAACTTAATTAATTGTTACCATCTATGTAATTAAGCAGTAACATAAATGATTCCCTCTTGGTGCTGATGAAGATAATGAACAACAATCATGGCTGCTTTGTTTCACAGCACTAATCTGTTTTGAAATATACATTGATTTTATTTTGATTAGGACTAAACCTAGCTTCCACTCTGCAAATAAACCTCTCTGATTTGAGTAAATTGCTGTTGGCATTTACATTATGATAATCAGCTCAGAATCCATCTGATCAGCTGCTTTCTTACTGTGTGTCAGTTGCTTACTTCTTAGTCCACTATAATTATGATGTTGTCGTTTGGAATGTTTAATTATGACTTCCTTTTGCTTCACATTTTCCCCATCACCATCATTATCCAGTGAGTACCCTTTAACTCTGTAAGCCCCATGCTCATGCAGGCTCCTTGTCCACAGCCAGTTTCACACTGGTTCCTGTGACAGTACTTTGAATGACCTGGGGAGCTGCCTTCCCAAGCAAAACTCATTTCCAAGGCTCTAGCAAGAAAGGAACTTTGTGAAGACTCCAGAGGAAAACAGGAATGACATGTTCCTTTTGTCCTGAAGCTCTGTTTCCCCTTGTTTTCCTGAGCCCTTTGGAAAATTTTGGTAGTTCACAGAACCACAGAACGGTAGGGGTTGGAAGGGACCTCTATAAAGATCATCTAGTCCAAGCTCCCTGCTAAAGCGTGTCCACCTAGATGAGGTCCCACAGGATGTTACTGTACGTAGTGCCACGTAGCTTCAGAGACTTAGGGAACAAGACAGCAGCAGCATGGATGTTAAATGTCCCACACTGGTTGTTCTCACTCCCCAACAATACAACATAATAAATCTACTAAGCTTGATATACCTGCTGTACCCAGGAAAGCTTCTCTCTGTGCAGAAACTCCTCTGCTTCCCAGACAACTGGAACACTACTTTCTTGCTCTCCTCATTTCAGGCCCCTGGGATGGTCATGGTTTCACCTACACCTTTATCTCACCTTGCCTTCTTGCTCCCTGTAGGGAAGGGACCCAGCTCAATCTCTTGCTCAGTCAACATTCAGCCCCACAGTTCAGGACTGCAGCTGTGCAGTCCAGTGCAGGACTCTGTGCAGCAGTCCATCTTGCTATCAGTAAGAGGAGCCTGGTATCAAACTGCGTTAAAAATACCTTGACTAGCTCCTGCCTCTCTCCCAGCTTCCCTGGCTGCCCCATGCTCAGCCCCATGCTGCAGAGGGGCATGCTGAGCACAGCAAAGGTGGGTGCTTGGGTCTGGATCTCAAATCAAACACCAGTTTCGTAGGTGCAGTCACTGCACTCAGGTATTTCTTTGGAAATGGCTGAATTTTTCATGCTGTTTGCAGGGCAGAGTGCTCTCTGGCAGCACAGAGATTTTTTTTCAGCCCAGTGTTGAACTCTTTGTTTGAATTATTCACAACATTTTGTTCTGGCATTTTCTAAATGACACTTTTCCCCCTTTTTCAATGCAATGGTGATTTCTATTTCTATTTTGTTTTGAGAAGAGAAAGACATCCTCTTCAACAATCCTCTTTTCAGATTTCCCATCTCAAATGATCACAAAAGACATGTTTTCCTTTTGAACTGGAAGACAACTTATGCCCAGAGCAGCCCAGCAATCAAATACATTTTTTGCCCCAGTGAATGTAACCAACATTTGTACGATGTTCCTGGGACATAATGTCTCAATCACTCTTTGCCATGATATTCCCTCCCATCACTTTCAGCCAGCCTATCCAACAAGGAATTTATTTCTGATATACAAAAACACCCAGGACTAGGAATGCTGCTAGAGGGTTTGTTGAGGAGGGGATACAGTACCTCCTGCTGGCTTATTTTGAATATTAAGTACCACATCTCTCCTTACAGCCTTTACTGATCTCTCCTCCTTTCCCAGGCTCTGCTGCAGCCCTCCCCATGATGGTCAGCACTGCAGGGAAGTAGGGAAGTGTCAGGGTGAATAGCTCAGAGTGGTCCTGAGCCCCGAGTCTCATCCTTCCCTTCTGTATTTCCCCACAGGTATGTGCCTGGAGAGCCACACACAGCTACAACAGAGTGGTCAGGATTATGTAATCCCTTTGACTCCTGCTAAGCTCAGCATCATGCTCTGAGTGCAGAGTCTGCCTCAGCATGGTGCCAGTGTGCTCAGGATCTCTTCTGCACGCTGTGATGTGAAACACACAGGGTGAAAAACTTCATAGCTGTGGAAAACCAGTCCTGAGGTCACACACTGAGGTCCAGTGTCATGCAGGGGAGAGGGGGAGCTCTAAAGAAACACAGGCCTCCTCAGGCAGGCAGCTCACAAGAACCATCATCACCTCACAGGCATTCAAAGCTGCCTGAGCACCTGAGTGCAGGAGAGAGCATCTTCAGAGGAAACAAAGGGCTAGAGTGTATCACAGCTATTGCAGATTTCTAGAGCCTGGGATATGGTCTTAGGTAAGCAGACAAAGTCCACCAGCATTGTTAGGCCAGCCCTTTACCACTGGAGGAGGACAGGGGCAGGGAGTTACACACATTGTGTTGTACCTCCAAAACCAGGAAACCTAAGAATTATCTTAGAAATTCATTGCAAAAATAATTTGATCGTCAGCTAGTCCCTAAGCATCATGGACTTGTTCTTTCAGGGAGTAAGATCAGACTTTTTTCTTTCAGAAACAAGCTTCTGGAAAGTTTCAGTATCTGAGGGTGAAGCACATAGTCTGATCTGCAGCTAGATCGTGTCAGCTGCTCATTTATGAGGACATGGATGGGGAATGAGGAGTGTTTTTTTCTCCACAATGCAACCATTTCATCATCATGCAGCCCCACCAGTACATCTGAGAGAGATTTAGGACCAAAATGGCCCCATAACTCTCATTGTTCCGATCTGGAAACTGAGACACAGCACAGCACAATCACTCGTCCAGCACTGGCACTGATGTCCCATTTATTTTCCAAAAGAACATCACACAGTCAGAGGAAGAACAGTTTCCACCCACTTCAATGTGCCTACCATATCACTAGGAAGAGAGGGTTAGACCCTATGATCAAAGTGAACAGCAGAGAAGACAGGATGGCCATTCAAGCAGAAAGCTGAGTTCTATCATTTGAATCATTTCTGGCCTGGGGCATGCAGAAGGAAGCTTAATGAATAACTAGGGGTGTCACAGGGAAAAAGAGCCTTTGAAAAATGCAAAGCCAAACTGCAAACATGCAGGGAAATCTGAACTCTTCCCTTCAAAGCAGTTAAAGTCAGTGTTAAAGGGCTATTTCTGGTAAGGTTTCCGTTCTGTCGCCTGTTGTGCACAATCTTTGTTTCACTCAAATTCCTTCTCACACACCAGGTTTTTTTATTTCATGCTTGAGCTCTGCTGCTGGCTCTGGTGAAGATGTGTTGTGTCTGCAAACAAATGACACCATGAGGTACTGCTGGAGTTGTGAGGAATGAAAGAATCATAGAATCATTTAGATTGGAAAAGATCTTTGAGATCATTGAGTCCAACCAATAACCCAGCACTGGCACAGCCACTCCAACCATGTCCCTAAGTGCACATCTGAACATCTTTTAAATACCCCCAGAGATAGAGACTCCATCACTTCCCTGGGCAGCCCATGCCAGGGCTCAAAAAGTCTTTTGGTGAAGTTTTTTTCCTAACACCCAATCTAAATCTCCCATTACTCAACTTGAGGCTATTTCCTCTGTCTTATCACCTACTATCTGGAAGATTGACCCCTACCTCACTCCAATCTCCTGTCAGGCTGAGAGGAGGCTCCTGTCTCCCTTCAGCCTCTTCTTCTCCAGGCTCAACACCCCCATTCCCTCAGCCTCTCCCCAGTACCCTTGTGCTCCAGCCCCTTCCCCAGCTCTGTGCCCGGCTCTGGCCACGCTGCAGCCCCTCAGTGTCCCTGTGGCAGTGAGTGAGGGGCCCAGCACTGAACACAGCCCTGGAGCTGCAGCCTCCCCAGGGCCCAGCACAGGGGACAATCCCTGCCCTGCTGCTGCTGCCACCCCAGTGCTGATCCAAGCCAGATGCCCTTGGCCTTCTTGCCTTTCTGGGCTCACTTCAGTTGACTGTCTCAGTTGACTCTGAGTCAGAATCACAAGGGCACTTTTCAAGCATTTGGTGAAACGATATTTTGCATTCATCAGGCTTTTTACTGTGAGCTGCAGGAAGGGTAAGCCTGCAAAGCCCTCTTGTGCCAAAGCTCCCATGGCAGCCCTCTGCTCAGAGGAAAAAAACCCAAACACAGTACTGAAATCCCATCTCAGCTTCTCAACAGATGGCAATAGCACAGGGTCTCTGCACAGTGGACAGCCACACTCCCAGCCTGCTGCATGGCCAGAGAAAGGGATTGCTTTAGGTCCTCTGGTTGTCACTATTAATCAAACATTAAAGTGAAGGACAAGCGGATTTTGCTGATTTAATGGATAATTCCAGCTCATTTGGTCCATCTAATTCAAACTATTAGAACTGCATCTGAAGTGACCACTGACTGTCCCTGCTTATCTTTGTCCATAGGTTTAAATACGGGTCAATGCAGGTAAGCAGTGCTCCAGCAACTCCTAAAAATAACAGAAGTTTCTATTTACATGTGCTTTTGGTGAATATTCTTTCCCTTGTTACTGCTATTTGGGAGGGGGTGCTGCAAAATGAAATCTTTTCTTTCTCCCTTTCTTGTTATGGGAATAATTTCTTCCATCTCCTAATTGAACCTCTAATGACACACTTAACAACTGTGCCTTGTTAAGGCACTCATTACTGCAATGGTTTGTAAAGGAGGGCAATGAGCTTTGTGAATGCTGGCTAGGCTTAAGACAGACTTATGAGTAGTCCTGATTAATGTGGCCATTGACTGACTAGGAGAAAATGATGGGCAAACTTTAACATAACCCAAGGAATACTCTTTTACACCAGAAACACTGCGCACTCCTTTTCTGGCACAACAACAGCACAACAAGTACCATGCAAGCTACAGAGAATTTATAGACTGCAATGTGCTGCTTAGTTTATCAAAGAAAAGGTATCTAAACCTCAATATTCCACAAAACAGAAGGGAAATACGATGGTCTCTGTCAAATTAACGACCTCAGACCAGCAGCAAAGGCATCAAAGGTTGCCTTGGAAGCTTATACTTTACAGTGGACTCTTTATGTGATGAGGTCCACTCAGTAAAAAAAACCTCTCAACATACCATAGTTCAGAGTGTAGAAGGAATTTCTGCTCCCAAAGATCTCATTTCCAATGTTGGAGCAGGTAGAGAAGTGAAGCAAAGGGACAACAGGTCTTTTTCTCTCTCCTGGGAGACATCATCCTTTATATCCTCTCCTGGGCACGCAGGATTTTTATGGACAGCAGAACATGCTTCACTGATCCAGGTAGATCATGGGAACTCTAGACTGAAGACCAAGTCTCTCAGAAATGCATATAAACTTGCAGGTGAATATTCGGTGTAAAGTAAAATGGGTACAACTGCTGCAATGATGAAGGAGATGGTGCATCTGAACACACAAGAAATCACTCATGTTGCATATGGGCCTTAACTTCTCTGAAACTCAGGAGACAGATTCATCCTGAAAGACAAATCATATGCACATTCCATGCATTGTAAATATAAGGATGATTAAAGAGCTCCATAGATTAACGAGACATCTTATCTAGGTTGGTAAGTTGGGGTTTGTTGATCCTCATCAGTATGATTGATCTTAAGGTTACCTGAAAACACAGTCCTGCAAAATTTTTGCCCTGACTCCAGGCTGCTGCCTTCAGGTAACTGCAGTCTGCCCAGTAACGAGATCAGCTCTCCCCCATGTACATGCCATCTCCATGCCTCTCTGCCACAGGACTGGGGCACACCTGGACATACAGTTTTCGAGCACAGAAAGTTCTCCAGCAGGGATTCTGCAGCTGCCTCCATCTCACTGCTAGTCCTGTTGCATTTTACCTCATGCTGACAACCCATAGATGCATTCAGAGTAATATACCCAAAGGGATATGGGATGCATATTATTGTGCACTTTAGAAACAAGGTTATGGAAGGGTATGAAGAATACAGAGTCTTACGTCCTGACTGCATGTTGTTTGCGGTGGGGTCCTTACAAGTAGGCTGTTTGCTTCCCTAAGCTTCAATGTCTAAAGAGAAAGTACTGGCAGAAACACAGTTCAAGAGGTGCCCCTCAAAAAATGTACATGTTCTTATTTGTCTATGTCTCAGTGAAACTTCATTGTATGATACCTATTGTACAAGTGGATGAAATCTTGGGAGCAATGGCCATTATTGTAAGGAGTCACTGAAGATCTGTAAGGTACTGGGAAACTTGAAAGAGAGTAGATAATGCTAATCTGTACAATCTGTAAAAAAGAAAGAAGAGAGTCAGGAGCTCCCCTTACAAACCTATATAGCTTCAGTTGTCAGAAAATACTGAACTGGATAATCTAATAGACTATCTGTGAGCTCACAGAAGAGTATAAAGAGATGAGTAACACTCTATATGGATTTGTCAAGAACAGATATGTCAAACCAATCTAATTCTCATTTGTGACAGTGCAAAAAGTCTTGTGGATAGACAAGCAACAGACAATGTCATAGATCTTGATGCTTTTGACACTGTCTTTCCATGACACTTCCATGAGCTAGAAAAATCTGATCTCAGTGAATATATTAGTGAGTAGTTGCAAAGCTGGTTAGAAAATTACAGATGGAGCAATCATTGGCAGATTACTGTCAAAATAGGGAGCTGTCAAGAAACACTTCCACATAGCTTATCTTTTAGGTTTTGAGTACATGAGGTTCAGCCAGTCATCTTATCCCTATGTAAAACACAGTATTCCTTAAAATGATTTCTCTTCAACTTATCAGAGGCAAATTTAGCTTTGGACATACTGAGCTTGGGAAGGGAAGGGAAGGGAAGGGAAGGGAAGGGAAGGGAAGGGAAGGGAAGGGAAGGGAAGGGAAGGGAAGGGAAGGGAAGGGAAGGTGAGGGAAGGTGAGGGAAGGTGAGGGAAGGTGAGGGAAGGTGAGGGAAGGTGAGGGAAGGTGAGGGAAGGCCTGGTGTGACTGGTGTGAGTGTAGATCAAACTATCCAGTTCTCCCATTAGTGTTCTTTTGTTATCCACTTTTCTTCTGAAGCATACTGCTCTTGAGAGTGCAAAGATGGAATCAACCTGGAGAGTCAACCTGTTAAATTCTCATCAACTAAAGGCTTTACTTTACTGGTTGTTGCTTAAATAAGCAAAGCTAGTCATACAAGGACAAGGTCCAACTGAGCAATAGCTTTCTTCTATTCCCACTCACACAGTGGGATGCCAGTCCTGCTTGCTCCTGACAACTCCTCCCTTTCAAGAGATGGAGGAAGCCACACAGAGCCTTTCCATGAGAAATGTCAAGATAAACCCTTTTCTGCTCCCCAGGCCTCTCCACATCAGCACAGAAAGGCCAGGGGTGCCTGCACACTCAGAGCCCTCCCCATCCCTCTCACTTAATCTTTTTTTTTTGTGGAGAACAATCTGATTAAAGCAGTGCAGGAGAGAAGCAGATGGCAGTTTTGACGTTAGGTGAAGACAGCTTAATCTCCATCTGTGCTGACATTTTCACATGTCTCCCTGCAAACGCTGGCCCCCTGATAATCACTAATGCAGAGCTGGGAGGCCGAGGGCTGCCCTTTCTCGGGGCAGGATGCTAGCAGAGACTGGAAATGTGCTGTGGCCCTGGTTGAAGAAACTGATTCCAGTGCCTTTGTGACTGGGCTATCAGCCTAATTAGCACCCCACACACCTAGACATTGCTGAGCTCAGGCTTTCGAGTTGCTTCAGCTCTGCTCCACTGGCACTGCTCACACTGCACACAGCTCTGGAGCAGCAATTAGGGAAGCTTCAGAGCAGTGTGAGAGGAAAACAGTCTCACAGGCAGTGTGTAGTTTGAAGGCAAGCTAATTATAATGAGGCATATTCCAGTATCTGTGACACCAAATATTGCTGTGGTTGTTTCTGTAAGTCAGAAGTATCTTGCAATTTGGCATTAAGGTTTGAGTGCATCTGCTAGGACACTTCCACAGTGGGGCTTGCCAGACAGAAATATATTTGCCACCTTTGTCTAGGTGCAGGATGAGCATTGAGACAGCCTTTGGCACAGCTGCTGAGGGCAAGTTGGGGGTATGTGATAGCCTAATCCCCACTGTGGGCACGTGGCATATGGGAGTGGGAGTTCAGTGGTATCACAAGCCACTTGTTCACCTGCTGGAATGGCAACTGTTTCATATAGCCCCCTTCATCACCTCAGACACACAGGCACTACTGAAATTGAGAGCTCAATAATAGCTTCATAAAAATGGCAAACCCCTAAAATTCAAACAAAGGGATAATACTGCAAAACAGATGACTCTGCAGTGGGGCACTGACCAGAGCACTAAGAAATCTGCTTTTGCTGAGTTTAGATGTCAGGAGCTGAGGCACAGACCCACTTTCCCATGTGCCAGCCTCATATGTGGTCCACACAACCCAGTAAAGGAGGTGAGATGGCCAACTGAGGAGGCAGGAGCATCTCAAATCAAGGTTTGGTGGGATGACAAAGAGGCATAGCAGTAGGGATGGCATTTCAGTCCAGTAGCCAAACAGAAGCAATTGCAAAACTCCTCTTGTTAAATTTATCAGGCAAATAACACAAAGCAATGGGAAATGTGCAGCTTAAATGAAGCAAACTTCTGATATCATGGAAGATAGGCAGGGTAATATTTTGACCCAACTGAAATGTCAAAGCTCTTGTTAATAGCAACAGCAACAGTTTGTCTTTTGCAGTGAAGAAATTAAAGCATTAGGTCCTTGAGACACTAGAAGGAGAGGAGAGAGTGATCCAGTGGACAGATGAGACCTGATGTGTCAGCATAACTCGGGGAGGCTGTTCTTCATGAAGTCTCTCCAAGGATTGATCCCAAACCTGCAAGATGTAAAGAGGTCACAGCTGCAAATTCCTCCTCAAGACCTGAACTGCCTTAGAGCTCCAGAGGATTAGACCCAGGGTTTGACTGGTTCTCTGTGGCTGCACATTCAGGACAAATTTGTGAGAAAGCTCTAGGGCAGGGTCCCGGGGCGCAGCAGGCAGCAAGGCAGACTCTCATGGGGCCACGGCCAGGCACAGCATCAGACAGCTCAGCACTGCAGCCACAGCTCTTGGGTTAAACAAAGCTTTTGATTCTGAGCAACACTGAGTCTTGTCAGCTTCTGCTGCCTTTGGTAGGGCTACAGCACGCTCAGTGTTTGCCAGAAGGTGACTTAACACAGTCAGGAGATATTTACTGCAGTTCTGGTTATGCTGTATCTTCCACACACCCACCTACAAGCATTTACCTCCCTATCCCACCCTGTGTACATTTCACATAGGAATCAGGCAGCAGGCACTATGCAGTGCACATTATGGTTCTTGACATGAGTCCTACATCCATTTGTTTAGGAGATTCTCTGCTGATCAAAACATATGAGTGCAGCACCTCAGAGAACTACAAAGCAGACCCAGGTCAGGAAGGCACCTATGGCAGCATCTCCTGAGAGCAAATAGCTTATTTGAGGCTTCTGGAGCTCCATAAATTAACACAATCTGTACAGACAGTTTTAGGATGCCTCCTACGGCTGACTGACACCCAGATGAGCTGCTGCACAGGGACCTTTCCTGGGCAAGCACAGCGATTTATAGCACTATTGTAGTGTTTAGTATTCTCCAGTTAGGGGGTGTGACTTTAAGGCACTGCATGAATTACTCGTTTCTCAACTTCACAGAGCATCCTTGAAATGCTACTTGTGCCATCTTGTGTTTTTCCTGCTCTAAATCAGTTTAAGTGTTTTGTTCTCCCTGCCATCTACTTTTATATATCTACCCTACTTGAACGTGCCCACAACACCATATACACTGCATTTCCAGGCAGGTAAACAATCTTTCATGTTTTAGGAAGGACAGCTCAGCCTAACATAGACATTAGAGCTCCTGACCATCTGTGACTTGTTCAAATCAGCCAAGAAAAGATGAAGTTTTGATGACCACGTCTCCCATGTTCTGCTGGTTCAAATCAGCCCGTGTCAGACGTGAGGTTATTATGCACAACTCCCAGCCTCAGAGCTGCAGGCTACCCTGAGAAAAAACATCTTTGCATGGGAGCTTTGAAGACAGTTGAAAGGTTACAGTGAGGTCCTACCTCTATAAAACATGAGCATTGCACACTTCTCCAAGGGGAATGCTGGTAACACATGACCTCAATTCTAGGAACAATTCATCCTTTATAAAACCTGGGACTGTCTTTGGTTAAAATCTTTATGCAGGGTGAAATTTAGAAAGCCCAAGGCTAGAAAGAAATTGTCTAGAAACAAGCCAATAATCCATTTACAGCTTTGGTTCAGACTTTACCCACTCTTTTTCTAGTAACTCCTAAATTTAACCAAGCTGCTCAGAATATCAGTGAACATCTCCTGTTCTCCTTTAACCACGTTACTTGTCATTGTCAGGGAGACAAGTATGATCCATACCTACCCTATAGGATGACAGAGAGCTTCTCATGGTATGTCCTTGCTCTTTGGAGCCTGGCTGGTGTTCAGCATCACATCAAATCTTCCTGGCTCCTCACTTGGTGAATGAGACTTCATAATCTAGAGAACAATGTGTGGCAGCTAAAAATAGCCGTTGGCTGCAGGAGTCCTCAGGTGCCAATCCACTTGTGATAACATCATGGGATTTGTGAAAGCTTTGACATATAACTGATGGCTGGCTGAACACTTGCAAATAGTGGCTAAGCTGATCACAAGAAACCAAAAAAGTGCTTTGTTTGAGGAGGTTCTGCAGAGCTGTTCTGCAGTATTTACTCAGCTTTATCTCTGTTTTCATTTATGTCAATAATGATGAAATGTTCCATACAACTGCCTGTGACTCTGCCCTGCCCGACCTGCCCAGCCCCAACAGCAGCCAGGCCAGTGAAGGCATTGAATGGACTCACTGAATTACTTCAGTTGGAAAAGCCCTTGAAGCTGCTGCAGTCCCAGCCCTCCCCTCATCCTGCCCAGCCCACCACTAACCCCTGACCCTCAGCACCTCAGCCCCACGGCTTTGGGATCCCTCCAGGGCTGGGCACTCCCCCAGCTCCCTGGGCAGCCTGGCACAGGGGCTGACACCCCTCTCAGGGAAACAGTTCTGCCTCAGCTCCAGCCTCAGCCTCCCCTGGGGCAACCTGAGCCCATTTCCTCTTGTCCTGTCATTCATTACTGGAGAGATGAGACCAACCCCCAGCTCTCTGCAGCCTCCTGTCAGGGAGTGTCAGAGAGTGCTCCTGTCTCCCCTCAGCCTCCTCTTTTCCAGGTTGAGCACCCTAATTCCCTCAGCTGCTCCACATCAGACTCATGCTCCAGACACTTCCCCAGCTCTGGTGCCTATCTCTATACACACTCCATCACCAAAATGTCTTTCTTTTAGTGAGGGACCCAAAATTGTACACAGTATTCGAGATATGGCCTCACCAGCACTGAGTACAGGGGATCAATCCCTTCCAGGACACAGAAGTGACTGTCTCAGTGCTCCTCAACAACTTCCACACAAGGTATTCATGACCAAGTACAGCCAGTTTTACCAGTTACTGGAGTTAACCAGGCTCACTGGGAGCTGCATAAAAGGAGGAGCATCTCATTTCCATGGTGGGTTCCACACTTGGAGTTGTAACCCCCAGCAGAGCAGCTGTAACCAATTGTTGGTGACTCTGGGGTAAAAGGCTTCTGCAAAGGGACTTACAAACTGGGAAGCAAAGGTGGGCACCTTGCTACCAGTGGAGTCTGATGGTACTTGTGGTGACATGGGAGAGGTGCACAGAATTGACAAGTCCATAGGAGAAAAGGAAATGACTTTTTATTCAACAGCAGTATTTCAATTCAAGATTCACAGCTGATTGTTTTCTCCCTGCTAGACCCTTTGTAGTCTGATGTGAGCAAGTAAAGAAGAACATACAGGCTGCTCTAACTGAATATTTTTTCCCCCAAGTCTCCCAGACTTCACTCTGTGGCTGTAAAGGCAGCAGTCTGGCCCCATGGAATGGGCATTGTCTCCCTCTGTACCCCAATTAACATGTTTTTACTATTACTGCTGAAGGCCGTGGATTTTGTATTGCCATGGGAATGCAAGGCCTCAGGAATCATCTGAGCTTGTCATGCTCTGAGCTGATATTAACTTGAATTAGCTGTGACAGTAACTGTTTAGATGTTGCCTAAATGTGTCTTAGCTTTGCTGTGGTTTATGGCCAAAACAAGTGGTCCCCTTTAGATGGACTGAGCAGTGTTTGACTCTCTGGCATAGTGCAGAAACAGAGAGGGTTCAGCTGCCCCAGGCTCTAAACACACACCATGATGTTTGGTCAGTGGTCACTTCAGGAGAGCAACTTTGTGCTGTTGGTAAAACCAGCTTTAGAAGCAGCAAAATGAAGTGAAAAACTGAATAACTGGAAATTAATGGAAAGAAGAAAATGTACAAAGGGTGTCTAGAAAGGATGTATAACAACAAATACAAGCAGAACAGAGACCTAGATGAACTTCACAGTTCTGGCAAAGAGGAGGAAGAAAGCCCATCACTAACACCACACTCCTCCCATTGAAGGGAGCTCCAAGACTTCTGATCCTCAGCAGCACAAGGCAGAGGAGGATCAACAAAGCTCCTGAGAAGACAGGGAAGATATTAGCAAATGGTAGCACTTAACTGAAACTTGTTAATGGTATTTGGTTTGTATCAAGTAAACAGTCTAGGCTGTGAGCCTGAGTGGCATTGTAATGGGACTACTCACAAAGCAGTTTGTTGTACTTTGTTCACACCATTCAAACTGCAAATTAGACCAATGTTGAGCAAGAGGAGCAGCCCTTCCTTGCTGTACTCCCTGCTTTCTGGTTTCATAGAGGGCTATGACAGCAGTTTGCTCTTAGTAGTAGGTGCCTTTCTCTTTTCAGTATGGCACATTCCCTTTTATCTTGCTTGAGATAAATAAAGTAAGATCAGCAAAGCAAATGAAGATGCAGCAATCAGATGTGGATGTTTACACCTCAGGCTCAGTGGCCTGAATTTAGCTGAGGTTGGTAACAAGTTGACAACTTCCTCAGATTCCTCTGTTTCCTGATTATGTGGGTTTTTTTCCATAACACTCTGGCATCCCTAGCTCCCAGGCATCACTTTGAACTCCAGCTACTGCTTTGTAAATGAGACTCCAGACTGGAAAAGAAAGCTTGAAAACAATGACCTGAGGCAGCCCAAAGCTGCAGAAAGCAGAAAGCAGGGAGAGGAAAACCAAGCACTGAAAGACAGGATCGATGGTGTTGCTATTTTAACTCTCACCATTTATTTTCACCCCAACTCATTGTCTGAGGGACTCAATTCACACTGACCAAGCACCCAGAATCATCTCTGATGCAGGAGTCACCACTGCACTCAGGGATTCACCCCTCTTTGGACAATGCTACTGGTCTCAGTCACTAAGAAGTGCTACCAGGGAGAGCTTTGTGTCTCCCGTCACCCTTTCCTCCCTTGACAAACCTGCCCTGGGAAGTAACAACCTTCTTTTCCCACCTAGAAAGCTGCATCAGGTTTCTCAATGCAGACGTTCACTTCCAAAGAGAAGAGTTGAGGGAAGCAACAAATAGGAGAATACATACCAAAGTAGCTGTTTGCAGTCTTTTTGAGAGGTTCTTTGAAGGCAGCAGGCAGAAAGTTAATGAGTTATGGCACATGTGCACCCCTGCTCTGATGGATCCTGCCTCACGCTGTGATAATGAGAAGTGCCTGAGGTCATCTGGAAAGCTAAACCTATCCCTGTGATCCTGCACCTGGATGTCAGCAAGGATTGTTCTGTGGGCACTGCTGAGCATCACTGCAGCACAGGGAGGAGAGAGCAGCCTGGGAACACACTCTCTGATGTTTCTCATGGCTTGAAACTCTTATTGTTCAATAAATTAGGCTTTCACTGCGGAAATTGAGGTGGACGTTTTACGATTCTGAGATCTCTAGCACTCACATGATATTACCAGGAAACCAACTTTGAGAAGGGTTTAGGGGCTGAGCAGAGAGACCTCAGCTAGGACAGCTGAAGGAGGCAATGAATGTATCCCACAGTCACTGAGACCCTGCATGTGGAGGTGCTAGCACTGTGTCCTGGAGAGATGGAGAGCCCAGGAGGCCAGTGCAAGCTCAGGGATTTATCACAAGTAGCCATATGCCCTTTTGTAGCTGCTCTGTGATCAGATGAAGCTGGAAAAAGTTGGGTCTGCAATGATGTCCCAGCCAGATTCTGGTTAAGGGCTGAGCTCTTGCCTGGCTCTGTGCTCTGGTGTCGAGATGAGTCAGGGTGATGCTAAGGATGGCCAAAGGAAGACAGATGTGCCCCTTATTTTTCTAATCATGTAACTTTAGTGAATATAATTTATCTTACATTTTCAAGTGTATTTACAAAAGAAATGCTTGGGGAGTGTTCTTCCAACTGCATTTCAATCAGATGTAAATAGTAATGTTGCTCATAGAGAACATACAAGGACAGTTTCACAAAGGGAAAATGAGAGAGAGCCATCCTAGGAATGAAGCTGAAATAGATAAGGGCCAATTTCAGTCTGCAGTCCAGAACACACAGCAGTGCTAAGTGCTTTCTCACCACAGCCATGTACCTATGTGTGAGGGATGCTCTCATCTGCTGGCGGGAATATATTGACAGAGAAGCGAGCTGGGCTGGCTTTGGGAGTGCTCTACTCACATCAGCACTTCACTCCTCACCTGTCAGAACCTATTTACCTGTGTGGATGGCACAGTCTCAAGTATTTTGGCAGTTGAGACCAAACAAATGCCATGGACTGGGAGCACCAAGAGCAGCAGCAGCTATGCAGATGCCAGTCATGTCATTTTGCAGGCAATTGAGAGAAGGATGGGATAGCTCAGATCCACCTCCTCATCTCTGGGTGTTTGTACAGCTACAGGGCAAAAGGTGGATTGGCTTCTGGCCCTCTCTGCTCTCAAATACCTGTGCACAGTTCATCTTTTTCTGCAGCTGGAAAGGCGTTTGAAGTTTTGACAGGGTACTGCTCCGTTCAGGACTACTGGGATCTTCTGTGCTCATGCAGAGATTCAGCTGACATGAATAATTACCCATTTTTGCTAGGGGTACATAGTTCTCATGTTTCTCCCTCTCTTCATGCTTTTTTTCAGATCCTCAGCTCAGGGGTTCAGCACAGGGGTGAGGGCAGCCCTGCCTCCCCCTCTGACTGAAAAGCGTAACCCCGGTGCTGCTATGAGAGTTCTGGTGGGATGGTTCCTCTTTAACATTGTCTTTAAGGGACTAATGGTGACAGATAAATATTTATGGGCTGGTTTTTGTTCTGAAGCTGATGGGCACAGTCGATTGCAGTAAGTAGCATCATAGAAAGTGGGGTTCCATGGAGGCAAAGGCAAGAGCCCAACGCATGTTCAGAGGGAGGGACATGGGGACATTTGAGCCAGGGGCAGATTCAGAATAGAACAGAATAAAGCAAGCATAGAATAGTGTACTGCAATAGAAGAGAATATTGCAAGAAGAGAGCAGTGGTGAAACATGTCTTTGGAACCAGACAGCTCCAGTTGCTAACTGTTTGGGTTGTAGTTCTTCACCACCAGCCACACTCCCTGTCTGAGGCATGTCACACATCTGTGTTTGAAGATGGTGACACAGGGAACCTGTGGATGGTCATACTCAACAAGATCAAAGTTCCATCTGTCTTGCATAGTGCCTTAGACAGAAGTCAGTGGTGGATGCTAATTCAAAGTATGGGAACAAGAATACATGTAGGACAAGATACTCGTCAGCATATCCTGCCCCAAGTGATTTTCATCCTCAGGAACCTTCTCAACCAGAAGATGATTTTTTGTTTCCTAAATCCCTTTCAAAGTTTTTGACACTGGTGCTCTTCTGTCTGCTTCAAGAGCCCCCAAAATGCACTTACTGTGGTATTGTGCCAGTGTGGGGAATGAAAGTCCATTACCCCCATTTGCATGGTGAGCTCTGAAGGCTGAGCTGTCTCACACACCCACTGGGATATTGCCCAAGAAAGAAGTTTATGCAAGCACTAGAAGGAATAAACATTCCTTCTTCATTACCCATTCATTACTTATATTGAAACACACACATTAATGTGAACCCATGTTGAACAATGCAAGGGAGAGACAAATGTAAGCACTGAGCCTCACCCCTGCAAAGGGTAATTGAAATCAATGTAGCTGGTGTCTCACCCTGACATTGACACAAGTGCAAAGTGATGCTGCTGAGCATCTTGCTAATAAGTTGAAGCACTCTGGTACAGCTCACACATATTCTCTCAGCCCCAATGACTTTCATTCCATGCATCAGGCTCTGGAGCAACAAGACAAAATTAGCAGGGCTTTTAAACAAAATACTTTATAAACTGCCCCTGTGTTCATAAGTCTCTCTTCTTGATACACTCTTCCAAAATCTACCCTCTCATTGCACATCACAAAGGAGGAGATTATCAGACAGCTGCTCCTCCACATCCTTTTCTTTTTTATGCTTTTACTTCTCCTCCAACATCCTGTGATTTTCAGATCTTGCTGATTATTCAAGATGCCTCCCTATTATTCCAGTGTCTCTTAGTTCTGCTGTCATTAAGGCTTCAAATCCAATGCCTGCAGCTCTCTACTTCTGTGCTCTCTCTATGCAGAGAAGCTGAAAAGTAGCCACCTGTTTTTTTTTAAAAGCCTGACATTAATTTTGCTAATTCTTTCCCCTCAATAGTTTCTCCTCCTGCTGGAAATGTTTGCAGGGGATGTTTACCTTGCAGCTCTCCTAATGCCTTCCTTTTCCCGCAGATCACATTACTGACTTCAGGCTGCACCAAAACAGATGTTCTTATTCCTTCAGAGGGAGAGAGGGAGAGAGGGAGAGTAGGTTATTCCAGGAAGACCTTTCAGAAGAAAATGTTTTTCAGCCGTTTCTGGGAAGGAAACCCAAAAAGTGAGAAGATAAGAAGACACAAGCTTGCCAGGGCAGCCTTGCCCTGCAGGGCAACACTGGCTGCCTCCTGGGATACTTTCAGAAGAAAACTCCTGTTTTATTGGTCTCCAGTAATGATATAAAATCAGATGAACCAACTGTAGCTTGAGCAGAATGACACCTTGTTGACAAGTAGCTTTGACAGTTAGTCTTTTGAGGGCTTGGAAAGGGACAGGTGCACTTCAGCTACAATAAAGATTTTTCCTCTGGTTCCTTCAGTGCTTCTGAATACCTTAATGCTTTCTGTAATTGTATATGTGTGCTATGCAAAGAGGGTGCATGTTGCTTGTCTGTAAGCACCATTATGACAGAGAGGATAATGTTTTCCTTGATATCATATGATTAATTGCAATTAAGGAATTACAGTGTTATGGGTTCGATGTGGCACATTGATAAACAGATGGGAAAGCTTTCCAGGCAATGAATATCTACATATCACTTGTGAGCTGGGAGCTCATGTTCATGTTCAGAAGGGGTTGTAATGAGGTAGTACATACTGCTATATGGCCTCTGTGCTATTTAATATTTGCACTGATGACCCAGGACACAATATAAAATGATCACCTGAAGTTAAAGCTTCAGATGACAGAAAGACCCGGGGTGATGATGGAGGGATCTTACTGCTGTTATAAAGCAGCCTGGCTTATTTAGGAAACTGGGCTAAAGCAAACAATGTGCATTGTGACAGACATGGGTTTAAAGCCACTCCTGCTGGGGCAAAGGTTGGAACCATAGTGGAGACACAACCATGCTGGTAGATAGTGAGATGTGGAAGGCTTGAGGATAATCAGCACTGTGCCAGCCACAAGTACAGTGTGCAATAATAGCCACAATTTAAGCAGGATTCTCCCAAATTGGAGGAGACATTTAGAGATACACCAGAGGAAAGATTAGATAATGAGATAAAGTCAGGGTGGTGAGTAACTCCAGAAGTTCAATCAGATAAACTCAGCCAAGAGAAGATTAAGGATGAGTGATCCCAAAGTGACCAAATGAGGTAGAGGAATACTAGAGGTGCAGTAAGATCTCAAGCTAAAAGTACAGGATAAATGTCTCCAGACCTCAAAGGTGTGTGTTTTGTAACAAAGGACAACCTTGTTAAAATAATGAATAAAGGATTCTCCGTCACATAAATTGACAAACAACAGCTGGCTGGTTTTATTGTGGGTACAGCCTAGTTCAAATGTGAACACAGGGAAGTCTGTGACATAGAGGTCACACTAGATGACCCTGGTGTCTCTTTGGAACGTTAAACTTTATCAGGATAGGTCTGTGAGGCATCAACATTACATGCTGGTTTATCTCATCTATACAAAGGTTAAACTATGAGAGACTCAGCTCTTTCTTATGGCTTAGAAGCAGCACTGTCATCTGATGTGGATAAAAATCACCCAGATTCTGTTAATGTCCAAAAAAAAAAAATCACAATTAAAAATCATTAACTCTGTGGCTGGAACTTGTTCAGTTCTGCAGTGAAGGCAGTTGCTTCTGTAGCCTGTTATGTAGCCCAAATGCTGAATTCCTGCTACAAGCAGTCCAAGGCAGCATTTTGTGAAGATCTGGAGGGGCCAAATATGTTCATGGGCACCTTTAGAAGACACAGCAGCTGTGAGAGCATGTGGTGAAGCCCTTGATGAGGGGAGACGTGCAGATGAGTAGAATATTCTTAACAGTAAGCACAGCCAGATCTGGCTTTCATGTGCTATTATTGAAGCAGCAGAGAGCCATTTGGATGGACCTTAGGAAAGAAGGATGAAGCCCTGTATCTGTATGGATTTCTTTCCTTTGTGGCTTTGTTCCTCTATGCTTTTCAGGGAGGGTGATCCTGTCCAGTGCCCTTGGGATCACCAGGACTTCCCCAGCTCCTGCATTCACTTCCTTTCCTCCAGAGTGGAAGCAGGTAACCAGATGTTAAAACTAAAAAAAACCAATAAAAACAGCCTGTCTCATTGCACATTGTTTCAGTGTCTTTTAGCTCTGCAAGAACAGATGACCTGGGGAACTCTGCTGTTCAGTATTTCAGCCTGGGAACAGCTGTTAATCAGGAGCGATCTTAGGCTGCTTAGCACAGTCATTTCCCTTCCTGTCTCTTCTCAGGAGCAAGCTTTGCTCCTCATCCACACTTGCAAACATTTCACCTCTGAAACACACAGTCTGATGTGGCTGCCAGCCTACACAAGGGCTTATGGACAGCAGAGCTGCAGATTTACACTGCTGTTAGTCTAAGTTAGGGAACAAATCTATGTAATATTTAATCTAGCTTGCTCTCAGAATGCATGAGGAATTGGGATCTCCAATTGGCCTTGTTCCACTGTGTTTTAAAAGGCAGTTAAGAGGTGTTTGTCAAGAGGATGGGGCAGCAGAGGATGGGGTGATGGACAAAAGCTGGAATATAAAAAGTGCCACTTAAATATAAAGAAATTACTGTAAGGGTGAGAGAGCACTGGCCCAGGCTGCCCAGGGAGGGTGTGGAGGCACCTCAGAGGGTTTCCAAACCCACCTGGATACCCCTGTGACCCCAATCAAGGTGAACCTGCTTTAGCAGGGAGTTGGGCTGGAGGAGCTCTGTAGGGCCCTTCCAATTCCCTCTCCATTCTGGAACTCTGTGATTCTGTGTCATCCCTTGTGCCCTGTCAATGTCTAATTACATCGTTCTTAGGTTCATGCAGACACGGGTATTTTCTCTTGGTGACACTTTTATTTCTCATCTGTCTCTGGGAACAATCATTTAACTTTGAGTTTCATAAATGATTATATGGCTGAAGTTTAAAGTCTTTGATTACACCCCCTGAGATATCTTTGCAAAAGCATCTCACAACAGTCTCAGGCATGGAGTCCAATACTACAGAAATGCTTTTTCTTCTGGTGCCTAATTAATCTCTTCATCACAGGCTTAAACAAGTCCTGGGAGTGATGAGATGCGAGGAAGCTCTCAGTACCCATCAAACCTGCAGTCCAGGCACAACCTCTGATGTCTCCTGCTTTGCCAACTGCCAAAAGTGAGGCAGGGTCATGAGAGGAAAGATCCCTGCTTTTTTTCAGCCTCTCCCTAACTACCTACATACCATCACTAGGCAAAAACATATGGGCGTTCTCAGACTGCAGCAGTGACTTGCTGATGTACTGTGCTGGCTGTTTACTGCTGTGTGTGTAATACACTGACTTTTATCCTCTCTAGTGACTAGAACAAAAATAAAGGTTTACTGAAGTGAGAAAAAAAATTTACAAATCTGCCACCAATTCTACATTGCCAGGTCTGCTGAGTAATCTTACAGCTCCTCCCTGCAGCTTACTCACAGATGGATGGGATGCTGCAGACATACCTGAACTGTTTTTTGCTGGCTCTGGAAAGAAGCCGTAGAGGGCTGGTTCC
Source organism: Urocolius indicus (assembly GCA_013401255.1). Lineage (NCBI taxonomy): Eukaryota > Metazoa > Chordata > Aves > Coliiformes > Coliidae > Urocolius > Urocolius indicus. The sequence goes on along the minus strand of WBNH01004193.1, from coordinate 26,731 downwards.
TGTCTGCTACCCCAGCATGGGGGGTACTGCACTTATGTGGGGCTCCAAGATCTCTGACAGCTAGCATCACACACGTGTGTGCAGGGGAGGTCCCAGTAACCCCCTGCATGCAGCTTTACAAGAGAGCAGCCAAAACGCTTTGGAGCCTGGTGAGCTGAGCTGCTCTCCATGCCTGCATAATACTGATGTGGCTGTAATTGGCAGAGGCACACTCATTTCTTAGAGGCAGAGGGATCCGCATATTCAGACCCTCTGTCAAGCCGCCAGGCAGGAATATATTAGCCTTAGAAACAGGATCTGACACACCTGCCCTGCTGCAGACAGGTGAGAAGTGTCATCAGGGAATTGCCCTCAGGGCCTGTCTTGCAGTTTTTTCTTCTAGGAATGAAGTGCAGAGCCAAAAAAGCCAAGAATATGAGACATGCTCTAACATCAAACTCAGTGTGCAAAATGCTTCTGACTCTGCAAGCTGTTCAGGAAGGAAAATCTGCCTCCTGCTGTGCCCCTGCCATGCTAGTTCAGGACATGAACTAGCTCTTGGGCCAAGCCTATGTCCATCTTGACACACTAAAGTTCAATGGACAAGCTGAGAGGTTGTACTGCTGCTGGGGCAACCTGAACTGTTGGATGCAGAAGAGGAAAAGCAGACAGGTAAAGTGGAAGAGGAAAGAGGAGTGTATTTCAGGATGTGCTTCCATCTTGGAAATCTTTGAGCTATCTCCAGGTGGAGCATGACCCTGGAGTTTCCTGGCCTCACCCTTCAGCAAGGAACTGACCCAGTTCTGTGGCCTCATAAATCATCACCATTTTGGCTAAGCTGCCAGAGTGCTGCTGAGTGAGTTGGTCGCACATCCTGGCACATAGGTCTTCTGGATTGATACAGCACCTAGCACTGGGGCTGAGAACTCTCTCAACACCTTGGGCATGCACACTATCAAAGTCATCCTCTGGACTCTAGCTCTGTTGAGTTCACAAAAGCCAAGTCTCTCTCTCTCTTGCTGAGTTTCCTCCTGGGTGATATGAGGAAACTGCCTCCCTGGGATGTGCTGTTGGGGGTCTGGGTTGCACAGGGCTCTCTACAGTGCCTGAAAACCACAAAGCTCTCTAGTTTCTAAGCACTGGCACTTGCTGGTCCTGTTAAGCCCTGTAGAACCCAGTTGTTTTGTGCTGGATGTGGACTGGGTGCAGATTTGCTCCCTATTCCTACCCTAAGTCAACCAGAAGCACATTGCTCTGCTGCTCATTGCAAGGGAGGACAGCCTCTGAATAATTTGTGCCTGCTGCTATGGCATTAATTTCATATTCATCTGCTAATATGCCTAGCCACACACATTAAGGACTTTAAATGTGATATATGTTATTAATCCTGGTGTTGAATTATAAATTTGCTCTGACTAGCTGAAGTGCTGTGTCTGCCTGTCCCTGGTCTGCTCTGTTACTCCTGCTACATCCTGCAGCCCACTGCTATAACCCTAGGGAAAATTTTAACTAGGGGCTTCTGTGAGCATCAGTCTTTTTAAGGACCTCAATGTTGGGCTATTTACTTAGCTGAGGCACTCAAAACCTCTGCCCAAGAAATGTTGTGTTAGCATCTCCTCACTCTTGAGATTCACTGTGCTCAGGGGATGCTGCAGAGATTCCACCTCAGGTGGGTTCCAGAGTCTCTGTTGCAATGGAAAGCCTGAATAATGGTTCCTGTAGACACAGAAAAGCCAAAGATTTCCTGGATGTTCTGTATGTCTGCAGAGGTCAATGTGGTGGTGCTGACCTGGCTGGGGTAAGATCCCAGTACCTGCATTGCATGCTGTGTGGTTTACGCTTGAGGAAAGGGGTTGAGATATTACTCCATCAGTGGCCAGTCCCTGTGGTTTATACAGCAATGTGCCATTTGTTGCCTATAACCAATAACCAGGGAGGAAGGAGACCGGTGGCAAATCCATTCTATAGACCTCTGTGAATGCTACCAGGCTTTTGCTGTTCTCTTCTGTTTGGGTGATTTTCCTGCTCCCTTGATGATTTCTTCTATTCCATTTCTGTCAGCATCTATGTTTGCCAGCCTGCTGCATCAATACATGTGCTTTTGCCTCCTTGACCCTTATTAGCTACAGGAGCTTGGTAAGAGATGGCAGGTTTGGTGATTTCACATGGCATCAGAGAAGCATGCAGCTTCTCCACATCACACCAGACCAGGGACACAAGGGTTTGTTGGCTGGCCCAGATTTCAAGGATGAATGTGGCTATAACAGAAGTAACATGTTGAGCCCTTTCTTGTTCCTACACACACCATAGGCTGTTTTCTGTGTTGCTGAACGTATAGAAGCAAGAAACAAAAGCAACCTGAGGAATTGAGATATCGGGTACTGGGGAGGTCAACTCTGCAGGAAGAACCAACAAAGTAGAAAGATCTCACCACCAGTAATTAATGCTCCTGTTAGATGCCCCTCTGCTTTTGAAGATCTCAGACTACTCATTCTTCATGCAATTGTCACTGAATCAGTTCACAATCCATTTATCTGTTATCTGGCCTCTGCACAGGGAGATCAGATTCTAGCAGGAAAGCTGATGTGGATACTACAGATCCAGTCACTTCTCACTGTGAACTCTGCTTCTTTGTGTAGTAGTGAGGTTAGGGGGACTCATGATTTTTTATCCAGTGAGGATATTTAAAGTAGTCCTCAGTGACAGTCTTTGATAGGTTTGTTTACATCCTTGGACAACCATGTCTTATATCCTCAGACCAGTAACAACTGCATTGCTGCTGCTGCAGAGTAGGTAACTCAGGTTTACTGTGGGGTTTACTTAAACTCGGGTTTACTTAACTCAGGTTTACTGTGGGGGTTTACTTAATTGCTTCCCATTGTTATGTTGTTAGAAGTTTGCTTCTGCTCTGAAACAGGAAGGGTTTAAACTCTAGGCAACTGGGAAGACAGCCAAAGCCCAACAGCCTGTTTTTTTTGCCTTCCCTGCACCCACTGTGTTTCACAGGCCACTGGCCTCACTGTTTTATTGTTTTGGGAGAAGCAAAGAAAAAAACTCCTGAAGTCTTGAAGGATTTGGGAATCTGGCCAAACAAAAGCCACTTATGCTGCCCTTCTCAGTGCTGCCTGTGATGAAGCAGTAGCTTATGCTTCTTGCATGTCTGTATCCCACTGTCCTGCCCATCAGCACCATGAGTGCTCATTTGTCCAGCAGAGCTATGTCTCATCCTGCTGCCTGACAGACATCTCCCTCCCTTCCATGGAAATAGATTTGTATTGTCATTGTGCCATGTGACACAGCGACAGCCATAAAGTTCCTAGATAGAGTTGTTACATGATTAATAACAACAGGAGTGGCTTAATAGATATAGCCATTTCCTTTACCAGGGATCTGTTCTGGGACTTACTGCTGTAGAGCTTGAATGAACTGAACAAGGATGTTATTGCTAATTAGCATGCATGACCATAGCCCGACACTGGAGGCTGCTGCTAAATGGCTTGTCTCAACAAGTACCTCTCTCAGCCTCTTGCTGGACTTTCATCCACCCTGGGAGTACGTGTCAAGCAGAGTCAGGGCAGTTGCCACCAGATAGAAATCACCCTTCCTCATTGTAAAGTGGCCAAATATCTAAGACTCTGTGAGGTACTCAGGTGTAATTTGCCCTACTGAAAGAAGATAAACTGTTCTTTCATGAGCATGATGCATGTCAATAGCATCTCTCTTCTGAAGTACCTGGGAGCCCGTGTTTTCATATTCATTTTTACCTCCCTTCAAAGAAAGAACAGCAAAGCACAGCAATGATAGACCTCCAGAACATCCTGACCTGTTGTGAAGCAGTCCTCAGCTTGGTACATGCTGCTGCTGCTGGACTAATGGAAGTTATTCTGCCTCCATCAAGGGGCAAGTCAAAACAAGCCAAAACGTGTTGAAGCTCTCCCTGAGAAGCCTGCGCAGGAGCAGGGACCCTGCAGCCCATGGAGGGGGCTGTAGGAGCTGAGCTCTGCTGGCAGCTCCACACCAGGGTGACTGTGCCCCGAGGGGCTGGAACTGTGAGGGGAGGAGGTGTTGGAGAAGAATGTGCCTGGAGTTGTGCTGCTGAGGAGGAGACCCATGGGGAGGAGTTTGTGAGGAGCGGAAGCGCCAGGGAAGGACTCACACTTGAGAGGTTCATTAGGGACTGTGTTCCATGGGAGGGGTCCCACAATAGAGTAGGGGAGAATGTGAGGAGTCCCCCTCTGTGGACAAAGAAGCAGCAGAGACCATCTGTGATGGATTGACCACAACCCCCATTCCCTGTCCCCTACACAGCTGAAGGGGAGAAGGTGGAGACATGTGGAGCAGAGAGCTGAGCTCAAGAAGGAGGGAGGAGTGGGGAATGAGATCTTAAAGTGCTGGTTGTGTTTTTCTCATCATCCTGCTCTGGTTTTGCTGTCTGTCTGTTCTGGTTCTAGTAGGTAGTAGATTAAACTGTTACTTTCCTCTCTAAGTAGTCAACTCTGTTTTGCCCAAAACCATCATTGGCAGTGAGCCCTCCCTGCTTTTGTCTCCAGCCCAAGGCCTTATCTCATCTCATTGGAGCCTCCTCCATCCTAAGGAAGGGGGAGGTGTAGGGGGATGAATGAGTGGCTATGTGGGGTTTTGTTACTGGGTGGATTTAAAGTACAGCCTGGAGTCAAAGAAACAATTGACAGAAGATTCACTATTGCCTCATTTAACAAAGCAGCCTGAATTAATAGAGATTGGAGGTCTTGGCCAAGAACAGGAGTACCTGACATCACCACTGTGGCAGATTGTGGCTAAACCACCCAGATCTGCCTAGAGCACAGAGCAGATGTCACCATACCCTGTCCCCTGTGAGGAAGAGACAGTCATGTCCCCTGCAGCTCTGCTCTGGAGGACAGCACTTCTGAAGCTGTCCCCTCATTTCCAAGCAACGCTGAGATGAATGAACTCCCTCTCCCCTTCTGCTGTAACTGCTTTCTTGGCTCTTGTTATTGGATTATTTATAGTAATTCTGCAAAGTGTTTTGGAATCAGTAGAAGGGCACAGTGCTAAATACAATAGCATCACCTCATGAGATCTGACATTTAAAAACAGGGGATCTAATTACTGAAACCAAGGGAGACAGCAAATGTCAGGAAAAGCCAGTGGCTGTTGGCTTGATACTGTGACTCCTAAACTGCAGCAGGGAGAGGAGTTGATTTTTCCCATGGAGCACACAGCCTGGGAGGACAAGGCCAGCACTTCTCCAGAGGATGCAACATCGTGTGCTTCTTTTTCCAGTGCTGTCTGAAATCAGTAACATGAGGCTGTGCCTGTTCTTTACTGATGGATGAACCTGTTACCACCATCATTCCCACACACAGACCCCTTCTGCTCAAGTCATGAGGGTCAAACACATTTCTAGACCTGACTCCAAAGTTTCCAACCAGACCTAGTCTAAAACTAAGAGCAGCTTTGCAGCCTGCTTTCTTCTTGCAGAGGAATTCCAGTGCAGAGCATGTCCAAGCTGTCTGTAACAGTATAGCTGCCTAAAAGCCCAAGTTAATATTCATGCATCGTGTGGCATTTCAAATACATACACCTCTCATCAACAGCCTCAAACTGCCTTGACAGTTAATGAGCTAGGCACAGACTCTAAACCAGCAAGTTGTAACCGAATAAAGATGATAAACAACCTGTTTCCAGATGGCTTTTTATGTAAAACTATTTATGCAGTGCTGATAGATGGCAAATTTTATGCCAATAAATCCTCATATTTTAAAACATTTGCCTTCTTAATTGCCCAGTTTACATGTAAAATATGTTTATGTGCATTGCTAAGTCGAAAAGTGACATGGGAACATCTCTGGACTGAGCAAAGCACTACTCCTGCAGTGTCCCATCTGTCTGGGCTCAGGGGAAGAGCAGAGTCACAAGAATGTCAACAGTGAAATCTTCCACATAATAGGAGTCAGATTCTGATCAAGGCTGGCATGGGAGTATGTGTTGCTGTTAAGCTCCTGTCACTTGGCAGATGGAACTTGAAGCCCTGGCCCCACAGGCTGGTTGGACCTTGAACACTGACAGGGAGACACAGCTGGGGGTGAAACCAGTGCTGTCATTTGAGAGTACTGGAGCCTCTGTTTCCTATCTCTAAAAGGGGACTTTATCTCCTGAGGGTGGCTTTGGGCTAAGCCCACTGATGGCTCTGAGACACCTTGACCCAGCAGACATTGACATCTGGGGAGAAGCCACTTGTACCCCAGCTCTAGGGAGTCTCGTGGTCTCCCACGATCTCCTCCCCACTGAGGATTCCAGCATATCAAAGAGAAGAACATAAGTAGCTCACACTGGCTCCCTGGTGCTTTCTGCAGCTGGTATATATAGCAAGGGCAGAATGAGGACCTCACAGGTTGGCTTCTCCCTCTGTCCAGTTGTGCACTCAGTCCTCACTGCTGCACTTTCACCAGGGGCTGTCATTTGGACACTTTGCATTGTCTCTGAGAGGAGAACCCAGCTTGCTTCTCCATGCTTTAATAAGCTTTCTTCAGGGCCAGACAGACCGTCTATCCTCATCCCCACCACCCATTGGAAACACAAATTGCAGAGGTACAAAACACAGCAGGAAACACTGAGCATCCTCCAGCTCTGGTGCTGAGCCTTGAGTACTAGCCACCAAAGCACTTGGTGACTACAAGGGGATCTTCTATGGGGCTCTGACCTTCATCCCAAGGACCTCAGTGATGACAAATGAAAGTGAGACAGAGCCCTATTAGACCTATATCCTTCTAATGCAATCAGTTTGTCGTTTATCTGCGTTCTTATTACTGGCTATTTGCTCTAACAGATTCAATCATGTAACACATTAACACAAATTGTCACCAGGCAGATTTATCCCTTTGAAAATGTTTCTTCATTTAGGAATCCTCACAGTTGTTGGACTCCACTCTGTAGTATATGGAGTGTTTTATTTAGCCTTTAGCTCATTTATTGGGTATTTATAGAAGAGGGCTTCCCTGAGCAGTAAAACCAGGCGGCTTTACACACAACAACTGTGTCCTCTGACAGGTTTATTTTGTTTTGTTTCTCTAAGGGATGTTTCCCTCAATCTGTTTTCACACTAAAGTCATTAAGGCAAAGTCTGCCTGGTTATGTTTTTGGTGACGTTCAGGCACACTGATCCTGGCTGGTCTTTGCAAGGGCAGGGCTGTGAAGGCAGTCAGAGCAGACTCCAGGGCTCATCATGTGTGATTGGTCTCAATGAGTGATTGGACTCAATGATCTTAAAAGTCTTTCCAACTGTATTGATTCCATGATTCTACGACATGCCCATGTCTCAGCACCAGACATGTATCCAACCTGCTGAGAAGCATTAGTCAAGAGGAGCGTTAGGACAAGAGGAAACAGCCTCAAGTTGCTCCAGGAGAGGTTGAGGCTGGAGCTGAGGCAGAACTGTTTCCCTGAGAGGGGTGTCAGCCCCTGTGCCAGGCTGCCCAGGGAGCTGGGGGAGTGCCCAGCCCTGGAGGGATCCCAGAGTCGTGGAGCTGAGGTGCTGAGGGCCAGGAGTTAGAGGTGGGCTGGGTGAGGGGAGGGCTGGGACTGCAGCAGCTTCAGGGGCTTTTCCAACCCAAATGATTCTGTGTTTCTATCAGTAAATCTGGGGCTGCACAGGAGAACGTGCAGAGATAGAGCTGCTGAACCTCTGATCTGAGAGCAGGGAGCTCTTCATAGTCCCGTATCACCATTCTTTCTTCTCCAGCATTAAACAGGAGCCTCTGTCACTCACATCTGCATCACTGAAAGGCTGACAGCATCGCTGCTCTGACTTACTACAGCAGACAATCCTGAACCCTCAAGATACATGAAGTTGTGAGCAGAGGCTTTCTACCATCCTCTCAACTTCTGGGAGAGCTCTGAGGGGCTTTTTAGCTTTAAGTATGCATCCAGACAGCCTGCCATGAATCTGGGTGCCTTTATCCCATCATAGAGAGCTACAGTTTGAAAACTCATATGCAAGGTGTGTGATATTGAACTGACTGTTCAAATGGTTGCTTAATGCCTGTACTTTAGAGGTTATGAGGTGTTCTCATACACCTGGGGTCCCAGCCCTCCCCTCACCTGGAGGGTTTTTTTCTGTGCCCTGTGAGTGTCACTGCAGCCTCTCATGTTCTTTTCAGAGGAATACAGGTTAAGATCAAACAAACCATCACAAAGGAAGTAGAATTTTGATGCGTCTCAAATAAAATCAGGAAAAAATAATGTGGGAGAAAACTTTAGGCATTGAGGAAAGGAAAGGAAAGGAAAGGAAAGGAAAGGAAAGGAAAGGAAAGGAAAGGAAAGGAAAGGAAAAAGGAAAGGAAAGGTCCTGACTTTTCATCCTAATTTGACATGGGGACATTTCTGTTTATTTTCCCAAATGATGAAGCCATTTCTCATTCTGTGCTCCAGTTATCACTGTGATGGGCATTTTTTGGTAGGAGTAGGGGGTGAAGTCCAGGTCTGTGTTAATTTGTAGGTTCTATGCAGCTATTGACTGACACACTGCGTTAAAAAGCTCAAGGCATCAGTATTATTAGGACAGCCACATCTGCCCGAGGCAGTGCAGTATATGAAGCTCACAGAACAGGAGGACAAGGTGCTCACACAGCACTTGTGTCCATCAGGAGCTCCTGTAGAGACTGGACGAAGCTTGGATTGCTACAGCAAAGGAAATGCACTTCATCTCATTTCCCCCAGAAAGGGAACAACTCCTTTAGCAGCAAAGCACTTCACCTCCCAACTCCATCAGCATTTTCAAACTGTCCCACAAAGCCTGGCCAAAAGAGCAAGGGCATGGGGAGATGTGTGCCCAGCCAGCACCGCAGGGATGAGCCCATAAAGCAGCAGCTCAGCTGCAGATACTCCCATCTCCTTTTCTCATTCCACATTTCAGTGACATTTGAGAGTCCTCTCAGATTTTAAAACACATAGATTTTGACATTTTATTACTTGCCTGTCTCTGTTTTATGGTTATTAGGATGGGTGAAAAATTAAGGTTCCTGGAGGCTGCTGTGAAAGCCTCTATTTATTCAAAGGGCATGTGAAAAATGGCTGCATCTCCTGGAGGCGATGGAGTGAGATTTAGGATCACTTCAGGCTCTCAATTGCTTTGCATAATAAGCATGAAACTTTCGGTGGCAGAAGTTCAACCCCAAATCCTTTCTGCCCACCCAGTACCTTTCATTTCATCTCCCTAGATATACCTCCAGGGTCCAGGACATCCACCTTGCAGGGGCTTTGGGCACAAGCAAGTTCCTTCCCATTTGCCACAAGTACCCACAGCCTTGGGATTTCAAGACAAGGTGGGTGACTGTTGTATATGTCACCCAAGACAGCACAATCCATATCTGAATGGTTCAGTAGCAGAGATCTGAAGGAAACTCAGGAGCTCAGCTTAGATTTGCTGAAGGCAATGCAAACGATAACAAAGAAACCATGTTTTCATTTAGCTTACTTCATAGTCCAGGTGAGGATTGACATAAATGATTCTCATCAAATTATTTCAAATATAGGGATCTTATTTTGGACTCCCACAGCTGCACACCATCTATGACTGGAGGAACCACCCCAAGCTGGGAAGTAGAATGTCTTTCAGTCTTGTCCTGGTTTGAACTCCTGAGAACATCAGCTCTCTAAGTGGTGGAAATCCAAAATGAAAAGTATGTCTATGCTGTGAACTTCAATGTCAAGCTACTAAATCAGTCTCCCAAGGACTCAGAAAAAACTCAGTGATTATACCTTCAGTTAGTCTTTGCCTATATGAGAAGTCATTTCTTGCCCAGGAAGGTCTTGGAGAAGCCAAGGATGGAGGTAGGTCAGTCCTAGAAAAAGTAAAGGTCTCCAAACCTTGCTCTCATTCTCCCTGGTAAAGTTCAGGTCACACATTCCCCATTTAGGAACTGACTGAAAGCAAAGTCTTAGATGAATGTTGGGTTTCACAATCCTGTGGGGAACTGGACTGAGAGAGCTTGTGCCTTTATTTGTTTTAGATCTACTCTCCTTCCTGGAAGTGAGGAAATGCTGGGTTATGTGTTAATGAAGTCTGCTAAGAAAACTCTCTGGATCTAAGTAATTTGCTTGACAAACGAGTGTACTAGCCTGGGTACTGATTTCTTGACACGAGTTTTACCTTTGTTTCTGATCCTTGTCCCCATCACACTGGGGCATAGGAATGAGCACAGTGCTTACTTGCTGGCTGGGGTTAAACCGCAACATGCCTGAAAAGACAAAATATTTCATTTTGCCTTGAACCTATTTCTAGTCTGTCTTTTCTGTGAGAGTAAGAAAAGCAACAAACAAAGAAACAACAATGAAAGCAAAGTGAGGCTTCCCAGCAAGAGCCTGTTGCCATTCTGCATGCCCCAATTTTCTTCTTCAGTGTTTTCAGTTCAAAACACAAAGAAACAGGATGAAAAAATTGGCTTCCAAGTGTTATTTGCCTTGCTCAGACCCAAGTGTGTGTCCAAAAAGCAGAATCGCCCATGGCCAGGAGGAACAAGGACAGGATCATGGGGATGGCTTTGGCAGTGTGACATGAAGAGGCCAAAGGCAGCTCCTTCATGGATGGAGATGAGTGAAGCTCATCCCCACTGCTCCCTCCTCTCCACACATCTCGCTGTTGTGTCATTTCAGAGGCTCTGCCTTGCACTCCCTCCAGCTCCCAGCTGCGATCAGGTCTCCAAGGAAGCTTTACTGCTGCATGTGTTTGCTTCTTGCCTGAATTTTACCTCTTGAATCTTCCTAAATATGAATTGCCTCAAGAAAATGTCCTTTAGAACATGATGCTCTTACTGAGCTCAGCCACAGAGTCACTTGTGCTTGTTTGAAGGATGCTCAACAGAATTGCTGCTTCTCCTCTGAGCCCTTTGCTGAGTTCACATATTGAACATACAAGTCTGTTCTCTTTCAGTCCAGCCAGAATCCTATTAGCTACAACATTTTTACAATTCATGAGCCACACCAGGGGTTTGCTTAACACTCATTTGCTAGTCTTTCAAGCTCACTGGCAAGGTGTCCAATTAGTCTAAACAGCTCTTAGCTTTAGTAGAGTTAATTGTTTCACATTGCATGGCAGTGGCTGGGGAGTGCTCTAAATTTCCCAAGAGGATTTTTACTTATTGCTGCTATGCTGCTGGTTCTCATTCTTGTTTCTCTCCCTGATATCTCCCATCACCTCTCAGACGTGTTTCCTCCTGTTGCAGTGTGAATGTACCACCAGCATGGCTCATCCACAATTAACATGCCACTCTTGTCACCAGCTGTGGGGACATGAACTGCAAAAGTTGTTTTTCTTCCCCCCTCCGTTTCTTTTGTTTGTCTTTTCTGAAGGACCACTTGTGGATTCTGGCAGAAACACAACTGGTTTGTACTCCCAGGCTCTGCAGTTATTGGAGCAACTGTTGGTGAGAAGAGAAATGGACACTAGAAATAAGAAGAGGTTGGAATTTGGCTTGTAATGCTTTACTAAGACCTTGAAATCAAGGTATTCAAGGCATGTAAAAAATGGCTGTGTGTGCAGATATAACTACAAAGCATGTTTCGCTACTTGTCATGGCTTAGGTAGAGACCTGTATCTAAAACTCAAGGTGAAGAGGCTCAATTTCCTCATCCCAGGCAGAGATTGTTAAGTCAGTACATGACTGTCATATAAAAGATGCATTCACATCCCTCAAGAAAAATTGCCAGAGGCTGGATCTGTGCATCTGCAGGGGCTGGGATGCTGCTTGCTGTTCCATGGGGGCATGGCAGCATGCTCATGCTATGCCCTACAGCACTGACAACTTTCTTCTCAATTCCTGATATTCTTCCAGCAAACCAGGAGGTCTTACCCCACTCTCTCCATTTGTACTTTGGACTATGGGCAAATAACAGATGAATAATCTGAGAAACTGGACACTTCTCCAGAGTTACTGTCCCACCAAAGCTGCCTGCCCCTTAAAGTTAGAGAAACAAAACCTTGTGATCAGGGATTTGGATGAAGAGGGAGCAGAGGGGTATGTGGACACTGCAGAGGTGTCTGTGCAAAAGCTGCCTTCATTGCTCTAAAAAAAAAAAAATGACATGAAAAGTGACTCTACAGTGATTCAAGAATAAGTAAACTCTGAGGAGATGCAGACATCAGCTGGAAAATTGTTCCAGACCTAGAAATGGGGAAAGATTGAAAAGCAGCACACAGACAAGCAGTCCTGGAGAGGCACAGTCTGGGGGTTACATCCTGCAAAAGGGTCAATAAGAGACAGGGGAAGCTCTGCAAATAACACCTAAAGCAGGCTGGAATTTGGGCACCACCAGTTTTCTCCAGACTCTCAAAAGAGTTTCCTCTCTCTGCCCTCGTTTGCCCAGCTCATTGCCACACAGAGCAATGCTCCAGCACTGCAGCTCCTGCTTCTTCTCCTTCTTTTTACAGTGGCTTTTCTCCCTCTTTTCATTCTGCCACTCTTTTCCTTCTCCTTTTTCTTTTCGTTTTCTTCTTTCCTGCTGCTGGAGGTTTTATCTTTGACTTTTAAAAATGGAACCTGGCTGTAAAATTCCCTCTATAGATTCTCCATTTGTCAAAAGAGTGCTCTTGACATTACATGGGGAGAGAATTCAGGAGGAATAGATATGACTGCAGTCGAGCAAACAGCAAAAAAAAAAAAAATAAAAGCTTCCTCCAGAGAGTTCCTCACAGTTCACTAAGAAAAAACAAAGCCTAGACACTGAATCATAAAGCTCCAGCTTAATTATAGACACGCAGCAGCACAGCAGCAACAGCCCTGGTGTTGGTGCTGCTGTGTGTGTGTCTGCTCAGCACAGGCAAGGAGCTGATGGAACGCTGAGCTAAGTAATTCTTCAACAAGCACTTCATTTAGGGAAAGGAGCAGCAGGAGCTATTAGCAATTGCAGTGTGTCAAGAAACTGGGCTTTTCATCAAGGGGAGGGAGGTGGGGAATCAAAGCGTTGTCATCAATGAGGGAAGAAAAATGGGATGAAGGGAAGAAAAATAGTAGGAAGTTGGAGGCAAGAGAGAAGCCAGGAGAGAAAAAAGAGCAGATTGAAATCTTCCTTCCCATGAGAGAGGCAGGGCAGGGAGGGGGCAAAAGGGTGGCAGCCATGTGGTGGGAATTGTGTGAACTGACTCACTTGTAGAATAATTGGTAAATAAACCTTAAACCAAAGTTTATACATTAAATACATCTTACAGACTTGAAAGAGGGAAAGATTTTGTTCATACCAATTATTTCTCTGCCCCCATGGTGCCCTCTGGCCTGGCCCTTGGTAGAGGCATCACTGCCATGGTCCTGATGAACTCCTGGAGACTGTGACTTGATCTAGGTGAACCTGCTTCTGCAGAGGGGTTGGACTGGATGATCTCTAAAGGTCCCTTCCAACTCTACCATTCTATGATTCTACGAAGCAGGGGCTGAGTTGTGATGTCCCCACCCTCGTTACTGGCCAGAATTTGCACTCCTGGCAAGGGCGAGAGTTGTATACAGGATTGCCAGCGGCTCTTGCTCCTGCTCTGCTCTTCTACCACTGCACTTCTGCCTGTGCTCTGGATAGAGGATCTGAGGGAAGCAGGGAGGTACAGACACAGGCTCCTGGATCCCCAGAGAGGGGGGTCCCAGAGAACCCCCAGGGAAGGGCTGATCAGGCAAAAAACAGGGGATGGAGTGCAGCATCCAGGACACCCACTGAGTCCTTCATTTCCTTCTGAGCATTCTCAAAGCCAAGAAGCTTGTCTGGCATATACCTCTGCTGACAAATACATATCAGCCAGCTTCCCATGGCAAGCCTTTACGTCTCCTATCAGGAGTTAAATGTGGTACGTTTTACCTCCTTCACTGTGTTTTTAAGTTGCTGAAGAGCAGTGCTGTTCTTCCAACACACCTCTCCAACATCTCAGTGGGAAGCTGTCACATTGCAGCTTTTCTATACTCAATTATATTACTGATACCAAAGGCAGAGCTCCTGATCAAATTTAAGGCCTAACCAAGTACCACACAGACAAATAATGAAGACTATCCCTTCTCCAAAGCATTTGTATTTGTAGGACAAATGAAGAGGGAAAGGAGAAAGACACCAAGGGACTTCAATGCCTTTTCCATAGGGCAGCGTGTTTAAAAACTCAGCAGTAGCATCCCAAGGAAACATGTGCTTCTGTCACAGCTATGCTGAGGGCTGCTGGAGACTCTCAAAGCTAAAAGAGAAAAATCAGGCCCTTACTGGCAGCATTTCACTCTGGTATGACCCAGCTGCGGGTCCATCCTGCTCCCTTCCATCACTAAAGAAGGGAACTCAGACAGGTCAGGCTGTTGGGTTTGGTTATGAGCAAAAAGTTCAAGCAAGTAACATGAATTGAAGCCAGTCACCTTGGAGATACCCTGGGGACCTCCTTTTTCTCAGCTCCGCACTCAGCTGGGGCCAAGCCTTGTGCAGGCACAGCAGCTGGTGCCTACCAGAGCATCTGCAGGACCCAGAGCTGCCACTGACAGGAGACTGGGAAAGCACAAGGAAAGATGTTAGGAAATCCTTACCATCTGTGCAGACACCTGGGTCCTGGAGAGGCTGACCCTCACCCTGGCAGCTCATCCACTGGGCTGCAACCCTCTTCTCTGCAACTTGGCATCAGTTTTCATACAGCAGAGACCTGGCTTCTTTCCCTGGCCTCTCCCGTCCTTCAATTTGAATATCATTTCATCATAAATCCCAAACCTGGGATCTCTCTCCCCATTACCCCTTTGATCACACTGGCCTGCTGTTTCTTCTCCTAATAAAAGGAGCAAATTTAGCAGCTCAGGGGGAGCTAATGGGCAGGTTACTCCATCATCCTCAGAACCATTAGTGCTCACATCTTGCCTCTCAGTATGGCACATTTGTATCTTTAATTTAAGAAGGTTATCTGTCAAAACTGATATCTCAAGGTAGCACTGATCTGGATAAATATGTCAGAAACAATAACTCCTGCTGTGAGAACCAAATGTTCAGAAAATTCATAGGTTGGAGGATCTCAAAACTGAGAATATCAGGCCAGACTGACGTGTCTCAGAGCCACTCACTGCACTCTCTCCATCCCACTACAGCCCTAACAGCAGCAAGGGGCAGAGGCCAGACTGCCTTCTTCTTTGCTCCTTCTGCTCAAAATGGGAATGGTCTCTTGGGGAGGACAGCAAGGGGGTGATGTGATCCATTTCACAGAATCACAGAATCTTAAGGGTTGGAAGGGACCTCAAAAGATCATCCAATCCAAAGGGACCTTGAAACATCACCTAGTCCAGCCTCGACATATTCAACATATTATTTCAGCTTGTGGCATAGATGGGAAATGATCAGACATTATATAAGAGTTATCCTGAGAAAAGGGTTGGTATTGGCTCTGGATCCCAAGGGCTTGAGCCCCTGCAGCAATGGTTTCCTATCAAAGGAGCCCAGAGGTGTTTACCCTTTTAGATAAAGATGCAGGTACAGGTGCCTCTTCCAGCTCTCAAGTGCAACAGAGGTGAAGGTGTTCTGGTCTGGATTTGTGCTAGCAAAGACTATAGTCTACTTGTCTGACTTATTCTAAAGCATAAAGTCTAAACAGTAAATCAATGATCTCCCTCCAAGGACAGAAACCAGAAAACCCCCACCTAAGGGAAAGGAGGCTAGAGGGGGATACAACAAGGAGCTGGTGAGAAGAGCAAGACCCTCCTGTCACATTGATGAGGAGCAGAAGCTCTCACTCGTCCTCAGTTGTCCCTGTTAACTGACCAAGGCAGGTCTGACTGGTTTGCAGTGGTACAAACCTGTGCTTTCTAGTAGCCATTCCACCAGCTGCTTCACTTTGAGAGCCATCTGATTGATTCATCTGCTCTGGCTTGCCTCAGACTCTTAAGCTGTTTGGGGACAACTTGCCATATGCAGAGCTCCCAGCAGAAAGTGAGTGCAATCTGCCCTAACTCCTCTGGCTTTCCAGGTGTTACTGAGAGCAAGGGCAAGCCCTGGATTACAGAGAACACAACTTCAGTGCAAAGCCTGGCTTTTGTAAATCATAGAATCACAGAGTGGTGGGGATCAGAAGGGACCTGTAGAGCTCATCCAGTCCAACCCCTTGCTAAAGCAGGTCTGCCTAGATCAGATCATAGAGGAATGTGTCTGGGTGGGTTTGGAAACCTCCTGAGAAGGAGCCTCCACACCCTCCCTGGGCAGCCTGGGCCAGGGCTTCCTCCCATCAACACCAAAGGAGATTCTCCTTGTGTTTAAGTGGAACTTTTTGTGTTCCAGCTTTTGTCCATCACCCCTTGTCCTCTCACTTGAGACAAGAGAAAAAAGTGCTGCCCCATCCTCTTAACAAACACCTTTCAAATACTTGTAAGTATTAATAAGATCCCCCATCAGTCTCCTCTTCTCCAGGCTGAACTGTCACAGGTCCCACAGCATTTCCTCATAAGGAAGATGCTCCAGTCCCCTGATCATCTTGGTGGCCCTGTACTGGCCTCTCTCCACCAGTTCCCTGTCTCTCTTGAGCTGGGAAGCCCAGAACTGGACACAGGACTCCAGATGAGGCCTCACCAGGGCAGAGCAGAGGGGCAAGAGAACCTCCCTCAATTTGCTGCCCATACTCTTCTTGATGCCCCCAGGATGCCATTGGTTTCTTGTCTATTGCTGCTCATATTTAATTTATTATCTTCCAGCACTCCCAGGTCTCTCTTCTGCAGCTGCTCTCCAGAAGGTCACCCGCAGCCTGTGCTGGTGCAGAGGGTTGTGCTTTCTCAGGTGCAGGACTCTGCACTTGCCCTTGTTGAACCTCATGAATTTCCTTTGCCCAACTCTCAACCTGTCCTAAACAACTGAATGGCAGCAGAGATACAAAACAGCAAGGATTGCCCACAAGTCCCAGGTAAATACACACAAAAAAGCCATCCCTAAAGCTGGTAGGAGAAGGGAACACGTCCTCCTCTTTTATCCCACACTAAGACCAGTGGAATTAAATATCTTCATAGCAAAGAAAGTGAGGGATGATGAGACTGAGGGAGATGCAGCTTCTCACAGTGTCTTGGTTTTAAGGCAGAGTGTGATTCCCGTTGGCCAGGGTTAAGAAATGAATCCCATGCTGGGAAAAGCAGGAGCTGGCAGCTCCTGCATAAACAAAGACAGGTCGGCTTTTGAGAGGAAACTTTAATCCCAGAGATCAGTAGGCTAATGACAAGAAATATCAAAGTTAAAGGAGGCAATTGCTTCAATCAGGTGAGTGATTAAAATCAGTGTTTGAAGAGCCCAAAGGTCTCCACTGCTTCTGTCAAAAGGGGAAAGAAAAAAAGCCAGTCTTGGATAAATCTCAGCTCCTCAAAGTGTTTGCATCTGCTGTAAAGCTCAGCAGCTCCACCTCAAAGCAGAGTGTTAGAGAGTACCAGAACTAGAGAGAACCCTGCTCAGTGGGTACCAAAACAGCCCTGATCCCCACCAGATTCTGACACAACATAGGCGTATGGGCACTCACCAGAAGGATGCTCCTGCATAGGGCAAATTCTGAGGGGGAATGGTTTGTTTTCCCCTTGTTTTCCCTTCCCTGAGAACCCACATTTGACTGATGGTAAGAGTTGAATTTGGAGGATCTAGTGCCAGATGAAAGATGCCATAGATGCATGATAAAAGACACTGCAGGCTTTTTGCACTGGATGAGATCTGCTCAGTCACACAGGTTGGATTTGTGCTGACTTTATCCCCTGGCTGGTTGTTTTTCACCCTCAGACCACAGCCACTTGACATGCTCAGTCTTTCAAGCCCTCCAACTCCAATATTTTGTCCTGCAGGTGCTGTGACCTGGTTATGTGCACTGGGAGGTGATTGAGAGGTGGAGAGAAAGGATCTCAGGCAGTGCTTCAGAGGGATTGCTCATTGTCCCATAAAGCACGTGCAAAGCAATTCTTTGTGAGTTTTGGGGGAAGAGCTAATCAAAAGCAAATGAGGCAAGGCTTATATCTTTATTTTGCAAATGTGAAATAGCACCGAAGTGGAAAAACTTCGTTATTCTGCCTGTCCACCACCCTGTTTTCTCTGAAAACCTTTGCTCAGTCTCATTTGTGAGCTGATACAGAAAGGTTTTCTTGATTCCAGTGTGATGTAGCTGTGAGAAAGGTTGTTCATTTACCAGTGGCACTGCTGCAGATTGCTGGCAGCTAACAAAATTCACAGGATATTACTTCTGGAGCTATTTCTTGTCAATTTACATGTTTTGTTACAAAACCCACATCTCCCAGTGATGCACATCACAGGAAAGCAGTGGCAACATCCAAACTGAATTACAGTTATGGAGTAATCAGGGCTCCTAACACTGATCTTCAAAGTACAAGGTGGATTGGGATCTGTCAAGGCCTGTCAAATGCACCTGGATCCAAGTAATTATGAACTGCCTTAAATGACACAGTGTTACCCAAATCCATCACAAATAATCACTCTCCAAACTAATTTGTGTGGTTTAGAAAGCCAACATTAGCTTATTGCAGCACTAGGTGCATGGAGGATCTCTCCTCCTACCATGCACACAGAAGGACAATGCTTGTACACATCAAAGAAAAGGAATATTCCTATTATTTGCAAGACTTACCTGCTGACCTAATACATATGAAATACAGGGTGGCATTTAACATGGTCTGGGTGGAGAGTTGATGAACACAGCCATCTATGTTTAGCATGTACCTCTTTTAGCTCATTACCATACTTAGAGGCATTAACTTTAATATTAGTTGGAGAGTTAATGAAGCAAATGTGTCACTCTGAGCACCATGGCTTTGCTGAAACTGCTTCAAAGATCTTGATCCCACCATTTATAGCCAAAACAGGGCTGTCTTGCCACTGAAAGGCTCCCTCCCTTGTCTGCTTCTCACACTGATCTTGCAGGCTTCCACCTCTCAGGTGTGCACAACAGATCAGTGGGCACAGGCACCTTTAAACCTTTGTATGTGGTTCCCACATCATTCATCTCATTATGGTCACTCAATGCAAAGCCCAAATAATGCTTGTAGGAAATCAAATTTAGGAGTATCCCTTATGGTGTTAAATGAGGAAGGGTCTGTGGGATCTCTGGTGTCAGGTGTCAATGGGATTGGCCTAGTTTGGGGACACTGCAATAGAAATGGCAATGGTACCCTGTGGTGAAGGAAGCCCCCAGTCAATCCAAACCTTCCTCCATAGTCTCAGTTTCTTGCAGCATGCCCCAGGGAGGAATCCTTCCACCATCCCAAATCTGGTGAATAGTGCATGCAGAAATAAATACCACTAGCACTTCACTGACAGGACCAGACACAGTGATGCTGAGTAGTGCAGGTTTGGGTGTATGTACAGGTTTGTAGCTGCATGCCCTTGCACACACAGCTGCACAGATGCCTCTGGGTATTTCTACCTCTTTAACTGCATTTGCCAGCAGCACCAAGTTACTCAGAGCAGTAAAGAAAGGAATTGACTGCAAAGAACTGCAGAAAGACCTGAGAGACTGAGTGTCCAGGCAACCAAATGATGGATTAAGTCTAATATGGATAAATGTAAAGTGATGCACATGGGCTAATAAGTAGTTCTGTGTTTCTAATATTAGGCTGTGAGCATGCAGGATGGGACCTCAAGGCTGTAACAGATTGTTCTGTGAAAACTCAGAAATGGTCAGGAAAAAGAAAAGCAAATGAAACTGTAGGAAATATTAGAGAACAAAATAGAGAAGATCTATTTTGGTGCTTTATGTCAGTGCATAAATTCATGGCTTGCCTGCGTCTTGAAAGCTGAGCACAGCCTGGGCTTGCTGTTTTGAAAAGAATAAAGTGGAAATGAGAAAAAATGTCCAGGGGAAAGTAGCAAAAGTCATCAAAAGTATGAAACAGCCTCCAAAGGAGAAACAGCTAAACAGATTAGGACCTTGCAGGATGGGAAACAGAAAATCAGAACAGAGAGGCCCCACAGATGGAATGGGCACAAAGAGAGTAGGTAGGAAATGACTCTTTGAGGTCTACTCTGATGCAAGAATCTGAGATCGTTAAGGGAAAGTGGTAATTGAAAGATTCAAAAAAGGCAAAAGGAGGCATTTTCACACATCACATCGCTCAGCTGTGGAACTTCTCACTGCAGGAGCCTGCAGATAGGAAATTTTAGATGAGTTCAAAAAGCATCTGGGCAAGTTCATAGAAGAGTAATTCATTGAAAGCAGCTAAATTCAACAAAAACCTGAGCCCCTGACTCAGGGAGTGCATAAGCTGCATGTTCCTGGCTCTTGGGACAGTGATCAAAGGACCTATTGTTATATTTGCTCCCTCTCCCAAGCAAGCTCAGTGGATTTTTGCTCCAGTCTAATACAGTTGACCTCAACTGAGCATAGTCAAGGAACATACTCTCTGATGTCTAAAAGCACTTTGCTACGAATTTATCTCCTTTTGCTCTGGTTTTATGCTTGCAAGCACCTTGTCCTGGGTTCTTGGAAGTGTATTTGGGTATAAACCCAGGCAGATGCTGGAGACAAAGGTGGGAGAGTGAGGTGGGATGGGAGGTCTGGGCAGTCTCTCTCCTACTGACACCCTCAGCTTCCCAAACATCTCCCCTCACCAGAGGAAGCTCCTTGCACATCCTTTGACTCTCTAAGTCCTAACTAAAGCTCAGGTTGGTGACAATGCAGTATATAGTCAGCACCAAAAGTGTGGCAGGGTTTTATTTTGCAGGGTAATAGGCTCATCATTTCCATTTGAAGAAATCTAGGCTCAATATAATGTTTTACACCTTTGGGAGGGAGGCAAGGGGGGAGAAAGAGAAGGGGAGAGATAGTAAAAGATAGTTTATTTAAATATATGTTTTAATCAAACCCTGTAAATTACCCTAAGTGATGTTTTAACAAGATACAATTGCCAGAGCTGAGCAATGTGTCTTTGATTCTGCTGTTGTGGGGTTTCTTTATTTATTTAACAACCAAAATACAGGATTCAATTTACAGGGCTTTAGCCATGGTAGATGAATTTTTATGGGATAAATTCACACTCCAGTTTTGCTATCAGCTTGCACTACAAGGAGCTGGGCCTTTTTATTATTATTAGACCAAGCTGTCAAAGTCAGTTATATTGCTCTCCTAAAACTAGATGCAAAATCACTTGTCTCTGTGCAGCATCAATAAAAATGGAGCTTTCCTTACTGCAGGATTCTTGCTTTTAATTCATGTAGACAGAGTGGGATCATAATCTTAGCTTCCACTTCTTTCACCCAAAGTCACTCCTGCAGAGACTTCCAGGCAGAGAAAACTGGTGCTGATTTTATATAGAATGAGGGGAACCAAGGAAATGTGACCTGCAGGGGTTCTCTGGAGCTCTCTGGCCAGAGGTACTTGTCAAAGTAGAACCAGCACTAACACTAGACCAGGTCAACTATGACTTCACCTTGATTGGCTTGAGAGCTGGTCAGAGAGGAATCTCCTGAGGACAAGTGCAGAGTTCTGCACCTGGGAAGGAACAACCCCCTGCCCCAGGACAGGCTGGAGATTGACCTGCTGGAGAGCAGCTCCAGGAGAGAGACCTGGTGGACAGTAAATAAACACGAGCAGCAATGTGCCCTTGAGGGCAAGAAGCCAATGGCATCCTGGGGGCATCAAGAAGAGTGTGGGCAGCAGGTCAAAGGAGGTTCTGCTGCCCCTCTGCTCTGCCCTGCTGAGGCCTCGTCTGGAGTCCTGTGGCCAGTTCTGGGCTCCCCAGCTCAGGAAGGACAGGGAACTGCTGGAGAGAGGCCAGTGCAGGGACACCAAGATGATCGGGGACTGGAATATCTTTCATATGAGGAAAGGCTGTGAGACCTGTGTTTGTTCAGTCTGGAGAAGAGGAGACTGAGAGGGGATCTCATTAATAGTTACAAATATCTAAATGGTAGATATCAGGAGGCTGTTTTAATGATATCTAGTGACAAGACAAAGGGTGATGGGATGAAGCTGGAACACAAAATGTTCCATTTAAACATTGCCCAGGGAGGGTGTGGAGGCTTCTTCCTTGGAGGGCTTCAAGACCCAGCTGGACACGTTCCTGTGTGACCTGATCTAGGTGGGACCTGCTTCTGCAGGGGAGTTGGACTGGATGATCTCTAAAGGTCCCTTCCACCCCCCACCATTCTGTGATTCTACGATTCTATGTTAAAAGCCAGCTTTCAGTGTTTGCTCTCTCTCCAGAACGACCAGCACCAAAACTGACAAATCTTGTTCCCTCCCACAACACTTACTACGACCCTGTCAAAGTCATTAACATTAATCCAATTAGGTGGAAGAATCTCAATTAAAAAATGTGCATAGGAATTTATGCAGATTGCTGTGTAAGCTTCTAAAATACTGGGCTGAAGAGAAAAAAAAAAAACACAACAACCACATACACAAAATAAAACCTGCAGCTTGTTTTACTCTAATTAAATCCATCCTGCTCTGCTTCCCTGCAGGTGCACAGACTCTTTTGCTCATCTCCTTGCAAAATGACAAATTAATAATGGGGAATAACAACAGTTGGACAGAAACAGCCTGATTACAGATCTGGAGAGAAAAGGTATTGTTGCAGGAGTGGTTTCCATTTAAAATGCAGTAAATCAGATGTCTCTGAAGGAAGAAAAGTGCAGTTTAAAAACTTATTTAAATGAAGAAGTGGTAAATAGGAGAAGCAATGGCCATTTCTCATATTATATGTGTATGATCCAGCTACGGAAAAAACCTGAGCAGAGGAGCTGGTTCAATTTACTGTTATCAGAGGGGATTAGAGCTGAAGATCCCTGATAGCCACAAGAGCTTTCCTGTGTTATTAACTAGGCTTGGTGGTATTTTTCCTCCTTTAGAACACAAATGAAAAACCTCTTCATCTGCAATGCATGTTGGATATTTCCTGCCTTAATGCAGTATTTCTCCACTGCAGTATTACCATGAACTTCTGCTTTGATTGTGTTGCTCAAGAGCATACACTGACAAGCCAAGTCCCACAGTGCTTCAGTTATGCCACATTTTGACCAAAGCCCTGAGTGATGAGCTCTTCCCCTTCCTCAGCCCCTTGTTGGGGCTGAATCAGGCCCCAACACAAGAGGATTTCGCCCTGACACTCCCAAATTCATGCCAGGGCCTTCCCAGTATGGGGCAAGGGGAAGGAGTTTCTCTGCTTTCTGCTCTGTTCTCACGATGGGGTTAACAGTACAAAACAGCTTCCTCCTTTACCTCGTGAGCTGTGCTTTAGCTATAGGATGGCTATTCCATAGCCAGTGGGAAATGTTTTAATGGGTATCAGTCCAGCAGCAGCAGTGAGCTCCACATCTCAGGAGCTGTCTCAGTCCTGCAGGTAGAACTGGTGCAAAACCCTCCCATCTCTGTCAGCAGAGTGAACTGCTGGGGCTGAACAAGCAATGCCTCTGACCATACATCCACCCCAGGGTCCTACTCTGCCCACCACTGCTTTCACCAGCCCCAAGCTCCTTTCTGCCAGTGCAGCCCCTTCCCTGAGCCCACCTCAAGGAGTGTCTTGGATGTATCTCACCTGTGTATTTAGTA
Organism: Urocolius indicus; assembly: GCA_013401255.1. Classification (NCBI taxonomy): domain Eukaryota; kingdom Metazoa; phylum Chordata; class Aves; order Coliiformes; family Coliidae; genus Urocolius; species Urocolius indicus. The sequence goes on along the minus strand of WBNH01004193.1, from coordinate 3,246 downwards.
ACAACTCTTGGAGGAATATAGATCTGCATCTCAGCTTTTACAGGGAGCAATGCAAACCTGCAACAGGAGAGTTGCTCTTCAGGAGCCACTTGTCATACTGGTCTATGCTTATTGCCTTTCTTTCTCCCATTCCTTTCATTCAAGGCAATTACAAGGACACTTCTGTTGTCTCTAGTGACAGGACAAGGGGTAATGGACAAAAACTGGAACACAAAAAGTTCCACTTAAACACAAGGAGAAATTCCTTTGGTGCTGAGTTGGGGGAGCCCTGGCCCAGGCTGCCCAGGGAGGATGTGGAGGCTCCTTCTCAGGAGGTTTCCAAACCCACCTGGACACGTTCCTGTGCCCCCTGAGCCAGGGGAACCTGCTTTAGCAGGGGATTGGGCTGGAGGAGCTCTGGAGACCTCTTCCTAACCCCACCATTCTGGGATTCTGTGATCTGAAAGCTACACAAAGGGCAGAAGCATTCATCTACAGCCTACCAAACTCAAAGGTAGGAAAACTCACAGTAGGGCTAAAATCGTTCTGTTTCTCCACCTTACACAGCCTGGATTGCCTCCTAGAAAAACCTTTTCCATGAAAGGAACAGCACAAGACCTTGCTCACCTTTTACTAAAGCTCTTCTCATTGCCCCACTGGCAAAGAAAAAACAGTGGGAATCTCAAGGATGTCACAATGTCTTGCAGATTAGAGTAATAATAAATTACTGTAAGAAAACAAGAAAGCTCCACACCAGCCTTCCCAGTGTCTCACACCAAAGTAAGAGCTTTCCACTGGAAGTATATGCCAGATGGGTTTATATTTCTATTGAGTGGATGTGGTAGTTTGACCCTGGCTAGATGCCAGGCGCCCACCACGCCACTTGATCACCCACCTCCTCAGCAAGCCAGAGAAGGGGAGAAAATAAGACAAATGTCTCGTAGGTTAAGATAAAAGCAGTTTAATAAAGAAATAGCAAAGCCGGGCACGCGAGAAGCGAAGCAAAGCAGATAAAACTGTTACTCTCTGCTTCCCATCAGCAGCGATGTCCGGCCACCTCCCGAGAAGCAGGGCTTCAGTACGCGTGACGGTTGCTTTCGGAAGGCCCAGAATGAATCTTGCCTCCCCCTCCTGCTCCTCTCCCCCAGTTTATATATTACTGAGCTGACGTCATATGGTATGGAACATCTCCTTGGTCAGCCTGGCTCAGCTGTCCCAGCCATGGTCCCTCCCAAGATCGTGCCCACCCACAGCTGTTGGTGAAGGTGGGGGAAGGAATGCTGGAGGGACAGCCCTGCTGTGATGCGAGCGGTAGTCGTAATATTGATATCAACAACAAGCACAGCACTGCAAGAGCTACTGTGGAAAATCACTACCATCCCAGACCCAGTACAGTGCAATGAAATGGCTCCCTGGAAAACGTTTAGCAGTGCCCCTTCAATCTGATCAGGCAGCTGAAAATGACATTTGTTTTCAGAGGAAAATGGAAGCAATTGGTTTACAAAGTCAGGCTGAGCAAAGGCTGCGCATGGGCTGGCAGGGGGTTGAGCTGGGTGCTGGGAACAGCATAAACAATTGCAGCTCACTGGAAGGATCTCGCTCTGTTCCTCACCCCTGTGACTGATGCCTGGGACATGGAGATGCCCCTAACTCTGCCCTGTATAAAATCATAAAATGACAGAATGGTTTGGGTTGGAAGGATCATAGAATCACGGTAGCAGGTTGGAAGGGTCCTCTAGAGATCCAGCCCCACTGCTAAAGCAGGTCCATCTAGATCAAGTCACACAGAAAAAGGGAAGGGACTTTAGAGATCATTTAGTCCAACCTTCCTGCCATGAGCAAGGACACTTTCCACGAGACCAGGTTTCTCCAAGCCCCATCCCAGCTGCCCTTGAACACTTCCAGGAACGGGGCAGCCACAGCCTCTCTGGGCAACCTGTTCCAATGCCTCACCATTCTCCCAGGGAAGAACTTCTTCCTGATATCTAATCTAAATCTACTCCCTTTCAGTTTGTAGCCATCACCCCTTGTCCTATCCCTACCTGTCCTTGTAGAAAGTCCCCCTCCAGCTTTCTTGTCAGCCCTTTAGGGACTGGAGGCTGCTGTAAGGTCTCCCTAGAGCTTTCTCTTCTCCAGGCTGAACAACCCCAACTCCTAGCCTCTTCTCCTCTCTGCTAGTGAGCAGTGAGCACAGTGACTATCTGCTCCATAACCCCGAGCTGCTGGCAGACTCTAGCTCTGCTTTCAGCATTGCACAAGCTCTGAGAAGACATCTCCTGGTCTATGGAACAAGCACCACTCTTTATTTCTGTTTTTATGTACTTTTCCACTCTCTCAACATAAAGCACTTTCCTTAATGATGTCTCTTTGCCATTCAGATATAAAAGCTGAGCCACCTGAAGGTATTTCCTGACAGAGAAGGCAGGATTTCGTGTTTGCAAAAGTGAAAACAGAGAAGGGGAAGATCAGAAAGGGTTTGTACAGGAAAGGTGGTGTTAACAACTAATAAGCTCCTAAAAGGGTCCTGACAAAAGTGCTGCCCATGCACAAGGGGTATAGAGGAGAGCACCACCAGCCAGGAAAGACAGGGATGGACAAGGAACTGGAAGGATCCCTCCTTGCATAACCCAGCCCAGCAGTAACCCTGACATGGCAGTGCTATAACTGCCTCATGCAGGTGAAACAGCCATCCTCAGGTCCATGAGCTGGGAATAGAGGGACTCAGGGAGAAAGATGAGGCAGGCATGAGTGGACAGGCACCTCCTCCCTCCATCATGCCAGGAACCATCTGAGTGAGGCACTGCAAATTAACAGAAACAGGTTCATTTTGAGGGACCAACCCCACTTCAGTCTCATTCTCTTTTAACCAGCTCCTTACCAAGCAGCTTCCCTGTTGAACATCCTTCTTGTCCTCAGAACAAGTAGTTTGCATGATTAAGTGTTAATCAATAGTGCCTGCATGCAGGGAACAGGAGACACATGTGAGCCACACCATGAGCAGCCACCCAGACACAGCCACCCAAGGAGGCTGCTGTAGTGGGGGTTGTTTTGGAGCCAACTTAATTTAGGAGCTATGTGTCAAAACAGGAACACAAACACAAGCAGATACTGGACACACACAATTAGCAGCCTTTCATCACAGCAAAGTGTGACAGAAGGATTTTTTTCCCCTTTTCTGTTCCATCTCTGTTCCCACAGCAGCTCTATCGAAAAAGTGATGATTTACTGCAGATTATGCCATAAGCAATTGCAGCTCACTGGAAGGAT
>WBNH01004192.1:111257-178463 GCA_013401255.1 Urocolius indicus | reverse complement strand
CCAATGGCATCCTGGGATGCATCAAGAAGAGTGTGGCCAGCAGGTCAAGGGAGGTTCTTCTCCCCTTCTCCTCTGCCCTGGTGAGGCCTCATCTGGAGTCCTGTGTCCAGTTCTGAGCTCCTCAGCTCAAGAGGGACAGAGAACTTCTGGAGAGAGTCCAGCACAGGGCCACCAAGATGATCAGGGGACTGGAACATCTTTCATATAAGTAAAGGCTGCAGCAACTGGGGCTGTTTAGTCTAGAAAAGAGAAGACTGAGGGGAGATTGTATTAACATTTACAAATATCTGAATGGTGAGTGTCAGGATGTTGGGACATCCCTTTTTTCCTACTGTAGCTAGAAACAGGACAAGGGGTAATGGGATAAGGCTGAAACACAAAAAGTTCCATTTAGATATAAGAAAAAGCTATTTCACTGTTCAGGTGATGGAGCCCTGGCACAGGCTGCCCAGAGGGGTTGTGGAGTCTCCTCCCTTGGAGGTCTTTAAGACCTGCCTGGACATGTTCCTATGTGACCTGATCTAGATGAACCTGCTTCTGCAGGGAGGTTGTACTAGATGATCTCTAAAGATCTCTTCCAACCCTACCATTCTATGATTCCATGACACATGATGCATTTGTGTTTGATGCTACCAGCATTCACATTACCAACGTGATCCATGTAGGATTCAAAATTATATTAAACTGCATATCCCTTTTATACATCTCAAGGCCTCATCTTCTCAACTACAAATCCGAATTTTGTCTGTCATACGAAAACAAATGCCATTCATTTATAAATGTGGCATTCATGGCTGCCAGCAATCTCCTCACCCGTCCTAATATACAATGTAAGGCTTGGACAGAAATCCAACAATTCTCTCACCCCAAATTGTGTAAGAACTTTTCCAACATTAAACACAATCGAGTGACTGTTGCTTGAAGGAAAAAAAAAAAAGCAAAAAAAGCTTATTTGAATATTCCAAGGCCAGCCCACACCACAGATCTGGGACCTCTTACGTTTACCATTGTTCATCTTCTTTTAACAAATCCTTAAAAAAACACTAATTCCTCACTCTTATGTTTTTAAACTTAGTTTTAACAAACCCTACCTCCAGCTTTAAGTTACCTGGATCACCAGGAGCCATGCTGAAGATAAAATGGCACATTCAATCCCAGCACCACTGTGGCTCCTTAAAGATACAGGAGAAAGGGGCTTCTGCTCTTTTTTCACTATCACTGCCTCAATGCTCGCACCTACAACAAACCAAAATACCACATAGTCCCTCTTGGCAAAACTAGCTCTCATGCTCCACTAACTGCTCCTGGAGAAGATTCAGCAAGAAAATTGTCTTTTTTCTCAAAGGAAGAAAAGGTGGCAAGTCTGACACCAGCTAGAAGGAAAAAAGGGTCCACAAAGAAAACACAGAGACTTTGATAAATTTGTCATTACTTCAGACCTAAAGCAGGGAGTAACTGCCAAAGCCTGCCACGATGAGTGTTTAGAAGCTATGTTAATTCCCTGTGCATTTCCACATGCTCCCAGGCCCTACACAGAATGACTAATAGCCCTCTCTCACAGCTCTGTACAAATGCGAAGATAAAGACAATGATAGATCACTGTGGCTGAGCTTCTCCCGGTTGCCACCAGCCTTCAGAAAGTTATAAATGCTGTCATTTCCTTAACCTTCAGGTAAGGTAAGTCAGTATCCCCGGCTCTAGTTGGAGCTCATAATTACAGCTTCATGCAAATGACTCTCAGCTGAGCAGAGATCCTTTAACAGTCTGGCAAAGCACTGATCAAGGTGAGAGATCTGCAAGGTCCATGACCAACTGAGTCATAAATGTTTTATTTATATGAAAGAATATAAAACATTTAAAAAAAAAAAAAAAAAACCTGTATTTCTAAACTCTTGACTGTGAAGGACATATGTGCCCTTTTAAAAAGGCCTAAGAGCCTTTCAATTTATCCCGGGCACATCCCCTCCTGATTTCAAAAAGCTCTTAACTCTACTAAAGCTAAATTCCTAGAGGTATCTTGAATGTTATCCTTGAGAAAATCAAGGCCTGCTTTCAGATGTCTTCCCTGCTCTGAAATCTTTACAAATGTAATTTGCATGCTTAATAAGCATCTCTGTCCTCATGCCACATTGTTTACAAGAAGCAGTCCTCATTACACAGCTCTGTATCTATATTTCCTCTGCTTCCAAATATACATTGTGCATTTTAATTCTTGAATCTGTTTCATGCTTTTTTGGGTGTGAGACACACACGTCAACACTTTGAAGAGCTGGCCTACCACCTTCTTATCTGTTTTGCTCAGTTATATTTATGATCCAGCTCTTGAAATTCCTTTCCATAAAGCTTTTCTGAAATACCTGAAATCCACCATAGCTTCCCTTGCACAACCATGAAAAATCTTTTGATCTTTGAAGTAGGGATTACCCTGGAAGCTTGAGCAAACTTGAAAGGTAACACATCAAGGGATGGAGGGCAAGGAAGTTGAAATCCAAGAGCTGTATCAAAAGATTTTTTTTAAAATGAACATTTCTTTTAGTTTTCTACCCTTTCTATTTGGACATGGACTTCAAACACCTGCCTAGCTGCAACTCTGCTTGGCCTCCAGTGCCCTCTCACACACACACATGCTTCAAACATGGGAGAGAAATGCCACCTTGCAGATGGGGAATGGGACAGATATCCATGGAGGTGCTGGAAGGATTCAAGATATCACACAAGTAACGTAGCACAGACACTGGACAATCAGCAGTACGTGTCTCTGAGTACAGGCTGAAACTTTCTCTAGCATACACTTTCAGCTTTTAAAAATCCAAGGTTGTGGGCTCCCACAGAGATTGGGGAAAATGCACCTTTGCAGAGACTTAGAACAGCACCCTCTTACCAATGCTCTTGTTCCTCCAGCAATCAACAAAATATGTTCCTCACAAATAGCACCACTTTATAGACAAAGAAAAGGCACGACTCCTGCTCGAAGTGGTTTACAGTGTAACAAGAAAACACGGCACAAGGAAGAGGTATAACAAGAACTGATGCAACGTAATTTCAGGAGGATGCCTGTTTTCATGGCCCAAACACCCTGCTAGTTCCATCTTTTAAAACACTGGCACAAGCCTGTAGGACTATGCCTGCCCTATTATCACTAACATGCCAGCATTGGCAAGCCTAACTTTTGCATGAGTGATTTCCTTCTCTAAATATCTTTTCCCCTTTGTTTGCAATAGTATTGTTTCCATAAGTTCTCATTACATATTAATAACATTCACCCATTCATTCTGATTCCAATGTGAAATACCAGCTGACAGAATGAGACTTAACAGGACTTAACATTTCACTCATACTTCTAACTTCACTATGGTTTTCAAAGCAAGGAGAAAAGAAACAGCCTGACACTCAGCCATGCTAACAACATACTTGACTTTTTGCAGGACTACAATCTAATTCTGCGCCTGATTAGGTTAACCAAAAGTTTGACTCTTCAATTGTCACCTCACCCCTCATTTTCCAGCCAACTATCCTTTCATGCCTTTTTGTCTCCTCCTGTTTCAGGCAGGAGAGCTATTCACAACCAATGCCGCAGGCTTTAATCAAGATACAGCCTCCTGTTATTAACAGTCATGAAGCTCAAATAAGGATACTGATGATAAGTGTATTAACTACCACATGAGAATTTTAATCATTTCACAGTCATCTTCACCAGAACTCTGCTTGGTGTCTCTGAGTTAAACATAATAGCCACATACACTGTGGCTTTACAGCTACAGTGTTCACTTCAACTGCCTACACCAAATACAAATGTACATCACTGCAACTGTGCGTAGTACCTTATTCTTCCTTCCTCTTTCCCTGACACTATCCTGCATCATTACCCTGCAATTCACTTTGTGAAAATGAACAACATTTACAGTTCAAACTCTTTGACTTGTGCCTTTTATTATCTGGTTGTAGAGCACCGTACTGTCCGATTTCTCTGCTCTTTCAACCGTTCTCTCTTTGGAAATGGATCAATAACGTATTTTCAACAACAGGAAAGGTATGTCTTTGGAAATGCAAATATCCATCTCTGTATCATAAGGCAATTATGTCAGTTTAGTATCTCAGACCTCCAAGCAAGTTTCCTATCTAATAATAAGAGAAGCTATTTACTACCCATGGTTTCAGCATAGTTACACCTTAGCTGTGCAGAAAGATCATTCTGAATTGAGATGCTCTATTAAGCAATTATTTGAAACTTGGGAAAAGTAGTTACTGGGTCAAAAGGGTTATTTATGTAGGAAATCACCTCTTAATTGTGGGTGTTTTTAAAATCGGATGTTGCCGTGACATTAAACAGCATAAGGTATACCTGCAAACAGATAATACTTAACAGTATGTGAGATGCGGAATGTGGAAAAACACATAATAAAAAGAAGACTCAGTTATGGATACAAATATTTTCCATATATAATTCATTTTTCCTAGCATCCCTTAAAGCTTAAGTCTGGATAGAATGTCCTTTCTTGCATATATTTGAAAGTAAAGACTAACACATCCTTTACAACTGTTATCCACCCTTCAATAGCCTGCAAGGTTTATTTTATAGTTCATTATTAAGGTGACCACAAAAGCCACCTTCACTCTCAAAGGCACTGAACTCTCACCATTCTTTTCCAAAGCTGGGGCTGTTCACTCACCTCTCAACATGCTCCACTTTCAGTCCCACCAAACATACTGCTCATTTGTCATTTCTTAGAGGGCTGAACAACTCTTTTGACTTGATACTCAAAGATGCTGATTCACTTGTAAACCTGGGGGATCAAATCCATTCTATCTGGCAAATTCCAATTCTGTGTTCAAAGCAGTTAATTAACTACCCACATCTGCTCTGTTGACTTTTCAGGAAGTCTTTTCATTCTCCCTGCTCCAAACCAGACTGGTTTTCTGCAAGCAGAAGGCAAAAGATCTGTCTACCATTGTTTCCAGTTTTCTCTGTGTATACCTCTGTCTTGAACAAGAATGTAAGAGAATACCATAGATGCTATACAGAAACCAAGCTGCCTACATGCTCATAAATGCGTAGAACAACTTGACAATAACCAAACACATCTCTAAAGGATATCAGTATTTGCAGTTCTAAAGAAAATTATTTTCTGTACTTAAACATCACTGGATCATGCTTTCATGTTTCAGTTCCTGAAGATGCCCAGAAAGACAAGACCACAGTATCTTCTTTATGTTGACAGGTGATTTTAGTTACAGTAACTTTCACTGTAAATCATCAATTTACAATTAAATTGTACATATATCTTACATGGAAAATTACAGAAGGTGGACTACAAAAAAAAAAAGGCAAGGTTTTCAAAGAAGCTTCCCTCAGATCAAGAAGGACAGGGAGTTCAGCGCAAGGCCACCAAGATGATAAAAGGAGCAGAGCATCTCCCTTATGATGAAAGCCTGAGGGAGCTGGGGCTTGGAGAAGAGGAGACTGAGAGGTGATCTCATTAATGTTTGCAAATATGTAAAGCGTGGGTGTCAGGAGGATGCAGCCAGGCTGTTCTCAGAGATGTCCAATGATAGGACAAGGGGCAATGGGTACAAGCTAGAAAGTAGGAGATTCCAAAGAAACTGTTAGAGTGATGGAGCACTGGAATGGACCGCCCAGAAGGGTTGTGGAGTCTCCCTTTCTGGAGATATTCAAAACCTGCTTGGACAAGTTCCTCTAGGTGACTCTAGGTGACACTCTGGCAGGGGCACTGGACCAGATGATCTTTTGAGGTCCCTTCCAACCCTTAAGATTCTGTGATTCTGTGAATAGAAGTGTACCTTAATCACAAAAAAAAGCCTCCAAACTTTCACAATTATATGCCTGGGAAGCTTCATTTAGCAAGCTCACTTTTTTGTTTTATTTCTGCAGAATTTCAATTCTCTCTGCAAAACATAAGTTAATAATCTTGGTGGTAAAAAGACAGGCAATTTCCAAATGTTAATGAATGCTGGGATTCTTCCAGAGACTGCAAATATCTGCTGCCTTCATTGCTGCCTCTCACCTTTAAACAGAGTAAAGCTGGGATGTATACAATTCAGATCCATCAAGATTCAGCAACACTGAGAAGGATATACAACACAGAAATAAACAAAAAACACATCAGCATCAACCCACAGCTTGGGAGAACACTGAGCAGCAGGTGAAGGCAGACACAGGAAACACTGCAGAAGAAGTAGAAGGAGTTACAGTTTTCCCCAAGCTCTAGGACTCTAAACCAACTCCCACTGACACGGGCACTGCTGTCAGGATGCTGAGAAGGAATGGACCACTACTTTGCTCCCAGACTTTTAGCATATTGCCACCCCCTGCACTCTTCCAGAATAAGCATTATATAGGTGTACAATGTGCTAGAAATAACCCAAACACATTTTAAATAACTATAGATGGAGTTTCCAAGGACAATGAGTAAGAGCAAAGAGGGATCATTTCCTCCTCCTGTCCAGTAGCCAAAGGGGGAAGTTAAAATGCTTAAATTGCAACCCCAGGGCTTTCCTAAAACTTTCCTAACACGTGCCATTCCTCCCTGTAGTTGCAACTCCACAGCATCCTAATCATTGTCCCTCACTGACAGAGGTAACTAATTAACCATAAGAATGCAAAAAATATTGACTAGCCCTTTTCAATGTTCAGTGCCTGCCACAAGTGTTTTGCATGCAAACATATCACTTTGAGCTAAGTTTTCAGCCAAGACATCTTTGCATCGCACAACACATATAAACGGTGGAGCTGTTAGCAACCGGAGATGAAGATATCTGTCTCTCTCCCTGCTATAGCTGAGTAGGTGCCACCAATATAAATTAAAAAGTGAAAAGTCAAAGTGTAATAACTTATACTGATGTGAGGTGAGCTCTTTAACCTCCTTCTGACCAGTTCATTCCTTCTGACATTTAGCAAGCAGCTAAAGTTTATAATGAAAGGTCAGTGGAGAAGCACTTTTCAGCGGGTATTGACACAGGGGTTCCAGTACATCGACTTTCATCACTTGTTCACAACACAGACAAGCAGGTTTTATAGCCAACTGTACTTTGTATCATCTGTTCAAACACATCTGCATATAATAGGTAGAGATAATTTGTATCTGCCAGTCTCAACAGCAGCTTTGAGATTTCTTTTTATATATTATTTCCTACTCAGACATTTGTTTTTCTCCTCTACTATGTTACATTTTTCAGAAACTCAGGTTCAGTCATTCACAAGCTTCTACTAAAAATCCACTTAAGACTAAATCCACTTTGTCTACTAAAAAAACATTATCCAGCTCTAGTGACGTGTGACCAGTCTTCTGTATACTCCTGACAACTGAAAAAAAAACCTGAAGCTATTTCATACTTAGGTCCACTGGGACTTGTATACAAATAAATCCATCAGAAAGCATCATCCTTATTTTCCTTCTTCCTTATGCTAGGCCATCTGTGCAACTGGCAGACTGTACAGCTAGAGGGGAAAAAAAAAAACCCCAAAAAAAACCCAACAGTCCACAAAACATAAAGGAGATGCTTCAACATTAAAGGAAAACAGTAATTTCAGAGCATTTTGCTAGTAGATGCATCTTCAGCAGACAACACTTTTGAATTGAAGGAGAAAGTAACACTCATTTGAAGGGAGGCTTGCCTTTATCCACATCCTGATGGAAACCTTCAGCACACAATCATAGCTCCAAAATTATTCCACCACCTTTGGCTATTAGCCACCATGAACAGATGTTTAGACCATTACCTTGTATAGAGCAGTTATACTATGGCCTTCATAAGGACATATCAGTTTAATTCTTTGAGCCAATCTTTAGTTTTCCTGCTCATAACCATATTATCAGACCAAAAAAAAAAAAAAAAAAAAGGGTGTTTTTTAAGACCTTCAGTTTTGTTTCATGCTCTTGCTGCTTACTTTAAAACACCGGGGCAGGGCGGGGGGGAAATGTCATCTCTATTCCAAATTGCAGTTTTGGCATCTGAAATTTAGCCATATACTGAGTGCCTTCTTGAATGACATCCAGGTCCTACAGTGACAGCAGTTATCCCAACAGTCCTCGTGTACCCAAAGGCAGCAACACCTACACATAAACACCAGCAACTAGAGAGAGCTCCAGACTCAGTGCTCTTAAGATTGCCAGATTTTGCAAGATGCATTGGGACTAAAGACTTAAACAGAAGGGGTTTACTCACCAAGGTCAATTTAATGATACCTTTCACACCATCTGTACTGAGACTGATTATCTATTTACACCACTAATTTATTACTCTTTCTTCTACATTAAATTTATTGTTTCTCTTATTTGAAAGACTCTATGAACCTATCCAAAAGACAGCATGTTTAAGAAGAGTTTTCCTAGTAGGTCAACCAATCTTTAAGAATTATTATTTGAGTGATCTTAATTGGACGTTTACAAATGTTTAAGTCACTGAAACAGTGTTTCATCTAGTTCAAGGGGTTTGTTTTCCCCAAATCCAGCTTTTTAAAAAAATATTTGTATCAGTTATTTACTTCCTTGTTCCCTTCAGTTTAATTTGAAACAACAGTTCATTTTTCATATACTTTTATTAATTGCTCACCAGAATGCATCACAGAAGGGGCAACACCAGCAAGCCATCCCCACTTAGAGCTGCTAGTCACACAGTGCCTCCACAGCACACAAAGGGTTGTCTTCTACAGAGCACAAGATTTCTCTGCACAATTTGCCACTGTAAATCATCTCCCCAATTACTCCTCAGACTCAGCTGAAAACACAGTAAATTGGAGACTGTATTTTCTCTCTCTGTTAATGCTAAATCCAGTTGTCAAGAGACAGCATAGCACATTAGGCTTTAAAATGGTTAGTGAGTAATTTCTGCAAATGCAGTTTGGGTCCCTCTTCCTTAAATATTTTTTTTTCTGGATAATTCCAATTTAGAAGGAAAAAAACATCCTTTAAAATCTTAGCAAATGCACTACAGGAAACAGCCTGGTTGCACTACCTCAGACCAGCACAATGCAGACTTTTGTTTGTAGATGCACATTCCTCCTTTCAAGGATTAAAATTATTAATCTGTGCCTCACCTCTATTAGTACTAAAGTTACCCATTCCTCCAGCAGCATCTCCCTTCAACTCCTCAGCTGTCCATGAGAGAGGGAGAGGCATACAAGGAGCCCAAACTCTCAAGCCCAGCCAGAAGAACAAAACCCATTTTTCCTAACACCTCCAGCCTTGGCTGACAAAAGTGCTCCCCAAAGAGGCAATATCTCTTCGCAGGGGGTAAAACAACCAAACTGTGAAATGACCCAGTTGGTACAGACTCCCGCCTCTCTGCTTGTTATATATGGAAACATCATAAATATAGTGGAAGCCTTATATGAAACTCTTCATGGATTAGACTACAAATTCTTAATGAAGTGCTTGTTAGATATACATCGTGGCTAAATCACTACATGTGATGTTACCAGTAAATTAAATGTAAGAATAATACTAAGAAGATGGTCCAGCAATTTAAGACTCTGCTTCTACTTGAATGCAAAACATTGACTCTTCATCTAGACAGTAGTCTTGAGGAATATAAATTGTCACTGCAGAAGCAATGAATATGTTTTCCATATAAAACAAACCAATCTTATTATATGCATAAAATATGCCAAGTTTCCACGTTGTGTCACATTTGTGAAAGTTTCCCTGAACAGATCTTCATTTCAGTATTTAAAGCCACAAAAAATTTGGAATTTTTTACATGATTCAAATTTTACATTATTTTTTACATTTTTCAAAAATTACAGAATTTTACATTATTTAAAAAACAGAATTAAGGATGTTTCCTTTGTCTATAGTTACAACGGAATTGTTTTCCACTGTTGTAATTATATTAAGTTGCAGGCTTTATTGGAGGTACCTTCTACCTTATTGGCCTATTTCAGCTGCTTTTGATATAATAAACATAATTTCAATTCCCCTACAGCCCAATCTAACAGACCATGGATCTCGCCCTACAGTACAAAGTGAAGTATGGACAAGCTAAAGAGTGTAAGAGAGGGGATCTAAGGTGATGGAAAGTCTGCTTGTCAATTTTTATAACTATTTCATTATGAAAATCACTGCTGTTTCTCTGTTGTCTTTTCTTTCCACAGGAGATTCATTCAGTAGGAGATGGTCAGCATGACAGCCTAAAAATGCTCACAAGTTCTCCATATGCTCTGCTGTGATCCAGCAGAAGTGCAATCAAACTGACATGCAGTCCAACATGGGAGTCACCTGCACGGATCTGCAGGCTGTGCTCACTGATTCTCTTCAACCTTTGTTTGCTGCTGTGCTTTATTTTCTCTCTCCTGGCTTGACAACTCAGGCATCTCAAGTTTCACACCATATGCAGGTTATAAGCAATTATTATGGGACCTGTAATCCATAAGCATTTGACGTGGCTTGCACTGTCTACAGTAAAATGGATGTCTGAAGGATCCCACAAGGTGACCTGTATCCAGCCCTCTGACTAATGTGATAAACAAATCCTGTGAATGAAGGTTAGTGGCAAACATCTTTTTGGAATACAGGAAGCTCAGGCAGTGCTGTACTCTATTTGCTGCTATGAACTTTATTTTTAAAAGAAAATTGAAAACAATTTTTTAAACCCACGTTTAAGAGTTACATGCAACAGAATCATGCTAGTCAGTTCCTCATTTCAACCATCAATTAAAGCCCAAAGCAAAGCAGTTAGCTTGTTAAGACCCTTACAATGCGTCAAGGGTCCAGACCTTTGCCTCGTCCTGGGAAGGCAGGACTGGGAGGCTGCCAGCCTCCTGCTTACAGCCACCACTGAGGGAATGTTCTTTAACAATGCTGTTTAACTCAGCAGTTAAAGCACTCCTTGGGTTCTTGTATATTATTCCACATACCTGTATATGCCTATGTATCAGTAGACATCTACTATACCTCCTCTGCATCCACTACTGAGTGGCAAATCTGGAAATGAAGTTTTTATGCTGAATGTTTGTTTGGCAGAATCACTCAGATTTTCATGGGTGAAGTTTTTCAGTCCTTGATGATCAAATACTGAATAGTCTGGTTCTTGGGCTACGGAAAATACGAAGTGTTCAAATTTTCATCTCTTTAGTAAACCTGGGGCAGGGGGAGAACAAAAAGCATTCACAGTATTTTGTCACTGATGGGAACCTTCTCCCAAGAGTTATCTACTCAGCTGAAAAGTTATTTTTCTTCTGAAGATGTTGACCCAAAGAGTGCCAACCATCTTCCCCACCCTCAGAGACTCTGGCAGCTTTGCAGCTCCTCAGTTGTGTGACAGTGGTTTAGAGGGTCAAAACCAGATTTCTATGGAGTTTGAAAAGCTTATTATAAAGATATTTGCTTTTTTCATCATAATTTTTTACAGTTTCATTGTATCCTCTGCCCATTAAATCTTATTAACTATGCTCTATTAACCCATACTCTTTCAGTAAATATTCGCCAGCCAGACCTACGACTACTTCACATGGGACAACTGGGCCATTTACTGACTACACTATAATTATTCTCGAAAGTCAAATGGGTTTTTTAATGCAAGCTTACCAGTCATGATTAGCCTCTATAGAAACAGCCTGCTTTCAGTGTTCAAGGGTTCACACTTCTCAGTGCTTCTCGTAACAAGCAAACAAAAATTTACAACATAAAAACAACACGCAACCTTTTGCATTTCTTATTCTAAAATAACAATTAATTTTAGGCATTCCAAAACCAAGGACTCTCCTCTGTATGGTAAGATGGAAAGAGAAGCAGTAAGGGCAATCATTTTTCAGACTGCTTTTCAAAACAAGCCAACCACATGGATGTCATTTATAAAAATTTGAGTCATATTGTCACACACTATTCAGCATGACCTACCGTTACAAATGAAAATCACCTCCAAATGAACACGAACTAGCTCTTCTGCTCCAAAAAATGAGACACAAGAAATTGTTTGCTCTTAAAATACATTAACCCAAATATCATCTGGATTGAAATATAGCTATTCCCGCATCTCATCATTATCTGGTAATGCAAACCAATTATGAAATAATTTTAATTCTGATCTAAGTGCTGCAGGAACAGTAAACAGTAAATAAAAACATCGTACCTGAATGAATACATGAAATACATAAATTGTGCAGTTATTTCAGCAATTGCAGACTAAACACTGAGTGAACATCTGTGTTTTATATAGTCTGCCAACCCAGGAGGACCTACCGGCTCAAATAAGGCTACTGAACAAGGACTGTCAACCTTGGAATCTGAAAATACCAATTTAAAACAGCTTCAAAGGAAACCAGACTCAGGTTTGACTTTCAAGAACACAATTCTGCACTTGAGCTGGTGCTACATTAATTCCACGGTCTGTGAGAATACATCAACAGGATCCTCAAAGAGCAGTCACGTTCTCGTGAATGAGCCTTCATGAAACACCTTCCCACAAATCCATCAGTCACTCCCCCTATAAACATCCAATTTCAAAGATGCAAGAGGCTAACCAGCCAGCAGCATCTGTGGGATTAACATGCATGTAAAATGTTTACGACCACTAACTAGCTTGTGCAACCCTTTCACAGAACTTTATTGCACGTTCTTTACTATACTAATACTGCATTCATCTGTCTGAATACTTCTTTTCCTTTAATTCTATTAATGTTGGGAAGGAAGAGGTTAATGCATAATAATAGATTTCAAACACGAAAAAGAGAATCTTGTTTCTGATCAGTGGGGAAAAAAACACCCATGTCCTTGTCAGCTGTACAACTGCATAGAGTATCTTAGTTCTGAGGGAGCTGGAAGGTAAAAACAGAGGGTGAAAATGTTCTCCCTCTACACCAATACAAAATCCAAGGGACAGATATATAGCAGGGTCATATCAACTTTTATCAGGAGATATCAGCATTGCAGTCTGTTTGTACACTGGCAGCAAAATAATGATGATATGCCAGACTCTGCTGATGTGGTAAACATGGCCTTTTCAAACAGTCTGAGGTTATTCAGTCCATTTTACTATTAGTACTGGATTGCTCATGACAGGGTTTTTTCCAGTACTTCATTCAGTTTCTTATCAAATGCCTCTAGATGGAATGTGATTATTTCACTTGGGAGATAATGCCCAAACTGAAGAGGTCTCAATGTTTAAGATTAAGTCTTGTGAACCCTAAGGGGAATTTAACCTGGCCTTCTGCTTTTTTAAATTTCACCTTATCAGTCTTAGAGCCCCTGGGAAGTATAAACAGATTGTACCCAATGCTTTCATGATAAAACTTGTAATCCATTAGAAAGTCATCTGTGATGACAAAAGTCAATTTATGCATGACCTTTCGAGCCATCCCATCAAAATTATTCCAAGTCACTTTGGTTATTGTCAGGTCTGACCTGCAGACTATGGAAGTTCATTAAGTGACATACTCAACCACACATGTTGATGTTTATCTCTGAAAAGGGAGTATATTTCTCAGAGGTTCCTCTTTCATTCCCATGTGAATCATACACTATGTTATACATTTTATCTGCAGCTGTCATCCGCTTTTGAATTATAGCATTAGGAGAGACAGTCAAGGATACAGCCACAGATGCATTAAAATCACTCTGCGAAGCTAATTTGTGGGAAGATCTAACTCCTCTGTGATAAATAGCACTTCATGACTTAATGTGAAAAATCAGAAAAAAATGTGAGAGCAGGGTATTGCAAACCAAGTATGACATTAGAAATGCAAAAAGAAATCACTGGCTTATTACCATCACTGTAAAATGATACATCACCTTACTTAGCTTCTTTATTTACTGAACTTTATGCTAAATACATCAGATCAGTTACCTATTTCTAAATTAGACTCCATTAAAGATGTAACTGATTTTGAGAGCTGTATCTCATAACATACTGATTTCTCCTTTTTTTTTTCCCATCAGATAAGAGCACAAAGAAAATTGCCCTCATTTGGCCCAGTTGCATAACTGCCTAAAATGTCATTAGCAAGTTAAGTGTTCATAGGATCTATAGGATTCATAACATAAAAACAATCTGCACTGAGAGTTGGTCACCATATAGCCTGGAAAGAAAGAGTTCTTTTCATTCTGCTTCACAGAATCACAGAATCATAGAATGGTAGGAGCTGTGTAGGGGTTCATCTGCCAAGAAGGGCTCTTCTGCTTCACTAAACCCTGAACAGATTCAATTTAACTATCCGGGCAGTTTCTTAGCTCATACAGCCATGTCCAAGAGACTTCGTAATTTGCCAAAGCAAGAAAGGACAGCCAATTAACTACTGTGAGGGACATCAAAATATCTTTCCAATTAAATTTAGGGTTAAGAAATTTTTGAGGGAAAGGTTTGCATCTGAAGGGGAAAAAAAAACCAAAAAAAACACAAAAAACCACAGCTGGGTTGGAATCCTAAAGTGAGCCAAGACTCCCCTGATCCAGATCATCTTCTGCAAGTGTAATACCTGGATTAAAATAATGAACATAAAAGTCTCCATCAGGAAGCCCTGAACCTGCTGCAAGGAGAAAGCAGCCCATGGAGTTAACCCAAATAGAAAGAAAGGTAGATAACAGTATTATTCTGCAGACTTACTAATTTCTGTTTATCTCTGCCTTTGTAAAACTGTTGTCCCCTTTAAACTTCATAAACAGGTATCTATATTTTCTTCTAGATACTCTGAGGTACCATTGACTTCTGCATACTGCCAAAGCTTTCTTTACAAAGCAGTCATTAAAACCAGGACAGAAATAGCCTCTCAGTGCCGAGCTCCTATGCTCTTCTCTGAAGTGCTGTGCACACCCTCAACTAACCTGTACTTCCCAGCATGAGACAAATCAGCTCCTGGTGTATACTGAAAAGGTCTCAGGTGAGCTGTGTGGCTGGGCACACTCCTGGGCCACATCACAGAAGCAAGGAGAGTACTTGCACTCTGAGCAGCCAGGCAGTTTGTAAGATGCAAACTGCAATAAGGAACTGGTCACGTAAATAAGAAATTTCCAACCTGTAGAGCAGGAGTACAAGAGGGAAAGCCTAGATCGAACACCACACAAAAATGCTTATTAGCAAAGCTTGCCACGCCTGGAGTGAAACACTGCTATCACACATCGCTGATGCTAAGTCCACTTGACAGCTAAGAACCTTGCAAAGTAATGGCAAAACACAAAACCAGCTGGCTGGAGCAGACTTTGCACACTCCTGCTAAACATAAAAGTACCGTGTTCAAAGCTTTCAGAGAGTGTTAATATACAACAATTAAAATAAATAACAATAAATAACAAATAAAGTGTTGATATACTCATAACTTGTTGGAAAAAAAAAAAAAAAAGGACACACAAATACAAACCATTCACATCTCACCCTGAGACAGGAATAGAGTAGGTTTGAAGTTTGCCAACAAGTTAGGTGGATAAAACACAAGAGAATGCTTTTGAGTCTCCCCAGAGTTTGGGGCATCCCTTTCCTGCAGCCCTGCTGAACAGTCTTCCTGTGATTTATAACTACCTGTGTTTACTTTCAGGCTACCAGGTCAGTCAAAACACAGGCTTAAAATGCAAGATGTACCATGTCTTTCCCCTTCCCAGGCTCCCTTGTCCATAGGCCCTCCACATCCAGGAATTACTTTTCTGTGGTTGAGAATGCAAAGACAAGATACCCAGGCCCACTGCCCTCCCTGAGCCTGGCACAGCAATTAATATAAGGCAGATCATCCTTTGCTGCTTCTTAACCAACAGCTTTTCCCGTGTTGCTCTGTGTCATGCTGCTCTGTGATCGCCCACCTCCTCCAGTCACAGGAGAAAGCAACCTGTCTCAGAAGCCAGAGCTGAACCATCCTGAAACATAGCTGAAAAACATCCAGAAACCCAAGTTGCAATAAAGGTCACTTACTCTTCTGTGTCCCCAAGCAGCTGAGGGCACATTCTAGGAAATGAAAGTCAGGAAAAATATGTTTTCAAGTGACTGTCACTACACAGGGGTGCAGATTAACAATAACCAACTGACACCTAATAGAGTCAGGTGAAATAAAAACAGGAAGACAGGAGAATGAGAGACATGGAAAAGAAAGTGACAGAAACTAGAAGGACAGAGTATAGGAGGTGCTTTTGCCTAATTAGCAAAACAGTCAGAAAAGCAGGGCTATGGAAAGTACTAACAGCCCTGCGGAAACGGGAATGATCCCTCTGCTTGGGAAGCACCTCCCCTCTCACTGCAGCTTTCACAGTACCCATTTCTTTTATCTAATTACCACCAACAGGCATCTGCTGCTGTTTGCATCCTTGCTTTAATGAGCAAAAATAGCATCCAGATCTGGCTGGAGCTGGACACAAAGAACATGACTGTAGTGATTACTTTTCCTTAAGTTTATCAGAAGCGCTTGCTCTTCAAGGAGATCCAGAACTGTCCCAAAATTGGGAAGAAAAAGCAGAAATGAGCCAAAGAGATTAATAAAAGAAGAGTTTTAAGAGGAGATAGTGAAGGAGAAAGTGTAACATAGACAGGTCCATCAAGTTCTAAATGCTAAGCTCCACTGCTGAGCCCGAGGGAGCTATTTCATTTGGGACCAAAAACAATTGCTGCCTTTTCAAGCAGGGGTCAATTCACACACAACACTATCGGCTTTGTCTTTTCTAGTATTCCACAAGGGAGCTGCATCCTATTTCTGATGTAAACATAGCTGGTCCAATTAAAGGTGTCTCTAGCCCATAATGTAACTCATAAATGATGAGTTTAAAGGCTTTTTAAAAGTCTATTTAAGAAAATCTCACAATGTACAAGATACTCTGGGAATAATCTCTTTCAGATAGCGGAGAAGCAAATAAAAAGATGGTTAGGCACTCATTCAAAAACTTAGGGGTTTAATCTCTTTGCAAAGACAGAAATAGCAAAAATGTAAACCTATCTTTTAGAAAATATAATAACTACCCCATAATTCTGTTCAAAATGTACTTTGGCACACGTATTACTTACCTTGCAGGGAAAATAGAGCCCTCTTACAAACAAATACTTGGGAAAAGCTATTACCGGCTCTGACAAAAAGGCAGAGATGGTGAATACAGTTCCAGTGAGTCTGATAAAATGCTGCACAGAGTCAATAGATGGAATTATGCTTCTTCAATTTAACATCATTTAGATCATCAGCCCTAGGTTAGAGATGTAAAACATCTGCCTCAAAAGGCAGTTGATGTAATACATGCTGGTAGGAAAACACAGACTGAGGTTTTAGGACAAAAGAGAAGAATGAGGTTTTCTCTTTTATTTTATTGCATGTATAAACCAGAATAACCTGAGGTATTTCCTCCATATTTTGAGAAGTTCTTACAGGTCTTGCCTTAGCAGGAGTTTCATTTCACTTGTTCAGTTACCATGGGTAGGATTATTCCCATGCTTATAGGAACTGTCAGTCTCCCTCTCAACATTAGAAAACTTTTCCACGTAGTACTTATTGAGTTCACCACCATTACTTGCTTTGTGCAAGTGCCTTGCAGAACTTAGCCTGACCACAAATACCACTCCGAAAGGTTTTGCCTGTATTTATGCCCTTCTTCTAATCACATAATCTAGTGTCACTACCACCTACACCAAGGTGAAGCCCTTTTAGCACCCAGGCAAACACTAGGGATCTAAACTCTGCAGGTATAAACCAGGAGAAGGTGCAAGGCTCTAATAATAGAAGTGTCATAACAAAATCTGCATTTGCCAAATACACACATACCAAATACTGTAAAGTTGCAACGTATTTCCAGCACCAGCTGGCAAAAACCATCCTTCATCAATAGTTTAAGGCAACTTCTTCCTTCTCAACAACAAGTACAAAGTAAAAGCATTTGAAATGCTTTCCTCAGAACATAGCAATCTCCATCCTCACTGTAGAGCTGTTGGCTTGGTTTTTTAAACTTAGATCAACTGCTCATACAGATAATAGACTTTCCTGTGCTGTCTTCTCAAGTCATGTTTACAAAGAAAAAGCTTTTGTTTATTATCATGTCTAAAAAGCTGGCTTGAAGATGTTTTATATCTTGACTTGAATATTTGCATAACGTTTCTCTAAAAATGCTCTCAAACTGCATGCACACTCATAAAAGCTGTCAGAACATGATGAAACTGTTCTAAGTGGCAATCTGAAAAAGCACAGAGACATTATCCTTCTTGGGCTGAACCACTTTATTTCCAAAAGCAGATCATGGGCAGGAGACAGATTGTTTCCTGTAAGAAAGCAACAGTTGGGAGGGGAAGTTGCAGATTATCTGTCTCTATTGCCAAATGAATACGCTTAGCAAGAGCTGTCTCTGTGAGGTTATACTCAGCAGTGGCATTCCCCAATTTGCACGTGGAAGACCCTCCACTCTCCCAGCAGAAAGAACAGCAGGCAGCTACTGGTACAAATACTTGGCTTTGAGCTGCTGAACAGAAGCCTTCATCACCACCAACTTAAAATGTGAAACATCATACCAGTATGGTTAAGAAGGAAATCAACTACACTGGGAAACCCCTCAAATACTGGCAAACATAATTCAAAGGGGAACATAATTAAAAATTATTAATGAAGTACATGCATTTGCTGTTCTATGATGATGTTACCTGCTTCATAAACTTAACTAGAATTTTTGGGACCACTGAGGCAAAACACCATTTTCTGCATTGAGGTGCTAGGAGAAGGTCAGTGCCAGCTCTGCCTCCTGCTGCTAAGTGCCTGATCCTTGGAAAGACACATGCACAAATTCCTTATCGTTGGGTTGTAGAATTACTGACAAAGTGTTCTTTAGACGGCTGGATTCACTAAAATAATCCTTCCCTGAACGATGACTGCATTCTCTGCTCCCCAATGGCAACAGTTGTGATTGCTGAAAATAAGAAACTTTCACAATTACAGCTGGATTGCAGCCATGCCCTTTGGATATATTCTTCTCTGTGAAGGACAAGTCTGCTAATTAGAATTGCTACAGCTTAAAATAACAAAAGTCTTTCAAGCAGAAGCTTCTGATGTTTTTATCTACTTCGTGCTTTTAATTCCTGCTTCACACTATCACATAGTATAAAACTGGAATGCAAAACCATTAGTATCCACTTTTCTTTTTGCTATACTTAATGTATAGCTGAGGCCCTTTCCTCAGAGACAATCACACATTGTAGACCAGACAGATCTATCATAAAAATAGAAACTCAGAAAGTGTTCTTTACTGAGTTTGCAAATGGATTTGTACCTAACTTTAAACACCTTCCCTTCAGACATATCAATTTACTTAAGCATGCTAAGGTTTGACTGGCATGCACCAATCACAGTACCAATGACAGTTGCCTTATGATCTCTGTATTTTCAGTTGACTCAGCCTAGTTGTGGGACAAAAGCTGACTCAGCTGACCTTCTGATTCTATGGCCTAGAAGCTGACACTAAGAAAAAAAACCTACCAAGTTTTTACAAACTAAAGTGTTTTTAACAGAGATTGCAGAAATTCTTTTTTACCATCACTCATTAAAAAATCTTTTGAAATACACAAATCTTAATTTTAAAGTCCCACTTCTTTGCTAATCTTGAGAAAATGATCTCGTTTACAGTTGAGTCATCCAGAGTCCTAAAAGCAAATCAACAGAGACATTGTCTTGGGTTTTTTTTCTGTCACACACCAAAGTCTATTGATCTCCCTCCCATGATCAACTCCAGGTCCTTTCCAGCACTACTGCTTTCCAAGACTCTTCTCCTTTCTTGGAATATCTGTGTTTTGAATTATTCTCCCCCCCCCCCAAACGTGCCAGCTTGTATCTTTCCACTTTGAGTCTCATTTTATTTCTCTAACGTGTTTTTAAGCTCGCTAGAAACTTTATCCCATTTACATTATCTGTCTGGCTTGCGAAGCAATGTGAGCAAATTAATTCCACTGCTGAGTTTAACCACCTCTGCAGCTCACCCATGCCTTCAGAGAGTAGCAGTGTTAAACAACACATGGCTCATTTAGGAAATCGTCATCAGTCCAGGTCAGGACTTTGCACACAACACAGGTTAGGCAGTCTAGGAAGAAGGATCCCAAGTGTACATGTCTGAGAATCTCAGTAAAGAAGTAGCCCTTTTGCAAAACTTGATCCCTAGATATTCCTCCCAGTCCTGCATATTGCAGTTCCCCACTCCTTCCCCTAAGCTGCCACTCAGCCCCATTCACCCCATAGCTCATGGTATTATATACCCACATACAAGCCAACCTGAAGGCTACAGGAAGAAGCTTCCGCAAGACTATCCCTTCATTACAATGCAGTTTCATCCTTTCCTAGATAAGAGCGAGGACTTCATCGCCTGCTGGTGTAATTTGATCTAAAGTTTTGATCAAATCTGCATGGCAGAATTTGTCCCTTATAAACTGATGCTGTTTATTGCTCCTTGATCTTCTCCAGACTTCCCAGCTCAGAGCCAAGAAACTGTCTCACTGCTACAGAGCTATTTCATGACTCTGAGGCTTGTTGATTTTGTTTCTCCCCTCAAGGTCCTACTTTCTCAGCACCTCTTCTTTTCACCCAGTTCTCATCTGGCTCTGTTCTCAGCACCTCTTCTTTTCACCCAGTTCTCATCTGGCTCTGTATATTAAGTGTGGTTTAACATTCATTTCTGAGAGACGGCTGCATAAGGCAATTTTTTCATGTTTTTGAAAGGAAGGATTCTCAAACCTGTTAATGTTATTGGGCTATAGATCATTCAAGGGCCTGTTAACAGTTGCTTTGAAGCTCCTGCTTTAAGGGGCAAAACTGCCCCCTTGGCCTGTGTGAAGAAGTGAGGAAATACATTACATGTTACTCTTAGCTTTTTCGAGCTAATTCTGCTAAGCCATTGTCCGGCCATGCCCTGCTCCCAGAACTACCCTTCATCTCCAGCCCATTCTTACGAAATGGCAGCTAGTCAAAAAGCTCTCCCCTTGCTCCCTGCAACGTCCAGGACGAGGGGCACCCCTGCCAGCCCCCCAGGAGAAGGCAATGCCCCTAGCCTTGCCTCCTCCATCACATCCCTGTCCCTCCAGATAGGGCACCACTGAGAGTTGATGTTAGCTTATGTGGGAGATAATTATTTTTTTCTAGCTATTTTTCCACAGGTAGGCCAAATTCTCACAGAGTTGTTGTTGAAATAACGTAGAGTCTTCTTCCCAAATAGTACACTCTGTTTAAAAACTGGCTTATATGCTGTTAGCAGAAGGGGATTTTCTGATACAGATCAAGTTTTTCCTGGAGTTTTTATCTGAGGTCAGTTCACAGTGTAACTACATTTGAAGACAGTGGTAACTTTTACTACTTTTCACTGTCCTGGAGATTTTTTTTTTTTTTAACTTGCTTAAAACTTACTTTGTGTGTGGGAAAGAATCTAAAAAGTAAACTTCTATACTCTATGAAGTCTGTTCTCACTATGCACATAAATCCTCCTGAACGACAATTAACGTTATCGCTAACATATTTAATGTAAAAGTGACTTTGTTTAAAGTGCTGTTAAAAAGCCAAAAAGTACATTAAGCCAATAGAGAAATGACAAACACTGCACCAGTAATGTCAGAAAGTACTCACACAACTTTAGAACTAATTGTGTCTCATTCTAAGCAACAGGTTATACGCATATCTATGTCACATTTTTACCTTCCCCGATTAACCAGGTTGTGAAAGACTGATTGTTTAATGCCAGAAACACTTTGTGTTAACCCCAGGGAGCACCACTCCATTCATTCCCTACCAGTTGTGGCTCTGATGAAAACAAGAACCATTTGGATGTGTCTGAGCTCATCCTTGAATGTCTTCTCTTGTCAAGACTCTCATTTACCTGTTTAAGCAAACAATAATGTACTTTCAAATAAAAGGTTTTTTTTTAAAACAGTGGTTGAAATATTTCAACAAATAGGTGGACTACTTTCCATGATTACATTGTAGCACCTTTTGAAACCAAAATTAATACACAGTATGTATTTTCTTCAGAAAACAAGTCATCTTTAGGATTTTTTCTTTTTTTCAGGTATTATTGGCCACATACTTGAGTGCAGAAAGTTGGCATATCCCCAGTAAAACCCAATCAAGCTATATAGCTTTACTCAAGCCAAAATTGCCACATTAGCTGTGCTATATATTTTATTTGCTGGTGGTATATTGCTTTGGATTAATCACATTGAAAAAAAAAGCATTATTGCTACTTAAAAGAATCCTGTCCTAGATACCTCTTTGATCCTCTCACATCACTCTATCGATCATACAACTTTCTCAGAGTTAACTCATAAGCCTCCGTCACGGTCATTTTCTTCTAAAAACATATGAAAAATAGATTTGTTGGTTTATGCTACACAGTGAAGTGGACCACATAAAATGTTGCAATTTACATTTAAATACAGTTGTTCCATCTTCTCCCTCCAATATTAACTTCTTCTCATCCTCACTTTGTGAATCACAATATTCAATCTAACAATTTATGCCTGCTGGTAACAGTTACTTGGAAAAGAATGTTCAACAAAGCCAGTATAATTACTAATGATCTTATGACTAGTTACTCTTTCAGATGCTCAGTAAACCACCCATAAATTCATTCCACCTCCTATCTGTTTATCTTGTCAGGCAAGCTTTCTGACAGAGAGTAAGAACAGCTTTTAAAAGGAAGGAACCAAACCAAGCACATATGCCTTTGCCCAGAAGAATAAAGGCAATTACTGAGGCAAGCCCCAAAACATCTTTGAATCCAATGGTTGTTGTAAATGCCTGTACCAACATCAAACATTGCAGCCACATGCAAAATAGTTTAGTAAGGGATTTTTTTTTTTTCCTTGGTGTTTTGTTTTGTTTGGTTTTTTTCCAATTTGACTCTCTCCCTCATCTTCTGCCTCTGAATCTCTCCGTGTCCTGTGCAACTCTTTATCCTTTTCCTTGTATGGCAGCAGCTCAGCTTCTACAGAGAACTAGAAGCCACCTGCAATTACGTGCTGCAAGCGCAGCTACTCCCAGCTCCTACCAGACAGAGCAGATGAAGCAATTATCAATAATCTGCTCTTTCCTGATTCATTTAAACCATTTACAAACTTCTTTAACTTTCCCACGGCTCTGCTAGAGGATACAACCCACTTTCACAAATGCAAGCCTCAGGCAATAATTCTGTCTGTTCACAAAGCAAGCTGAAACACAAAACATTACAAGGCACAAAAGCAAAATACACTCTTCTTCAGCGATCATTTCCTTCCAGGTTCTGCCCTTCTGTCTTGCTCCAGAAGCACTCGGTGCCGCTTGTTCTTCCAAACACAAGCTAAATTCATCTTCACAGAAGCACTTGGGTTCTGGTAGTAAAGAACAGCTCTTGAACAAGTTAAGTGTGTTCTTTACAGTTGAGCTGGTTGAAGATGAGGAAGATACAATCATTTCCCAACCACAAAACCAATCCCATGGAAATCATGTTTGTTTTTAAATAGACCTAAGCCTAATCTACTATATACCCTTCTCAGCAGAGCTACAACCATCACTTTTCCAATTACTCTATACAGGAGCAGGCAGCTTGAATTTTAAAGATATTAAAAGCCTCCTTAATCTTTTAGTTGTTTGGATTCCACATTCTTTTGTGTTTATTTTTTAATAATTAAAAGGAAAGTTTTCTAGGGTTTTTTGTTTGTTTGTTTGTGTTTGTTGTTTGTTTGTTTTTTTAACAACCAATGTTCTTGCTCCAAGTCACAATGGACTGCTCTTTTTTTGGCATGTCTTCCAAGCACATTCTCAATGGCATTATGCAATCATCTCATTAGTCTCAACTGTTTCACTTGGCAGTGAGATGCATTATAAAATTATGTCATCTCTTGGAAAAATATGGAAGTCAGAGAAGGTGACAGTTTCCGGAGTATATAAAACCTTAAAATTGCAGCCACTAAGAATTCAGAAATCCTCCTTTTTACACCTGTTATCTTTGTTTTTCACCAATAAGCCACATCATCATACTGCAGACGTGCAGAGCTGCTCACACCACTACTCCATCACCCTCTCAAAAAGGGAAGAGTTTGGACTCATTTTTGGAGAACCTTTTGGATTCTTAAAGATATACTCACATCCAGTTCAGCACACAAGGCAAAGCAAAGATGCATGCCTCTCCATGCTCTTCACGATCTCAGCGTGATGTGATATGCGTGACATGAGTCACCACGAGTTAACAAAGCGTAATTTGTCATCATGTTGCCACCTGACAACCCTGAGTGGATTTTACTCCAGAAATAAAGCCCTAATTAGATCTTCCAGATGCCTGAATACTCGTAGCCTTTCAGAGAGGACACACATCATGTTCTTGTCCTAAGTCCCTCAGTGGCTCCTGGAACACCAAATGTTTCCAGAACAAACGAAAACTAGCATGGAAATTTTGCTCACAGAAAAGCTGTTTCTTGAGTATGGGGTCTCCTCTCTCATCTCCCACCACACTGTATGCCTGGTGGGTTCCTCTCTCCAGAGGCTGGGGAAAAGTGTCACACCTTTTCAATTTTGACATTTACAATTCTAATTTCCTAGACTCCCTCTAAAACAACAAATGCACTGAACTGCAGCTTGTGTAGAAACTAGTTTCAGCAGGGCCTCAAAAAAGTCAGTTATTTTCATTCATCTCAACTTCTCCTCTCTACAGAAATTGATGTCCACAACTGTAAAATGCTTTAAAGAAAGTCACAAAGAGAGTATTTCTTAATAATGGTAACAGAATATAGGTTGGACCAGACAGACAAATGATAACTAATCAGTCAATATTTAAAAAATGAAAATTAAACCAAATTCTACCAATACCTTTTCCTCACTTCTCCACTAATGAGGTGACTTGCCTGTAGCCCTGTGATAGACACTAAATAACCTAGGAGTCTACCTGTGTGCCACTCTGGCAAAATTTCTGACCATGTAAAAAAAAATCTCAATTAACATGGTAGCCTGCTTCTCAGTTTTCCATTAACTCATTAATCCCTCACTGCAGTTGTCATTGACATATGAGAACAGGATATCAGCACGTCAGCATCATGTCCCCTTACTTTGGATGCTGCTGTTTTATGCCTTTGGATGCCAGCTCGACATGTATTTGGGAGGAAATGGAGAGCTAGTCTGATTCTGCAGAAGGCTGCATTTTGAATAAGCAGCCTGCAGTTCTGATGGGCACCAAATTATTAACTGAAATGAGTGAATCTTATTTTTATCCATACCTAGATGTGGTCACCTTTCACATTCCAGCAACTGCTGACATGCAAGAGAGATGGGAATGGATGTGTTGGCCGCCTTCTTTACAGATATCTTTAAACCTGTAACAGAGCAGAGCAGAGCTTCCATAGCACATAAACCCCAAAACAATCCAGTACTGCTGCTGTTGTTGCAAAACTGGATCTTTTCCCAACTCCAGAGCAGCTGGCACTGCAGTTTCAGGATCACATTGCTTCTGTTAGCATCTGGGCTTGGTATTAGCTGTTAGTGCACTAGAGAGGAAGGGGTAATCCTCAAAGGAGATAAGGAAAAATGAAAGGGCCACATGAGCAGGGGAGAACTTCTCACCCCCAAGTTCAGCCTTTTCAACACAGACTTACAGAATGTGACAAAAAAGAAAATGATGGAAAATCCTATTGTCAGTGGAACAGCCACAAACCGGCAGATCCTAGAAACACACCGTGCTTTTGGATACAGTAGAATATGCAATTTTATAAGCAAGGAGCAATTAAAACAATGTATAATACCCAGCGGAGCAAAGAATTGCTGACAAAAGCTATTTCACCCTTATATAGCAATTTTTTTCTGACAAATATCTACAAAAATCTCTGTAAACTCATGTCAGACTGAAATAGACCATAAACAAGAATTCACATTTTTAAACAAATGTCATTGAAATGAAATACTATATATCAAGGGGATACATAATTATTCAGGGAATCTACAAGTAAAATGTGTAAGGTAGAGGCAAACCAAAATCAATGCCTCATTTCTATAGCTGGAAAAAACTATTGTCTTTCTTTCAACTGCTGCATTCCATTTTTAACACATGTTGGACTTGAAGAAGAAACGGTCCTGAAAGTCTTTAAAAATAAAATTGAGTTAATATTTATACTTTTTCTCTAAGCCAAGGTCTGTGAACACTAGCATAAATAATTATAGTTTCATGCATAAATCACTAGAAGCACAGAGAAGAAATCAACAAATATCTGCAAGGACCATTATTGCAAAGTAACAAAACATAAATAGTAGGCTTAGTTTCAAATGCACCTTTAAATACTATCAAAATGAATACATTTTTTTTTTAAAAAGCAAACTGTATGAAAGGCAAGAAAAGATGTAGAAGTTATTTATGGCACGACAACAGTGGGGCTTGTTTCCTTATCTCTTTTCCATTTTTAAATACAGAAACAGCACTGGATGAATACTCTATGCTTACAGTGTCTATTGTACCATACAGGTCACTGCTAAATCGGCTATAGTGATGCATTCAGTGCACATATTCTGACCTGGATTTTCTTCTTCCAACTTTATTATTTTTGCCTTCAAGGCATTTCAATTCAAATGTCATTCAGAAAACCACTACTCAGGTAAGCATCTTTCCCGGTGTTTTATAATAAACACTCAAAGGAGAGCAAAGTAAGCTCTTGAGCAGGAATAGCTAAGTTCATGCTTAGAGAATCTCAGCAGGAAACATGACTTTGTGCTGATCTGAAGAATGTCAGTGATCACTACTGCATTCACCCATGCTTCATTAGTTTACAGGCATTCACAAAGTCTTTAAGTGATGCCCAAAGTAAGAGAAACTCAAGCCAAGACAGTCCATGAGGTTTGGTGCTAAATTCATGCTACTACTTTGGACTGGTTATAATGGTACTGGGGTCTCTGATAGGCCTCCCTGAAGAGCCACCGCCAGCTGGGATGCTAGTAGAGCCTCTTCCTTGCAGGAAGAGGAGGCGAATGTCAGAAATGGGAGCAAGAGGATGACATGGGGTAATACAGAAATAGAGGAAGGAGAAGACTTCAAAATATTTCTCAGGCACCTTGTGCCTCAGGTCTTTCTGTTGTAGGATTCATCTAAATGGGGTTTTAAAGCATTAGTGTTGTTAGTTATTTCTATTGGCATACTGTAACACTTTGAAATGTGCCAGAGCAAATTGCAATAGAAACTGTCAAATGCTTTCTCAAACCTATGCAGTTAGGAAAAAGTAGCTTTGTTTCCATGCATTTCTCTCATTCATGCTAATTTTAGGGGTGAAAAATAGCTAAGATATCATCTCCTAGGCAGAAACAATTCCAACCCTCTGTCAGTTTAGCCACAGATGGATTTTATCTGCCTAAAAGCACCGGGAGCACCCAGAGGCCAAACAACAGTGACAGCCACCCGGCACTCCTGAGATGCACTGCTGCCCCCCTGTAGAACTTCTGCAACAAATCCACAGCTCTGTCATGGGTTCAGCTACACCTTTTTCCACTTTGAAGCATCTACTCCATCACTGTGCAGTAGCCGTGGCCTGGCTAGCTTGGAGTTGCAAGCTAAGCTAGAAAAATTATTAACCCTCTTGCTAAAAAATGGACTTCTGTTATAGTTAGATGAAAGAGTAAAGACTCCTGTGCAGTTTTCAACCAGAGTTAAGTATTTACTTGGCACCAATCCTGTATATGATTGCAGACACATGTCCTTTTGAAACACTACTTTTCTATTTTATATCCATCCTATGCAAGGAGCTATCTGACCACGTTCTAAGCTCTAATGCTTGGAACAGCTTCATTACCCCCTACATAGCCTTTTTGTGAAGGCTCAACCAAAGAAGAACACCTCTATAAACCATTTGAGAGACATAAATTTCAGTCACTCATATCTTTTCAAAAGCTCATCAATAGTAGTGAGCATCTTTATTACATTTTGCAGCAGTAACTGAAAAAATGGCTTCAGTTGGCTTAGATGTTCACCTAGAAAGTAACACTTAAGTTCCTTTTAATAATTCATTATTATTCATTTCCTAGTAGCCTGATAACAATAACTTGACAATGACACTTTAAAAAAACCCAGAAAAGTGACATGCACTGTAAGGGAAGAATTGCCTGTATAAAAAATTCTGGTGACTCCTCTCTTTTAAAGGGACTCAAAGGAAATTATATGTACCCCTGTGAATTCCTACAGCAACTAGAAAATTGTATTGCTTCTGTAAGAGATAAAAAAAAACACTCATAAAGTTAAACAGCCATCATTTCTGCTTGACATTTTCAAAACAACAAATAAATGAGTTAACTGTTCCTGCCTTCAGGCCACTGAGCTCTGACCTGATGACACTAATTAAAACAAATCTACATCATAAGAAACATCTCAGGAACAAGCATAGTTTGAATTACTCAAATTCCTGAGTATCAGATTCCTGTTATTAAAGAATAAATGCTAATAAATTATCCCTTCCAACCTGGCACTGCAAGCATGCGACTTGGTGTGATTTTTAACACTAACAGTCTAGCTGAAGCCTGAGTAAGCCTTGGAGTTGTTCTGGCTGCATCCAACAGCTCCAGAGCATTTAGTACCATTTAGACACAGTGAACAGGCCTGATAGTGTGCAATGCACTTGGATCCTGGAAATGCCATGCAAACTTCTTATTAGAGAGTATTTTCTATAGATTTTGGGGGATCTGTACCCTCATATGAAAGGATTTTGATTGTGGTTCCCACTTTACAAATGCAGAGCAGTGGGTGGGGCTGTACTACATGTGGTCTCCTTCAATATTCTGTGTTTACAGAAATGCCCAGGCTGGCAGATTCCGTCAGCATCTTCATGATTTTAAAACACTCTATAATAGTTTTTAAACTATGTACATGCATAGTTTATTGGATGAAGGCATGAGTATCTATGCTCACGCCTCTATGCAGATGGAATATTTTCTATGGGCCTTGCTTTGGGCAAAATTCTTAAACTTTTGCACTTAAGTTTTTCTTTCTGCACTGTCCAATAACAGTGAAAGACACTTTAAAATAGCATACATAAACCATATCTTCCTCTTGCCCTTCAATTACCTTGCAAATCAAAAAAAGGCCTGAACAAAGACTGTTCCAACAGACGCAGGGTTTTTTCATTGCAAATATTTGTTCAGGCAGCCAATACATGTTTGGTAAAATTTTGATGTGATAGAATCCTATTCACTTCTGGTCACTCTGCCAACATTATCTTCCTTTGCTATTTTGCTTCCACTTAATTTAAATTAAAAGCATAATAATCTTTTTATGCTCTGAAATACATATATCTGTTATAAACACCTAACCTTTCTGGAACATTCATCCTCCAAATACACAATCCAACATCCCTAGATTTCTCCTTGGCAACACACAGGAAAACAAATTGAACTAAGATGATACTAACATAAGAAGTTAACAAAAACAGTCAAGATCTTGAGTTTATTCTTGTCAGTTTCATCAGTTTGAACTTTTTACACCCACTAAACAAGTCAGAGCTTGCCAAATCCCAACATACATTTGGAAGTCTTGGCAGAGTCTTTCAGGGTGATGCAACATCCTGAGGTCACCTAATTGCTCCATTTTTGAGGAATGTGAAGAAAATGAATCAATGAACGGCAGGAGTAACTCCTGTATAGCACACATATGCTACTTGTCTTAAAAATAAAAGTGGATGGGAAAAAAAAATACCAACTCAAAATAATGGCAACTAGCAATATAAACTCTTTAACCCAAGCCATTAATGATGTGTCATTGATCACCATAAATGATACACGGTTCTGCAAGTTCCCTGATGTTGAATCTCTATGTACATAATCATTACTACTGTACTGTTATTTCAAAATAAGCAAAGAAAACTGAAGAAATGTTAGCTCTGGAGGTCGGAAAAACAAGCAACTTTCAGAAAAGGCCAAATGAGTTCTCCTCTATGCATAAGCGACAAGTAATACTCCAGTGATTTTGTGGACTACTGGATCTGCATATTGTATTGTAGTAATGACCTGATTCAACCTGATTCGGAAATGCTGGCTGTCTTGTGAATCACTACATGGTGGCAACAAATGCCATATTCTTAAGATTTTGCCTGTCTTTCCACAATACACTGAGGTACTTCAAATTTACAACAGCTGTGTCACCCTCACTTGTACCCTGTCACTCACTGTACTCATTACAGAAACAGAAGACATACATGGGTTACCTAGAGGTGGTTTCCCACCAAACATTCTCCAGATCCAAAACACACACAACTGTCCCCAGTGGCTAATGGCATTTGAAGTGATACGGCATTCTCAGGGTGGCCTCATTTTTATGATCTGAATAGGGGACATTTTAGGTCATGACATTCACTGGAAGGCTTTCCAAGAGGGAGAAGCACCATTAGTTTTAAAGACCTCTTTCACAGTGTCCTCATATTAACCCAAAAGCTCTGTCACCCTAAGTCACATTTTCAGTGGTAATTACTTTCAACATCTTCATCAATGACCTGGATGAGAGGACACTGTACCCTCAGCAGGTTCTCTTGTGACACCAAACTGGGAGGACTGGCTGATTCCCCAGAGGCTGTGCTGCCATTCAGCGAGATCTCGACCGGCTGGAGAGTTGGGCAGAGAGGAACCTCATGAGGTTCAACAAGGACAAGTGCAGAGTCCTGCATCTGGGAATGAACAACCCCATGCACCAGTACAGGCTGGGGGTCAAACTACTGAAGAGCAGCTCTGCAGAGAGAGACCTGGGAGTCCTGCTTGATAATAAGCTAAANTGAGGGGGGATCTTATTAATACTCACAAATATCTGAATAGTGGGTGTCAGGAGGTTGGGACATCCCTTTTTTCTATTGTAGCTAGCAACAGGACAAGGGGTAATGAGTTGAAGCTGGAACACAAAAAGTTCCATTTAAATATAAGAAAAAACTATTTCACTGTTCAGGTGACGGAGCAGGGGAACAGGCTGCCCAGAGGGGTTGTGGAGTCTCCTCCCTTGGAGGTCTTCAATACCTGCCTGGACATGTTCCTAAGTGACCTGATCTAGGTGAACCTGCTTCTGCAGGGGGGTTGGACTAGATGATCTCTAAAGGTCCCTTCCAACCCCTATCATTCTATAATTCTGTGATTCTATGAATACTACTTCAGTTCGTATAGGTCAAATTTACACAAGGCTAGAATAACCAGCACCTTCTTCACAGCTTCAGCGAAGGGACAGACCATTGATGAAAGTCAGTAACTCTGCTTCTTCTTCTATCCAATCTGGGAAGGCCAGACAGCAGTAGATTGCATTACTTTTAGTTGAATTGCTAAATATACAGTATTGTCTTATTTCTGCATACATCTGAGAGCAGATATGTACAGAATCTCAGGCTGTGCAGCTAAGTACTCAAAATGGGTGTTAAGATTCATACAGTGCTTCTGTTTTCTCAAAATGCTTCTTGTTTTTCTTTTGCTTCCCTCTATTCTTTATTGATGCCAACAGTGCATGGGGTGTGACAGACAGGTGGTGTGGTTTGCTCCAAAACTGGACAGGTGTGGTGGTTTAACCCTGGCTGGGTGCCAGTTGCCCATCAAGTTATTCTATTACTTGCCCTCCTAAACTGGACAGGGGAGAGAGAAATGTAACAAAGGGCTTACAAGTTGACCTAAGGACAGGGAGATCACTCAGCAATTACCATCACGGGCAAAATAGACTCAGCTTGGGGAGAACTGGTTTGACTTATTAATGACCAATCAAAACAGAGTAGGGAAATGGGAAATACAAAATTAATTTTAAAACACCTTCCCCCACCCCTTCCTTTTGCTTGAGTTTCTACTTCCTCCCACCCAGAGGAAAAGGGGGATGGGGGACAGCAGTTACAGTCAGTTCATCTCCCTTATGATGAAAGGCTGAGGGAGTTGGGGCTCTTTAGCTTGGAGGAGTCTGAGGGGTGATCTCATTAATATTTAAAAATACGTAAAGGGTGGGTGTCAGGAGGATGCAGCCAGGCTGTTCTCAGAGATGTCCAATGATAGGACAAGGGTACAAGCTAGAAAGTAAAAGGTTCCAAAGAAACGTAAGAAAAAACTTCTTTACTGTAAGGGTGACAGAGCACTGGAATGGACTGCCCAGATGGGCTGTGGAGTCTCCTTTTCTGGAGATAGTCAAAACCTGCCTGGACGAGTTCCTGTGTGATCTGTGCTCTGGCAGGGGCATTGGACCAGATGATCTTTTGATGTCTCTTCCAACCTTCAAGATTCCGTGATTCATTACACATGGACTTTGTCACTGCTTCCTCTCAGGGGGAAGCCTCTTCGCACTTTCCACTGCTGCAGCGTAGGGTCCCTCCCACAGGAGATAGTCCTTCATGAACTTCTCTAACATGGGTCCTTCCCATGGGCTACAGCTCTTCACTAACTGCTCCAACATGAGTCTCATCGAAATAGTCCTTTAGAAACAGAGCTCTGCTCCCTGGTGGCCTCCATGGACAGCAGGGGCACAGTTGCCTCATCATGGGCTGCACCACAGGTCACAGAGGATTCTCTCCTCTGGTGCCTGGGCACCTCATCCTCCTCCTTCTCTACTGATCTTGGTCTCTGTTGTTCTTTCATTCTCAATCCATTCTGTTGCTGCAGTTTAGCACTTGCACAGCAGCTTCTTCCCCTTCTCCACTGCCTTAATCACAGAGGCATTACCTCGATCACTAATTGGCTCAGCCTTTGTCAGTAGTGAGTCCATCTCAGAACCGACTGTCACTGGTCCTATCAGCTACAGGGAAAGCTTCTGGCAGCTTTTTTTGGTTTTTTGGTTTTTCTTAAAAAGAAGCCACCCTTGTAGCCCCCTACTACCACAACCTGGCCACACAAACCCACTATAATAGTCTTTTGCGTTAATCTTATCTTGTATGGTAGTTCGGCCTACTGCTTTGGTAGGAAAATATGCTTCAAGCCCTGCTTGAAGGCCACAGTTGTCCTAAGAGACATTTTTCAATCACATAAGCAGTTCATCTTGACTTTAACTGCAGGCAAGAGGCAAGTCCTCTGAGGTTCGCATGTCCTGGGGAGCAAGCAAGTATCACAGGAGTCTACAGGTGAGGCAACATTAGCTGAGCCCTGTACAGTATTATCAGACAAAAGATTATTGCACTAGTTTCATTTCACTTTACAATCAGATAAGAACAGGGTGGTACCAATCATGCATACAATAAAATACCAGAGGTTATCTGAAGATTATAGAGGATCTTGCCCCCTCTTTCTCCTACAAGAAGCTGTGGCTGCCTGTGATGTGTGGGTATGTTAGGAACTATGCCAGCCCCTTGCCTTGCAAGAAGGAGGTATGATATGGCTGTGACCCAGCTTGATGAAAGGCAGGTGGCCACAGGCAGTCTCTGGAGGCAGTTGGCTGATGGATGGATGGGCACTGGCAGACCCCTGCGTGACTCACCAGGCACAGCACTGGGAGCCCTTGGCTGTACACAAGATAGTTATCACTGCAGCCAACACATGTCTTTTGAGCTGGCAGAAAAATTTGCTCTGGAGTTTAATTTTTAATTCCTTTGGTTTGTCAGGAAACAAGTAAAACCTTACTAGGGGCAAACTTGAGGCAGTCCAAGAGATCTTCTCTGGATTGCATAAAGACTTGCAGTCACCACCGCAGAAAGAGTCTTAACATCAAGATTACTTAAACTGCTAATTTGAATCAAGATTTACTGCAATGTAATAGTTCAAAAAGCAGATTTAAACCACTCTGCTACTATACCACGTCATCTTCTTTCCACAATTACTTTCCCGAGGAAAAGCCCATTCAATCTGCAGGAGCACAGCTCATTTCAGTAATGAAATTGCAGCTTTATAAATTCAATCTAGCTCTGTCCATTTTCCAGCTTGTAAAAAAACAAACCCAAAAGCAACAAAAAAACCCAAACAAAAAATACTAAAAAACCCCACCCTACCCACAAGTAACATTTCCTATAGTACCATGGGCTATGTCTGCAAACATCGCCAGGCAGAACGGTACAGTGAAAGGCTACAGTCCATTTCCTGCATCTCCCAAGTTCTTTTTTTTTTTTAATTCTCATCCTCTCTACATGATTGTTCTCAATATTTGTTATTTTATCATGCTTTCTCTAGTCTAATTCTAAGCTAAACCATTTTTAGACAGTGAAATTACTCTCATTTCACTCTGTAGCAGCTGGTATCCTCTGAGCTTTATATCTTGTTAGCCTTTATGATTGTTTGTGCTCTTCTTTCATGTAGGCCCTGCTCCTGCAGTCTGACCTGTTTAGGCAGAACCTTGTAGACCCCTGCAGACCCAGGCCTAGAAAGCATCATACCAAATGGACAGAAGAACGTGCTCACACATACAGAACATAGCTATGCTGTATTCCCTTCTTTGCTGTTACTCTCAACAGGGTGTAGATTTATAGCTTTCCATAGTCTGTACTTGGCTAAACTTAATCTGTACTTGCTTCTTTCTTCAGACTCCCCTACAGCACTTAAAATTTATTGCTCTCTTATCTAAACTCCTTCCAGTTAGTCTATGTCCTTCAGACACTGAAATAGCACAGAAATAAACCAGAACTTTAAATGAAGGCACCACAGCTTCACAAAGCAGGTCAATAACCTATAGGCAGACTCTCATGTAACTCTCACCTATGTCTCTTTTGCTATTATTGCTTGCCAAGTGTCATGTCTGAGTTAAATGTCTGCTTTGGTTCTACTGAATACACTTGATTACATACAAGGCTGAATTTCATCATTTCTTATTCACATCCCTCAGATCTCAAGTTGTCGTATTTTGCTATTTTCTCCATCTTTACATGTATTTGCAATTCCTGGCAGTATGCTATGATCGGTAAGTCATCTTGTTTTTGATGTACTAGCCTGGGAGACAGGTCTCCATGTTTGCTTGAGACTTTGCAGCAAACCTCAGCCAGACTGAGAACCTGGAAAAGGTACACACAGCTTCCTTGCACTCCACATGTCTGAATTTCCTTTCAACACAGATCAGGCATCACATTTCTGTTGCTGTCCCCACCAGCAAGTCATCTCCACTTCAGACTGACTGACTTTTGCAGAAGTCCTGTACAGAAATAACACCTTCTCGATGATGTCTGTATGCTATAACCCAAGGGGTAGTATTCCAATAATTTGGATTCCTCTGCCGTCCTCATAAAGTACTTGTATTACTACCATCAGCTCTGCTCAAGTAAAAGCAGATGAATTCTTCATAACACTATTACCCAGAAAACATTAAATCCCCCACAGTCATTTCGCTGTGCTTTTCCAGACTTCCTCATTTACCAATGTTGTGAATCTCAGCCCACATCAACAGCACCCATCAGTCTGTATAGCTCTGCTAGCACAGCAAGTACCAGGGAAAATACAATGCCTGGGTTTTCATAGCGGCTCAGCTGTGTTCACTCAGACCTTCAAAGAAAGCACATATCTGCTCCTTGCGAAAGCACAAGACACAGAGGTCTACACAACCTGTGTTCAGTACCTCCTGCTGAACGTTACCTTGTGTTTGCCACCATCGCTATTGCTCACTTCTCTCAGCATGGACAGAAATGCCAACCAGATTCTTGCAAGCTCTAAATCATTACAACTCCAGTAAACCAAGCAGCTGAGGATCTGACCTTCAAAATGGTAACAGTTTGGTAAGGAAAACTGTCAGTCCAGCCCAGCCCAGCAGTAGATGCACGTCAGACTTTGGGTGAACCAGAGTGCTATCAGCAGCTATGCCCCCATATCCATAAATGCTTAGCGATCCACATGTCAGTCTCATAATGCAATCTGCATTACTTTTTCTCCCCTTTTTTCTACAGTCATTCCTTACTGCAGCCGACTGTCTTCTAAAAATCAATGCTAGGAAAGTCCCTGATGCCATTAGTAGAATCCTCTGGCACTTCTTTTTTGGAGGAATAATTACTTACCAATGTAGGATGCAAAGCATTTATGTTTTAATAATAGCAGTTTCTCATACTTTGGCTACATTTTATGGTGATTTTTTTTGTTGTCTGGTTTGGTTTTGGTTTTTGGTTGGTTTTTTTTTTTTGCTTCTCATCTCCACAACATGCTTTCTTAATAAACTGAATGGCAATACTGTAATTTTAGTATCAGTTGGAATATATCCAAGCCACTAAATCTGCTCTGGAGACCTAATGATTTATGGTCATCTTTTAATAAGTTGCTGTTAGTTTTATTAAAGCAGCTCTGGGTGCTATTGAAGCAGAGCTATTTGCAATTGCAAATGAACAATGAAGCAGATTTTCTAAGAAATATCCCACAGGACTGTGGAAAATACACTCTTAGCATATACACGAGAAACAGCTTTACCTTCATGATTGCATATAATTCAGCAAACCACCAAATTGCTCTGTACTGTGTATAAATTAGACTACAACAGCTCTTAAGAAGAAATGTGTTTTTTTGCTTGCTTCCATAGACAAACCTGGACAAACTTGTGACAGCGATGCTTTACTCAGAAGATATACAGCAGAATTACCATACAGGAATATTTTAAGCCCTTAAGATATCTCTAAACAAAAAAGTGTTTTAATACAGCTTGTCAAATTAATTCAGCAGTGCCAGAAAAGGAGTTAGACCTCCAAAAACCAAAAGATAGAATACTAACAAAGAGAAGGTTGGTGCAGAGTTTGTAAAGTATACCACGAGTCATGGCCACACTATATTTACTACTGCTTTGGCAACAGTTCAGAGGAGGGTATTAAATAGACCTCTGTTAAAATTGGATCCTTCCCATCTCAGTATCTTCCATCAAGCCACAAGGAGAAAATAATAAAGGATAGAGGAAATAAACATAGAAAAAAAATAGTAAAAAAACCCTCACCATGGATTGATTAGGCCTGTTGTGTACTCCAGGGCTTTTGGTTTTGCTTCCTTTTTGTCATGATAATTCCTCTGCAGACACTCTGTTGCATATTATGGTACAAAAGGGATTTTAGAATGAAGGATAAACTGTTGTTCTAACCAAGTAAACATGAAATGAGATCATTCCAGTTTACTGTATTTTGAAACTGCAAAATCAAGACAATAAAACTGACAGGATTATGAGGAAGTCAGACAAACAAGTAGAAAGTAAAAGCTGCAAACTGTACTATAAACTAACCACTTAAATTAATTTCAGTTTTTCTCTCTGAAAAGGCTCTACTTCTCCCTCGCTCCCAAAAAAAGAAAAAAAAAAAAAAAGAAAAAAAAAAAAGACAAAAAAAAGACAAAACTGCTGGTCACCTAGAGATGCCTCGGCCTCTTCTGTTTTAGTGAAGAGGAGATACTGCAGGAAATTCAGCTTCACCCTGGGATTCAATAACAGCATTTAGAATGAAGAGAGGATATTTAAGAAAATTTAAGGTAGGATCCCAGACAAACAACCTGTTTCTCAAGAATACTGCACACTTCAGAGCTTCTGGGTGATTTCCACTTGCCAGCATGAGGAGCCAGGCATTACCTCTGAAATGAGGCCAGGATCTGCCTTGGGAGGATTGGGGCAGAGCTCTGGATGCAGACACATTCTGACTTCAGTTCACCTGCTGCTTCCTAGTGTGAATAAAAGTAGTTTGTAAATTATAACTTCTAGTAAAACTGGAATCTCCAAAGACATGGAATATGGGAAGGGGAAATCTATCTTTGGCATGAGCCCCACTCAGCCCCTTGGCAAGAGGAACAGATTTATTCAGATGACAAGTAGTAGGGAGCATGCAGAAATGGCATATCTACTCCTCTCCCAGACATGTGTCTTATGGAAGCAGAAAAGCAAACTTTTTGCATGCTGATGGGAAAGCCACAGAAAAAAACAGCTTTGTATAAATAGTGGGTTTCAAACTTCTTTGAACATCCAGACTTCTGTATTTTGTGTAGTAGCAGCATGAAGTGCTCTGCACTGTATTTCAGTGTGACCAGGGAACTTGGTTTTCCTTTCAACACATCCCTTAGTGGTCGTCCATGGATTGCGTGTCTGTTGTTTACATGCTACCCTGGCTGAAATCAGGTCTTCAGTCTAAGCAACTCATTCACCTAGAGCAACAAAGAGAAGAAGTGGGGAAAAGGAGACAACTAGAAGATGGTCCATCCCTCACCCCAAATTTGTTCTTTCCTTCTGGGAAAGCTGAAGGTAGCTCCTAGACTGCCACTCTCTCAAACTCCCCACCCTGCTTGGCTTCGATCGCTGCCAGCCTCTTAGCCGCCTTCATGGATGCTACTGGGCTACTGCCATCACAACTTGCAGCCCAGGCTACTCTGGAGACAGTGAAGCCAGGAAGACTTGCTTCTTAAACAGTTTACCCTAAAGAGATGGTGCTTTGACTGTTTCTTTACTGAAATATGTTTACAATGGGTTTAAACAGTCAAGTCCTGATTTCCGCCAGCACCTATTCCAGCCCTTCTTGGCTAAAGAAGGTGAAACAACCATCGATTAGGACAAAAAAACCTTAGAGCTCAGTGATAAAAAGAGACATTTGAAAGGTCTATTTCCATCTCCACCTAACAAGTATGTGACTCACTCCGGTACAACATTTAGAAACCTGTTCTAGGTAGTTTTCATGAGATATAGACCTGGGAGTACAGCATCACAGACTTGACCCATTTGGACTCCTCCAAATTCACAGCATCTAGCCATGCATGACAAATGCTGACAGTAATACTCCATTTCCTTATTTAAGGAAAAACTTCAGTGGATGCTGAGCATTACA
This sequence comes from Urocolius indicus, assembly GCA_013401255.1. Lineage (NCBI taxonomy): Eukaryota > Metazoa > Chordata > Aves > Coliiformes > Coliidae > Urocolius > Urocolius indicus. The sequence goes on along the minus strand of WBNH01004192.1, from coordinate 139,925 downwards.
TAAAAGACAGTGTTATTACAGCTCTCATAGAAAAGCTTTTGGTAACTGTTGCCTATTAATCTCTCTAATCTTTAACTTTCCCTTCACAGAAGATTGTTTCATGGTTACTGGCAGAGGTGGGAGGAGGACGAACAGGAACAGGGAGTAAATCAAACTGCAAAAGGGATGCACCACCAATCCCTACTCTTCCCTATTAGCATTGCAGACGTATTTAAATAGCAATAGAGCTTCCCTTACAGAAAGGGGAAATAATGTTATTAGCTGACAAGAAAATGAAGCAAAATATAGTTAGATTGTTAACTTCAGAAACCCTTTAAGGAAGGGAATGGTAATACCTGCCTCCAAACTCATTGCTCCGGGGTAAATCCAGATGAAGCCATGAAAAGCCTTCCTTGAATGCAGATCAGACCAAACACTCTACCCTTGCTGCAGATCAAGACATACTCGGACCACAGACTCATTTAGTGCTAGACCTAGTCTTAATCTTGCCCAGAGCTGGTGACAGGAGTCTCACAGAAGTACAATGTATACACAGGACTCCTTATCAATCTGTCTTACCATCAGCAGTATTTCTTACAAGTCAAACTGACTGGTTGCTATCACAGCCACCATATGGCATCTCCTGTATGCTTGCTAGACCCAGGTCCATTTCTATTGCAGGTGTCCATGTACAAGATGTCACTTAGTACTGACATCTACTTCACATCACAGACTAAGTATAATTTTTTGAATGATCTTAAGATAGGTTTTATGTCCAGTTTTATGTTCAGTTTCAGGCACTGAGCTGAATTTGGGCATGCAGTTTTAAAAAAATGAAACAATCCATTTCCAACCAAGAAAAACACTGTAATCTAGGGAGATACAGATATAGATAGATATAAAAAAACCCATGATATTCCAGAGATTTAAAGCCAGAGGAAGACGTGTAGATTTCTCCTCCCTCTCCCAGACTAGATGGATACTAGGTTATGGGTCAATGTTTACAGGCAAATTTGCACAACAATCCAAGACCCTGGGAAAGATTTAAGATACAAAGGACTCCATAGCCTGAGCACAATGGTGATTAGAAGAGAATAAACAATCTTTGCACCTTGATTTATCGTGAAAAGGAGTCAAATCTTTCCTAGTTCATACTGATTTTTGTACAAGCTCCAAGCAGGAAATATTCTAAGTAATTTCTTCTTAATGCAAAACAAAAACTATGTTTATTTTGGAGTGCTCCGGTGTGTATTTGTTTTCATAACATTATCTTAACTTTGAACGAACTGTCATTTCTAGAATGCTGTTATAGAAGCACTGCTCCAGCAAGGTACTCTAAAAAACAGACATCATTTCCTCTATTGCTCCTAAGAGAGAAGCCCAAACAAGCCCTTATACCCAACGGGGATCCTAGTCTGACAAGTCGGATATGTATAAAAATAATGCAGTGCCCGAGGTTATAAACACAGTGTGCAACTGCCACTTGCAAAGCTTCAGATAATGGCAAGTGTCCTGTGTATCACTGTGCTTTATTTTGCCCATATGCCATCTGTGAAACAAGATAAAACAGTACTAGGCAAAAGAGGTGTGATGCCTTCAAGGACAGGTTAAATCAAACCATCCCATGAAAACACTGTCTTCACAACTGTATTTTTAGTATGATCCCAGGGATATAATTTTATCTTGCTCTCACACAGTGCCTTCTTATCAGGTCCCACAGTCTGTGTTATAATTCAGAGCAAACAGCCCCAACTGCTGCATTCTGTTGTCACAAAGAAAAGCCAGTATTATTTACTGGCTTTTAAGCACCACATACAAAGTGTACTGCATTGGTTATATAAAAACATGTTAGCAAAAACATTCTTAGGCTTTTTCACTTTTATTCCAAATAGGAGAGAAATCACTTCGAAAAACTATAAACTGCGAGTAGGAAGACCAAATCTATGCACAGCTCATTAACAGATGTGATGACTTAAAAAAAAAAGAAAAATCCAAGGTTTTAGTTGTCAAAAATGACGTTATAGCCCTCAAACTGGCAAATTTGAAAGTGTAACCTATGTGTAAACCCTACGGCAATATTTGCCTGAGTCCAAAGCAGCTCCAAGTAGAGCAAAGCTTCCTGTGTATTTGTAGCTGTCAGTATTTCTTTGAGATATTAGTCTAGGTGACGGTGGGAGAGTCTCACAAAACATTAGTCTCTCGAGAATTTTATTGGGTTGGATGGTAGCTTTGTTTCATTCTCCAGATGGGCAGATTTATACAGAACACAGTGTTTGGATTGAAACAATAATTAGATTTCACTTTTGTGGTCTGGTTTCTAGAACTGTTTAGAAAATCAGGTCTTTGTGATAAACTGTGTAAATCCTTTTACACTGCAAATATTTCAGAATTAAACTGCCAGTGTGGCTTATGGTGGGTCCAGGAAACAAATCACTGTAGCAGAGGGCATGAGTAATAATTTCTCCCCTCACTTCTTTTTAACTGGATATTTCCACAGTTGTCTGCTCTTACTGTGGGACAATTCCTGCCATAGACAACGTAAATACAAATTGTAGCATTTTACAATGAGGTAATGTACAATCTTAAGGTTAAAGCCTTGGAAAAGGAGCGGGATGTAAGCTGAGGATTCACTGTTTACAAGTGGTGGCTACAGGGCCACGATTCTCTAGAAAAAAACTAAAGCTCATTATTTTATTACCTAAGTAAGTTCTATTGCTCCAGAGTGAACCTATGGGATCACAGAACCTTTGTTGCTTATTGAAGGTAAAACAGTGTTTCCCCCTTAAAACATTAAATATAAAAGCAATTAATAATTGCATGTATGAGAATAAAAATGACTGGTACATCTGGAGATCAAAGAAGAAAGCAACAGCTATGTAACTTCAAAATGTTTTCTAACTGATTAGGTTTTTTCAAGGACATTTCCTTTCTGTTCTAAGCACCAATTAAATGTGTGCCATATGGTCTGGCAGAAACTCCCTCACCAAACATGGAAAAAACATTGATGCAGGTCTCTGTATATAGAAATTAGTGCGCACACACACTTCTGAGGAATTTCTCAGTTTAATCTTCTCCCTGAATCAGCAGGGTCAGTCCCACAAAAGAGAAATTTGCAGATAAAGTGTGGCAGTAGGGCTACCTGCAACATTTCCGTTCTGTCTAAAGCCCTCTTCTAGACATGGTTTAGACTAGTTTCAAAGTGCTGGGCCAGTGTTAGCACAGCATGTAACATAGCTCATGGGACCAAACAGCTGTTGCTACAAAGTCAAAGATGTCATCCTGCAAAGCAGATGTGACTGCCTTGGTCTCCACTTACTTTCTTTCAAACAGGTAAAGGAATTCTTAGAAACAATACCTTCCTAATATGCTTTTTTTTTTTTGCTAAGACACTTACCCATGCAGACGAATCATCTTCCTAAACAAAACAGAAGTATTAGTAATCTCCTGCTACAGAGATGTGCAAAAATATTTAAACAGCCAAAGCATCTAAGGGTTTCCTGGTCTTCAAAAATGTTTGTTTCTCCATAGCAAAGTTTGCTTCTACTGTCAGTGCTCAACTCTCCACCAAAGTCAATGCAGTCCATCAGTTTTCTCTAAAATATGCATCCAGCTCAGCAAGTTTGCCACCCCAAGTTCCCTCTCAAAGTTCATCACAGGGGAGGACAAATGCCAATCCCTTTGCTGAGTTTGGAGTTTCACTGACAACCTGAGCCCTGTCCCAGAGTAACTTGCTCTCCCTGAAGCAGTCCACACATTGCTGCAGCCCCGACCCATTGCTCTATTTTGAAAAATGAGGCTTTGAGTCAGGCTGGATGAGGCAGCTGACTGAGTTTAGCTCTCACAGGCACTGTAATAGCCTGCATGGGCTCTGCACTGAGAGGCCCTTCAGCTCATCAGCATGGCAATAAAAAGAAAGTGAACATTTATTTCATGTCTGTGATAAATAAATACACCTGCCATTGCAAGATCAGCAGTAGGTAAACCATTTTTATCTCAACACTATCATTTTTCAGCTCTACAACTAGGAAAGCCATACAGCTTGTCTGTTTATCTGGCCTTTTGATCTGTGAAAATCCCTGACTTCTTGATTCTCAGTTATTTTAACAGGTATATACCATTTTAAATCTGACAAACCAAGAAAACTGCATGCATGGCTCAAAACACTTCTTATTGCACTAATCTGATTTTCAAACTGCACAAGATATCAAGACTAGCAAGACATTCCATTGCATGTTCAAGACATGGGTCATCTTAGATATGCTACCAATATGTACTTTCCTCTTGAGTGGTCTCCACTCACCAACAGCAGTACTCTTCGGAAAGTCTTTAAAATGTTTGGAGGGGTTTGATCATTTGGGGGGAGTTGTTTGGTTGAGTTTTGTTTATTTTAAGAGCTGAGTGGATGTTTTAGCACTCTTTCTTGCTTACTTCCTATAAAAGCAGTAACAAGAAGAATGAAGAAGGCACCTTCTGTCATAAACTGGCACTTCAAATTTTTTAAGTTTAATGTAAATACAATTATAATGCATTTGCCTATTTAAAAATTCAATTATTGGATTTTGTGTCTTAATTTTGAGGCAGTTGTCCTTCTAGCATAGCAGATCCTATCTTAGCTAATTTTAACATTATATACAATGATAACCCACAAACACACATAGCATCACTTTCATAAGCATGCATGAATGGAAACCAATGTGTGTTTTATTGACTATACAATCCAAATAATTTATTTCTTTACTACATTTCAAACTGATAGTGAAGCGGTACAAGATATATTAGACTAGCACCCAGCATAATTTAATTAGGTTTTATTTTGAAGGAGCTAATTTGTGACTAAAAGGGAAAAAACAGACCTAGCTCCCTAATCACAAGTATACTGAAAGTTTTTTGATGGCTCTCTTACATGAACACCTAGAGACTATAGCAGATGGTGAATGAGCCTGAGTAATAACAAAGTCTTTTCTTAGTAAATTGTTAAAGTCTGAATGCTGTAGTCTTCTCTACTTTAAAAATGTTTATCTAGTCATAATTGGAAGAAAAAATAAGTGTTTATTTCAACTGGTTGTCCCTCTTATTTTAATTATTAACTGGAAGATTAATACTAAACAGTTGATTTCTGCCACCTCTCAGTATACTCTTTGCCTCCATTAAAATTTATATAACACTGGTTAAAAAATGTCTAAAAACTATGAGTGTGACTAACACACACAAAAGCCTTATCTGGGGAAAATAATAAAAGCCTCATGCATAGAGACAGTACTCAGACAATTTGTCTGAAAGAGGCCCTTACAAGGAGGTTTCATATTCAGACTTCACTTGAGAAATACTTTTAAAACTTAATCTGCAAGCTGGAAAGTAAAGCAGTACAATTGGGAAGGCAAAACGCACCTTCATGTATGGTTAAAATACCATTTTCCTGCTTTATCAAAACAAGCACTGAGTGAATGTGATCACAGTTAGAGTCTTTCTTTCTCCTCCTGCTGCCAGGCTCTGACTGGACTAATAGTCAAGACACACTGCTATAGCAGTGAGAATTGGCCAAAATACTGCCCCAGTCTCATTTCCAAAACAATATACCCCAAGTGAAAAGAGAAGCAGATTGTTTGATGCCTCAGCCATCCTCAGCTTTCTCTCAGATGCCTGGGAGCCCTGCTGGAAGTCTAAGCTTTGGCTAGATGAAAGCATTAACTATCCAGTTTACTACATACTAAAACAGCCTTCAAAACTGGGTTGAACTTTCAACCTGGAGGTAAAAGTCTCACTTCTGAGCCACTCTGTCCATAGAGCTTTCCTCCTGTAAATAATTGTCATCTGTATCTGAGTGGATCATGAAAAGGATAATAAATATAAATGTCATTTAACGGTGTATTTAAACTAGTACAAGCACTTGTGGTTCTTTTTATATCTTGTGCAGAGAAGGAATTACCCACCTGTTGCCACTTCTTGTCCATCACTCAAAAAGCCAAATGAAAACTAAGCTGCATTTAGCACTTTCAGAAGATCTGAAAGAGATGTGAATATATTCTCTCACTCTTTAATTCATGGTAGCACATTAACATTTGAATAGTGATTTTATGAAAACAATTAGTAGCTGACAAATCTTATCTTGTCAAGGTCACATGATCACACTTAGCAGTATAGTTTATCCACATTTACTTCTAAATAGCTCTTTGTAAAATATCCTTTCAGGCATTCCCATCATATTAGGAGTGTCCCGGATAGCTGGAAAGATCTTTCTCATGAAGCTATCTGCAACTGTTAACTCTCTCACGCATTCTCACAAGATTGGGCTATTTTAATTGGGACTTTCAGTAAAAATCTTTTCTTGAATGTCTTTAGCCCGAAGCATGAGCCCAGCAAGGGGAAAAAAAAAATAAGAATCCAAGAGGTTAAAGTCCAGGAAAAAACCCACTGAATCTATACAACTAAAGCACAAGAAAGCAGTGCATTTTGAGACAAACTTATCTCCTGGTTGAGCCAGATTTGCTTGTCTTGTGCAGTGAACAGACTACTCATATGAAAACAAATTTAAACCATTGTATGTGCAACAACAGGACCAAGTGCACTTCACTATAGGTTATGATAGAAGTTATGACAGAAACCAGTAACGGCAGCTGTGACTGTGAGGGTTCAGCTGAAGTAACCCCACAGTACACGTGCTTGCTTCAAACACCTGCTTTGTCTGTTCTCTTTTGACTGTAAGCTCTCAAGAGTAAAAACAATTCTCTACTGTATATAGGTACCAGGTTTAAAGTGATGTTGAGGCCTTTGGGCTATAATTAAAATGTCAAATCAAAACAGTTACCAAGGAACACTGAAGAAACCTTTCTTTAACTTTCAGTTTTTAGGGAGGGCAGTTTGTTTGGATTGGGTTTATTTAAAGGAAATGCAGTACCATGTGCCTTAGAAAAGAGGCATGGGTTTAGAATAGACAAATAAATAGCTTTAAACAGCCTTAACCTTTATTAATCTAAAACTTGATTAAAATCTCCACATGAAGATAGAAGTCTGGGTTTTTTTAGGAGACCTCTCATCTGTACAAGTTTCCTGCCAAGAATAATGCTTATGATATTGCATATCAACAACTTGATCTACTTTCTCTTCCTGCTGTCAAAAAAAAAAAAAATTACAAAGATTAGTATCATCACTATGACAACAAACCTATGACCTGAGAATACCATAAAATAATGTGGCAAGAAAACGCAACAAAAAGAAACAAAGAATGAAGAACTATTCCTCTTTCTGGAAATACTCCTTTTTCAGGAAATCTAGTTGAGGAAATCTGAAAGTCTACTTAGAAGGAAACAAGATGAAGTGACTTCGTTAAAGTTTACTGAGAGTACAAGTACAGATCAAGATTTCAGCCCTATAGGAAACAAAACAAGTTCTCCCGCGAAAGACTCAGGCCAGACTCTGCAAGTGAAGCACTTTTCTTAAGTGTTCTTGCAAGAGCGGGTGTCCTAGCTAGTAGGCACACCTGACAGGTACAAGATTCGGCTTTTTATTCCTTATCCTGGCCGCAAGGTCCCTCCCTTGTTTCCCCATTGATCAGGTACTCCAAGATTTACATCTTCCCGAGGCGCCTACAAAATCCCCTCAGGGGAGTGTCTGGTTCTTGTAAATTGTCACCCATTCCCCCACAGTCTCAAGATTTAGGATCCATCAACATTACAAAGAAACAGACAACAGTCTTGAGATACAGGTAACAGTCTTGAAATCAGTCAGCTGGTTAACGCTACAAGGTCACAGATAACGACACAAGTTCTTTGTCTTAATTGCTTGGACTCTATTCCTGCAAAAACAGCATCACTATTTCTTACAACCCCAGACCAGACTCGTACTTCTCAATAGTGCAAATAAAACCTCTAAAAGGGCATCTCCAATTCAGCCAGAACAGGGTGGTAAGCCATTTAAACAGATAAGCCACCAAAGGAAATTCATGCTGAAGCTGCTTTGCTTTGCTGCTCAGAACAATGGACCTATCAGGTAGGGCAGAATGGTAGTCAAAATGTCCCCTTCCTCTAAAATGGGACAGTGTTACTTCATGCTTTCTCCTTGTAGCTTACAAAGATCAACATTTCTGGAATGCTGTGGGTACTGGAAAAACAATAAGGTTAAATACTATTAGTCTATCCTTAATGTTCTTTCTCGTTTTTTATCAGCACGAGTTGTGCAAACATAAGTGTCTTAAGTCATGTCTTAAGAATGATTCAAGATATACAAGTAACTCAGCTTTCTTAAATACTCTTAGGTTCTCTTCCAGCAGCCAATTCATGGCAGCAACCATCTGATTCACTGTTACGCATACAAAGAAATAGTATTACTATGTAGCTTAGCTTATAATGAGAACCATTACCAGCAACACAAATAACCAGCACTTTTGACTGAATACTGCAGCATCCAAAAGCAACAGGCTAGAAAATAACTTGCCTTTAAAGTAATCAAGGAATCAAAAGGTCACCTCTGAGTCATTTTGGTCCCTCAGTTAAGATACGTTCATGTGCATGCTGCAGTGAAACAAAGCCTGTACTTTACACATTGGCATTATCAAACTCAAGGCAATGATGCCTTGAAAATATTTGACAGATTTAGAAAGAAATCAAGTTGTATTCCTTTTTCATTCAGAATGGGCTTTGATTCCAATTATGTAAATGTATTGGAAGAATTTGACTATTTTACATACTCTAAATCCCACTAAACATCACCTTCAATTCTCACTTTTCATAACTTGAGAACCTTTTTCATATCTTTGTCATACTTTTTAAATGGCAGACAGAAATATTTCCTAAGGCTATCCAGATGTAATAAAGCATCTTTATCATCTTGAGCAATTCCACTTACTACATGCTAAACCAATGTTGAATTAATATTTATGAAAGAAGTGGTTCTCTGTATTTCACAGCTAGCACTATAAATGTCATTTCCACTCCATATTTCTAACTCTTCAGTCTCAGCTACTTTGTGAATGATAATCAGTTCATGACTGTTACCGTTCAACATCTACTATGCTGTGTGTACCATGATCAAGGAAAAGCAAGGGAGATTAAAAGATTTTTTTATATTATTATCACAAAGCTTGATTAATTTTGTCAGGACTGGTACTTCAAGGTAACCAAAACAATAGGTACGTACATGTGAATTTTGCCAAACACTTTGCTGCAATAAAAGAAAACATGTTTTCAAGGTGTTGGACTTATTTGGTTCAGGTTCAATGAAACATTACCAAAGAAAAAATACCCTAAAAGTTTCTTTCCAGCAGTTCTTGAAAAACCTATACTGACATTGCCACATACTAAATTTTCAAGCTCTAGTAATAAACACTTGCCCATCCCTAAATTAATGTTAAATTTGCAAACCACTGTTCCCTTTTACCCAAGGACCCTGAGCCCTCCCCAAGGTGAAGGTTTCACATTGTCCTAATCACACTGCTCTCATCTTTAACATGAAAAATCTTGCCCTGAGACAGGTAAAGGATAGTGGCTGTTCAGCAGCCTGTCATTTGAGTGCTGAAATCTGTCTTCACAGCCTTGCCAACAGGAAAGAAAACCCTGTGCAGTATGCCCTCAGCTCAACCTAACTCAGCTTCTGCACAAAGGGGAACCTAGCTCCTGGCCCCATTTTGAGAACTTCATTTTCTCTTGGAAAGGAAAACCAACACATTTTTGCAAATGTCAACACACTTAGCTTCAAATACATCAGAATAAACTATTTTGACATTTCAGGTTCTCTTTCATCTCTATTTATCTAACATTAATTTTGTTAAATGTTTATGGCAATTTAAAAAAAATGTTGATTTTAAAAGTAAACAATTATGCCTATTTTCTCTAACTACAGCAGCATTAACTTAATATTTCACAAAAAGCAACCATTTTTTGCCTCAGACATTAAATCCTTCTACAGCCATTAATTTCTTTTTTAAATAAACATTGATGTTGATATTAAACATTAAATACAGCTTCTAACACAATCAAACATTAATCATTAATGACATTAATTGCCAGTTTGTCTTAGCCTTAGTAATCTCTTAAGTGAGCAAAAGCCTCATTTATTGTAGACTCTGAGCATTGAGTCCTTGAATGACAAATACATAGTTTTCTTATTACACTAGGGAGAGCATTATCAAGGTCTTCACTGACAACTGTCTCTTCTAAAGGTTATAAACCAAATACTTCTTGCATTTTTTCTCTGAAAAGAAAAATGTTAAGAAACACTGATTCATGCTCTTGCTTACAACAAGTCTATTTATTTGCCTCTGGATTTCCATCTTGCAAGACTTGTAGAACATAAAGTAACATGAGATAAAAATATGTGTATCAGTCAAATTCTCTTGTTCATTTTGTAGTGCCTTCCTTCTTCCCCTACATACCATATCTCCAAGAGCCCTTACTCTTGTAGCTCTGTCTCCCATATTTGTTTCATCTCTCCAGACTATCCTTCTTGCCACGTATCTTTCTGCATACTCCTTCCTTGCTAGAGTCTCTTCTTTTCTTTGGACAGCAGCAGCTGAAGTTATTTTCCAGGATATTTGTGTTTTTACCTTAATACTCAGGTCTTTCTCCAAAGTACTTCTATCACATTTACTCCATATTGCAAGGAGTTTTCCCTCTTCTAGCATCCAGCCTCACACTTCCTTATTTCAAATTACAGGACATCTACTGAGCTACTCACCCTCACTTTAAAAAACCTGCTTGTGCCACTCTGATGGGCCTTTTTAGTATATTAACGAAACACATACTTGGGCCCATTCCCCTGCTTTTCCAATATCTTCTCACCTCTTCCTTTTTCTTTCTTGCCCCTCTTTCTGAGAAACCAAACCAATAAGAAATAAAAGTGAAACATAAAGGTGCTTAAAATCTGTGAGGACAGCTTACTTCTGCCTACACAGGATGCCTAGGTGGGTAACAGCAACAGAGTGAAACATACTATCCTCATTGCTCTCCCACACTAGAAATACAACACAAGGCACAGGAGTCTCAGGAGATCCAGGCTTCTGCATCATGGTGTGTATCTCTTGTGATTCAGGTATTTGAGTCTAAAACAAAAGGCAACAGTGCAAAAACAAGTCAGCAAAATAATTCCAGCCAGATACGTACATTAATCACAATGTAAGCAACTGCACAGCTATTGCTTACCCACATGCAATAACGTAACACTCTACCAGCACTAAATGGTCGCAATGGTGTAACAACATGCCTATAGTTCACTTGCTTGCATAAACAAGACATTAAGAAACTTTGAGATATGTTATTATCAAAAAAAGAACAGTCTGCAGCTCTACTGCATAAACAGTAACAGTATCTCTATCTTCATTTCAAAAAAACTATAGCTAGAAGGACTAGAGAGCATTTGCAACAAGACAAACCTATCTAATCTACACAGTTATTTGGGAGCTTGTTGGTATAACAAAACATCCTTCCCAACAGAGGGCAGTTTAAAAAAAAAAAAAATAAAAAATCAAGCTTATGCAGCACTGGAAACCCAGGGTCTCTGCTGAATTTACAGAGGGCTCCTATTTAAATCAGAACACCAGTCAGAATAGTTAGTGTCTCAAATACTAACAGGGCAGTGGATGTAAAGGAAGCAGGAGAAACGATGATCTTAGCCAACAGCAGTCCTCCCCCATAGGGATGGCAGCCCTGGGGAGCTTGGGACAGCAGGTCCTACTGCCTGGCTCCCTCGTGCACCCAGCCAGCCAGCCCCTCTGTGTCCTTCCTGTGCTCAGGCCAGGGCATTTCAAAACGGATTTCTTGGGAGAAGGAGAAAACACATTCATTCATCTGTGTGTTTTGTTTTAGTATTGTAATGTCCACTTGTACTGCAAAGATCTCTGGATACTCTTAACAACAAGTCACAAATAACAACAAGGTCAAATTGGGAAACAAAAAAAATAGCCATCTAGTCAAAGGTTAGTTTTTCGTTCTGTATACAACAAAATGTCAGATGAAGTCTAAAGAAAGGCTTGTTTCTTATTTTTAAAAGCATTCATATTCAGAACAGAAAAGGACATGCTGAAGTTCAAATGGGGTCCATTTCTCATGGGGTTTAACACTAGGAAAAAATTAAAAGGCTTGTCTTGAATAATAGGATCTTTAAGACTAATATTTAACTGCTTTCTTGAGCTGAGGCCATCAGGGAACTGCAACCCTGAGGATTGGGGTCAGGTGGAGTGGGGACTTAATAGCAATTTGGAACTGTTTTTTTCTGAAGATCAATGGCTGCAGGAGTGTATGAGTGTATTTTGTTTAATTTCGATACTTATGTTTGCTATTTATGTGTCTTTTATAATGACCAAGAAGAGATGGATTCATGCAAATGAGTGACTTGACGCAGTGCAAAATTTTATTCCTGCCTGCTAAAAGAAAACGCGGCAGTGAGCAACAGCAGCAGCACCATCAAAGTAGAACTCCCAAAGGCTTCACAGCAAGGTGTCTGTGACTTCAGAAGCACCAATCTTACCAAAGGTTCAGTACTTTAAAAACTCATTGATTTGGTGAGAGGTCTCCCAAATGGCAAAGCAGAGGAGTGCCTCACCTTCTCAGACAGCTCCTCAATCACATAAGGTGATTTGACCTTGCATGAGCATCCTTAGAAAGGCTAGTGGAACGCAAACCTTGGCAACACAGCAGTAGCACTCCAGCTCTCAGGTTACTGCATGCCAAAAGCAAACACACTGAGTACTGAGACAACCCAAACACGGTGTTTTACCCATTTGCCTCACAGTCCAATCTTCCAGTCCTCTCAAAAACCTTTTTTTTCAACCACTTTCAATCAAACTGCTTCTTTTTTGAATCATGCAGCAAGGACTGTTTTGCTGACTTATAAATCTGTAGGTAGGCAATTCATGTACTTCTCATTTTCTGACATGTGAAATCATTAGTTTGTGACTATGTGTGTCAATAACAGTTTTCCTGTAAATAGCACTTTTAATATCCTCCACTCCAAGCTGTCACAAAGGTACCCATGCAGGAAAATACAGAATAACAGAACAACAAATCTAAGTTTATGATGTTAAAAGACTACCTAATAAATACAATGTTTCATTTACTATTTAACCTATGTGGAAAATCTCTTTTAATTCATCTAATGGAGGATTGTTTCAATCATTTTTAGAAAAAATAAAAGCTCCCAACAGTATACTCATCTTCAAGTCTTAGATGAGACTGACGGTAGGCAAAGCCGTTAGTCTAACCAACTACCCGACAGGCAAAACCTGCAGCAGTGCCTGCTGTTGTACATGCTTCCTATGCAGTTCTTCCAGATAAAACTGAACACCACAGAAACACAGTCCTCTATCAGGAAGGACTCTGCCACTATGCATTACAGTGCTGCTTTTTTTTATCCTGGGTTCCATAGCTAAATAGTTTTGGAATCCAAAACAAGAGACTTCTTCAGACATTCATCAGGTCCAACCTTGCCACTGACAATAAAACACGATATATCTAGTTCACACTTGATTTAATCTATTTCTTTTAAACAGTGGATGGCTCATAGCAGAATATGATGTACCGAGGAAACACCATTCCCTTTTCTATTGTTTTGTCTCAGACTGACATTTTTATTTTAGATTCTCTTTTCTTTGATTCTTGTGCTTTTTCTTGACATTTCTGGTCTTCAATTTATTTATTTTTCCGTATCCATTGCTCAAAAAGGACTAGAAAGAACAAATGGCAGTGAGTTACAAAAACTGGCATCAAATAAGCAGATGCTAAGCACACTTACAACACGGTTGTGTAGGTACAGGTGCTGTGAAATTTTGACAAGATTCAAATCAACAACTTAAGCAAGGAAACTGAGGGAACAAAACACATGCTTAATTTGTTTTGCCCTGCAAACAGTCTTCCTTACTTGCCTAATCTACATGAAAGATGAATAAAATTATAAATACAACACTTATTCTTTAAATCACTGCAATACACATCTCTCCATTTACTCACAAGGACACATGCTAATACAGTAAATACTATATCCACTGGCCTTCACAACACAGTTCACTGAGAACTGTGATTTATGCTTCTGTACTGGATGGATATTATATTGTAGCCAGAAAGCATTCACAACCAGGCGAGCTGGATCGCTCTGGCCATGACTCTCCTTACACTAAAGCTCTTTACATTCTTTTGTCAGCAAAGAGAGAAATTAAAGCAACTGTATAACCAAGTCATCCATATTACAACCATATGCACACATTAGTTTTCACACTGTCACAGTCACAAGGCTGAACTGAGACACTCTAACCCCCACCAAGTCTTTATGCCTTTTAAAAATAAAACAAAATTTTGTAAGGAACGTAATTACTACCATTTTACTTTAGATCTCAGAAAAACAGTGCAAAAATGCTACAGGTTGATTAAACTGAAAAGTTAGCATCTTCTTCCATGTGATCTCATCTGCTAACACAATTCCTCCTCTGTAGTTCAGAACAACACTAGGCCTGGGACTCTCAGGCTGCCTGAGAGGTGCCCTATGCACCCACTCCCACACCAGGGCTAGCCAGCTTTGCTTGCTGCTGGGCATCCAAACAGCCTCAGGAGCTCCAGCAAACAATGTTCAAAGGGAGGAAAGGTGGGAAGCATCCTGATGCCACCTTTTAAGCTTCACTGCTGCAAGGATTGTAAATATGGCATGGTTTGGTTTGGAGAAGGTAGGAACCATCTCTTTCCACAATCATAAGTAAGCACACAACACATCACTAGCTCAATGGACAAACAGCAGAGAAAGAGGAGACATCTTCATGATAAAATAAAGACTTGATTGTTGGTGAGACTGATTACTTTTAAGGTTATTTAACACTATTACATGACCTTGTTTAAATTAAATGTCATCTTTCACCAGCTGAATTTCAAATTAGACAGGTCAGCAATTTACAAGAATGACATTAGCAGGAAAAGAACCCCAGCCTTCCTTTCTTATCTTCATGTGTCAGAAAAAATGTGATGACGCTTTCTTTGATCTGTTCCCAAAGATACGTAACATTAAGGACTCTTCAAAATAAAAGCATTTTGAATCAGGCATTCCATGTAACATTTTTTCCCTCTGTCTCTCGTTTACTGTGTCTATAAAATTAAAGATATGCCCTCGGTTTGAAGGTGAGGAAAGCAAAGTAATTATTTCCTGAGCGATGTTAAGCTAGTATACTTATGAGAACCAAGGGAAAGCTCTTGAATTAGTTGGTAATCGTAGCCCAAAAGTATCGCTTCAACAGCATGTAGTAAATATAGCCTAGGCTACACACGCAAAAATGACAAAATCAGAATACTCAAGAGTTGATCATTAGGTAAAGAATCCCTCCTTTGTGCCGGATAAATAAGCGTCTCAGAGAAAACACTATATATGGCCAATGTGACCATAAATAAGAGCATTAAAATGCACATACATGATAAGCCATAGCTTGACTACCTGGTCTATCTTACATCTATCATTTTCTCCCTTCTGAGAGCTGACTTCATCACCCCATTGATGGTCTTTTAATGTAGGGAATGCTTTATGTTTATGGGAAATAAAGATAAATATATCTGTTCTCAATTCTTTAGGAGAGTTTTAAAGGAAAAACTCACATCTAGTAAAACCTCCCATGTCTAAGCCCTCCACCAGGCTGACAACTGCCTCCCTGAGCAAACAGGAATATCAATCATGCTTGTTCTATAGTCACAGGCCATCCCTGGAAGACCCTGCCCAGCACAGAATCCCTTCAACCAGCCCAAGGAGTGGATCTACTTGTGCGATGGAAGAAATGGCAGCATGGCTCTCATGAAGCCAACAGAAATGAAATGGAAACAGGGAAGAAACATCCAACATGTTCTTCCAACTTACAAGGGAGGAGAAAAGCCAAAGAGGGTAAACTGTGTGGAGAGCTGTTAAGAAAGATGCAGAAGAGTTCCAGCACAAGTTTCCAGTACTGCAAGACGATGCCCCCAAGCACAGCTCCACATATATAGAAAAACGTCTCAGTACTATGTGGTATGATGTCGGGGTACAGCATCACACAGCTTCACTACATATTTCAGATATAGCTTTTCTTTCATTAGTGTAACAGGAATGATGGAATATAATCAAAAACCCAAACTCATTCCATGAGACTTAGTGACGTGCAATACAGAATAGAGTATTTTTTTTCAGTGGATTAACTCTCACTTCTAAAGAGAGGTCAGACAAAGCTTAGGCAATAAATGAAATTAAATCGAGCATCTGTTAATCCTCATCAGGCAAAAGACAGCCCTAAGCAGCAACATTAACTTTACTTTTAGCTTTCCCTAAACATTGCTTTTAATTCCTATTTTTAAAAACTTCAAATAAAGTTATTTAAATACATTTAAATGCAAATAAAAGAATCCACATCTACTTGTTCCTTCTTGAGAATCAAAATGACTTAATTATAGATTTCCATAGCTTATACTTACTGGTGGTTAAAGTACATATCTGAGTCTGATTAGCTTCAGCCATATAAAATCACTATAATAATTATGTTCATGAAACATCTAAGGAAAAGTAATCCAGACTTCATAATAGAAGTTTAAGGAAAAGAACCTTGGAAGAATGAATTTATTAAAAATCCAGCTCAAATTCATTACAGTAAGAGTCTTCTGATTGACTTAAATGGACTTTGGATCCAGTATTTACTAGTTGTGCTCTTAGAAATCAGCAGTGAACCTCAAATAACAAACATGTTTTCATTTAGAGTACTCTCATTTTTAGTGCACTGTTCAGCTCTATTGAACTATTCCCTGACAAATACAACCAATTTTACACTTGAACTCACCAAAAGTCAGTGATTTCCCACTTAGAGGATTTCAAACCAAAGTCTTTCAGCAAGTTAAATATTTTAAATCCAGGAAGGGAGGGCAGGGTGGGGAGCAGAAGCATTAGGAAATCTACACTATTCAAGCAGTCTCTTCAATTTTGAGAAGCAAACAAAGCAGCCACAAAAGGATTCTCAGTTTCCCCACTCATCTCATTCACAACCAAGAGCAGTCCAGGTCATTTCCTGCTGGCTGCTTCCACAGTAATTTATATAGCAATGCAGGTTTGAATATTGTCCTTTTTGCATACAGAATGAAGTCACAAAGACTGCAGAGGTAACAGTGTCATGCTATTTATTTCTTATCCATAGCTTTTAATAAAACAAAAACGTTTACAAACCCTATTTCCTTTACCCAACATAAAGACAAAAACCTAACAAAAAAACAAATGGAAAGCCAAACAAAAACTCAAGAAAAAGCTTTCTTTGTCCTTAACAGTTCAAGTTACATTGGAGAAAAAACAGCACCTGATAAGGTATACAGGTATTACTTTATTCCTTAGGAATATATGCGTGACATCTGCAGATGCACCTTCTTTAGAAGAGCTTTTCTCTCAAGAGCTTCTTTAACAGATATTTTCAGTAAACCACTTGACCATGACCATACAGGTTCACCTAGTGTGCACATCAGTACCATGCTGTGAATCATATTTGGCTTCTGCATATTCAAATGCCACGATGCTTCCAACATCAACCCAGACAATTTCCATTCTAAGGTTAATTTTTGTGCTAGAGCCAATGTGGAGCCTGAAGTACACGGTCAGGTAGGCAGAAGCGCAGAGGAAGAAGGGATCTCACAACTATCTAACTTTCTGAGCTCCAGTGGCTCCAACGTGCTTCCACAAGTATTAACCATTTGGTCAATACCTCTTCACTGCCAAATGACCCAAGGAAGGTGAATGCAATCTCAGAGAAGAATTGTTTATCACTCACCTTTGCTGTATTTGCTGCCCTTGAGGATGGAAGAAAAACTACAACTGAAAGGTAACAGAACCGATTTAACAAACATAGAGTTAGAAGTGCTGTCTATCTGAGTGAGTTTAACCATATTTTCACCTCAGTTATCTTGAACAGAGCCACAAAAAAATATTAAGGAGAGTTATTCCACTTATGTTTGGATACAGTCCTATACCACCACACTTTTACATAAATATATGTTTCCTCTACCAGGCTGCAAACAAACAAACAAACAAAAAAAGCAAAGCATACCAGGTGGTCTGCTCTGACAAAAGGTTCAGAAAGTTGGCAGAACTGGCTCTGGACAGAGGAACACATTTGCACAGAGCTCTGGTGGCCCATCCACAACCCCACATTGCTGTGAGGATGGAGCAAAAATCCCTCCCTCCCTTCAGAAAGACAGTCTCTTTCCATTCTGGAAAGGGAACACATGAAAAGAAACAAACAACAACAACAAAAAAACACCTCTTAAATCTGACTACATAACATTTTAGATTCCTAGTCTACTCGCCTATTAACCATAATCAAATTCTTATGGAGACTATAGGACATTCTATGTATATGAAAGTCAGGTAGGAAGGTTGAACTCTGCTGGTGACAGGGGAAAGCAACCCAATTGTCTGAGTAAATTCTCCCAGGCCCTGCTGCATCCCACCAAGCTTACAATTTCCAAGGTGGGACTGGAAGAGTAAGAAAAGAAAACAGGAAGCTAGTGCAGCACTGATAGGAGACAATGCTGTATTGGCTTTAAACTCCTGCCTCTTTTGGGAAACCTCTCATTACTATTATTGCAAGTTTTCTTCCAGTATTACCATCAAAGAATGATTAGGCAGGTGGAAATCTTAAATTTTCAGTTTGTTTACATTCTATGTTTGACAACAGTTTGTTCAAAGTCAGAACTACTCCCCTGAGGAGCGTTAATCAATTTCCTTTGCTGTACATGGATTTTTCACACAGCTTGCAGGCAGACAAAATATTTTCAAACAAGATAAAGTGATGGCAACAAAACCCATAAAAATCTGAGAGACTAACTTGGATGTTTTAGGTCTTTTTTTTTTCCTAATCCCAAAAGAAAGAAATCCCAACAATATATTACTACATGTCACTTTGCATAGTTCTATCCCAGCAATTTTAAAGAGCAAAAAAGTAATAAGGCAAGACAATAATTAAATCGGTTTTTTTAAAGGCCTGTTTTCCATCAAGGACATTCAGAAAGGACTTGAAAGCTATTTAGCTTTCTTGCCCATGTATACAACATAAGTAGCTTAGTAGAACGGATGTTAACAAAAGAAACATGGCTTTATGTCATGTTAGCACTTAACTTGCTATATTTTTTTTACTGTAAAACCTACTGTGATTATGAAGCATTGCAGAAAAAAATACAAGTATGTAATAGGCCACCTGATATCCGCACCAAAGCAATTAGCTACCTCCCTGTTTACACACAAAATCAAGCTCTCTTCATCTAGATTTTTAATATAGTTTTGTTCACTTCACCATCCAGCTCTTTTCTGCTCCTTTGGCAGATGGGCTCAAGGTACATCCAAGAGTTAACAGTTGCCTGCCATTGAAAATTTATTCCTTCTACATCACAAAATGGATTATTGCAGCCACCACACAAATCTCTGTATCAGTTAGCTAGTCACTCCTCAGGCAACAATCTGAAGACATCGCAGAGTGGAGAATGAGGTGGAAGTACAACCAGGTTTTAAAAGAAAGAACAGCGCAAGAGTGGATTTTTTTTTCCCCTCTTATGAGGAAAGAAAAGGACAGGGAGAGGGAACATATCCTACTACTCTTTTTGTCTTCAAGGCTCATTGGGGTGGGCAGAGCCCTGCAAAAAGGGAGGCTCTCAGTGCTCCCAGCTGACTTGCAAGACACCACACAGCATCAGGACTTAATACTGCAGTACTGCCTCAGCAGCCACTTTGACACTCTTGCCCAGCCTCAGTTTCAGTAAGACAGCCTGATGCCGACACAACTGACCATGCAAAAAGCCTACTATGTCTCAGCAGAGGACATGATGGCATGTATTTCCCCAGAGCTCCTGCAGTAAAGACAGTAAACAAGATTATGCCTTTGATGTGTAAGTCAAAACTAAGCTCACCCAACTACTCACGTTTAGACCTTGGTGACTGCTCAGGACCCAGGGACCAAGACCCAAACACGTAAAGTTCAACACCTGACTCACCTTTCCCTACCCACCTTAAGCATGGAGTAAAGGTCTTAGTATTTGGCTTTGCTGGTGTTGCTTCTTGTCAAGACACTACCACACAACGGCCATATCTTTCAGAGCACCGAGTCCCCCAGGTATCTGTAATTTTGTATGCATATTTGTATTTGCTTGCCTAAGATCTCAAGCAATACTGCACTCCAGCATAGTTTTGTCTTCTGCATTAGCAGCCTAATAACAGTCCAATTAGTTGCATTAAGCCAAAGAGAGCAAGCAAATCTATTAATAAACACCATTTTAAAACAGAACTTTGCGTAGCTCAAGCTTCTTAATAAAACTTCTGCATAATTGAAGAAGTAGCTACATTACACTCAAACGACTAAATGTGAAAAATGAGCTATTGAGCAGCAGTCTGGCAAAATTACCTCAGCTTTTTATTATCAGTGAAAAATGCAATTTATTTTTTTTAAACACCAGTAATTATTATAAAGTATGTATGCTGAAAAATAAAAATAGCTTCTTGAAAATAATTATGCACACATGATCAAACCACTACAACAAACGGAATTTCAACATTTTGCTTTTTACTACCCTAGTCTCTCTTAGTTCTGCCAATCTTTAAAACCCTTTCAGTATGCAAACACAAGCTGTCTGTACATCAGCAGAGCAACATGGTCCAACTAGAATGGGTTTGTGGAGCAAAACAGTTGGCCTCAGTCCCTCACTGCTGATACTAGCTCTAACCAGGCCCACGATGAGCACTCAGTTAGGAGTGAAATACCCTCACATCTACCTGCCTCCCCCAGCTGTACTCCCCCA
This sequence comes from Urocolius indicus, assembly GCA_013401255.1. Taxonomy (NCBI): domain Eukaryota; kingdom Metazoa; phylum Chordata; class Aves; order Coliiformes; family Coliidae; genus Urocolius; species Urocolius indicus. The sequence goes on along the minus strand of WBNH01004192.1, from coordinate 119,202 downwards.
AACCACTTAGCAGTGAGATCTAAGGCTCAGTAACAGGGAATGATCAGAAGGCTCAATTCAAGAACACGCTCACTCTCACTCTGAGCTGAACCACTGAGATAGATGCACCCAGAAGAAGCTGATAATTGTTTCCTGAAAGAGCAACAACCTAAGCACATTAATAATCTATTCGAAGAGGTATTGACTAGTTGTGGGTATTTTATAACCAAACCATTAGGACTTTGTGAAGGGGAAAAAGTTAACGTATTCTCCCTTATTTTTCAGTCTGATTGATTAAATTTGTAAAAAGGTGTCAATGCTAAGAAGATGTATTGTCTTTGTGTTAGTTATCTTTGCTATAGATTCTAAAAATTTTGCAAGAACTTTACAATACCTCTGTTTTACCTAAATAACATATGCTTGTGAAAATACTCTGCCCTTGGGGTATTTTAAAGTGGGTAGTGATGATGTACTATATAAAACTCTTATTTTTTCTCTCAAATCATTTAAAAAAAAAAAAAGTCTCTATCCTTAAGCAGAAGTTGGCTCTATTCTCTGTTGTGAACAAAGAACTGAGCTGTGCCTATGTATCATCCCGATTCCCAATCCACTGCCATCAGTTTATCTCAGCGATGCTACCTTTGAGAGCCTACATTCTTTTGACTCAGTAAAGTTTGTTGGCAAAAGAACCATGGCTCCCAGACAAGCTCTGAAAGATCAAGGATGACTTTACAAGCTCAACAGCATGTTTTCTTTACCTTTTTCACACTGAGAAGTTTTCTTCATTTTGCTGCCTATAGAATAGGAATCAAATAGCAAAGTCATACATGCATGTTACCTAGCAAAGTTACTACTCAGCTCACCCCTAAAACTTCAGTAGAAAACTGAATTTTTCAGAGACAACAGGATCAAACAGAGCCACAAATATGATAACTTCTTTTTGCAGTTTGGTTTAGATGGTTTTTTATTTCATTATTCTATTCACCATGTGAAAGCTTTCTAATATTAATGCAAATACATTACTCATGAAAGTGAGACTACAAGGGTATCAGCCTGACCTTCACAGGCTGTGAGCAACCTGAAAGAGAAAACAAATGTATGCTGACTTTCTTGAGACTGTCATGAAGATTTTCTTTCACCAGATTAGACTGCTGTTAGGTAAATGCTGACTAAATATAGACAGTTTAAATGTTTTCAGCTCTCTTTGAACTGTACGTTCAGAAGTCATGTATGTTGAAGGCCAAGCCAATGAAACTATCTATTGCTAACTTTACCCATTAGCAGGAGCTTGCCTTTTTTCCAGTCACTCATGCACTTGCCAGTCAACTCTTTGAGATTAAATTTTCTATATGAGGTGCCTGCCTTTAAAGAAGAAAAAAATGTAAAAGTATCAAACTAATTCTGCAGTTCCAAGTGCAAAGCTAGGAAAAAAATTATATTGCCTTGCCAACATTTGAAGAGAGGTCAAGAGAATGTTTAAAAGACATAATTGTATATGAGCAATTGCACACCTACAACCTGAGTGCCAGACTTTGAGACCTTACCTAAAGCACATTTGAAAGAGTTTCTGTAACATACTATTAGATGAGGAGTTATGTATCAGTTAAGCTCACCCCAACCGTAGTTTAAATGTGGAAACTACATGCTGCTATTCTTACAAGTTGTCATTTCCCATAGAAGTGGACAGGGGGGCAGTCACTTGTAGAAAGCTTGTAAGAATCAGGCCTTGGGGCCTGATTTGTCTTTGCTGTCTGGAATCTGTTTGTATTGAAAAAAAATACTATGCATACAGACAAGAGCTAAAGTTATTCATGTTACACAGCTGATACCTACCCAAAATCAGAAAACACAAAGCAGAAGAGCCATCTCTGATGCCTGCCTCTCCCTGCAGTCTTCAAAGATCATTAACATGAAATTATATTCTCACCAAGTATGTACAGCAACACAGGGACAAGGAAGTGAAGAACCAGCTCTAATCTTTGTACTGTAGCAATTCCAGCAGAAGCTGAGTATGTCAAGAAACAGAATGAGTAAGCAATAAGTAGGTGGTTCAATATGTTCATTTTCATCCACTATTGCCATTTCAAGTGTCAGTTTCTCAAAATGTATTTAATTTGTACTAAAAATTTGATTTTGATTTGAAAACTCTTCCCATGCTGTTCAATGAATCAGTACGCATATACACATGTAAAAGGAAATATGGCACAAAATCCTAAGGATAGCGAGGCCTCTTGCATGACATCTGTTGCAGATACATTTGCTTTCAGATCTGAAATAAAATGGTAAAAGTTTTTTTGGCTGGATGGACCTAATGATAAGTGAAAAGCAATCCCCCTACCATTTTTCCTTCACTACATAGTCTGCACCAAGCTTTCATTCAGCAAGAGCAGCAGATTGCTGACAGTGTAATCAAAGAGGTTTCTGTGGGCTCTTAATCACAGTTGTAGCCTCTGTTATAATAATATCCTTCTAACTCCTCATTAAAGCCCAGCATTATTTTGGAATTACCACATTCCATCCCTCTTATTATTTAATCTTTGGTATCTCCTGGAAATGCAATAGAATTAATGAAAATGCCTTTCTGAAGGCAGCCTTCATTGTAACATGCAGAACTCAAAGAAGGGCTCCTTGTTGTAAAAGCCATATGAAAATCACCTCCCAAGGCCACAAAAAAGAATAAGAGCTTCTGTAAAAACTCTCTCCTCTCTATCCCCTGCTATGGCAGGGTCTCGCCAACCCCACTGCTGGCTACATTGGCAATATGCATCAACTACGTTAATCAAAGAAAAAGTAGTCAAGTGTGGGAAAGTGTCTGTACTCGAGTGAGCAAGAGAAAAAAAAGAGAAGGATAGAACATGGCATACCATACCCAATGAAAGAACACAGCAGGAGACACTGCCAAACAGTGGCTCTACACACATTGTGCCCAACGCAGCACATTTCCCACAAGGCAAGGCAGCACCACAGCCAAGAGTACAGTCAAGAGTGCCTGCTGCAACCTGGTCCTACAGCTGCAAATGATAAATTTCTGCCTACAGGAACAGATTCACACCCACTACAGCAGGATCTCTGTAAAAATCCAATACGTTAGGCATTTACTTCAGCAAAGCTTCGAGTGGTTCAGGCTGGCATAGCAGTCACTGTAGTCTTCTCTTCATCTAATAGTAGATAAAGATATAAATAAAGCCTTTCCAATAGGAAATTAATAACACTAAATATAGGGTCCATGACTCCTGTAATTAATGCCGTAACATAGTGGGTTCTGAGAAGTAAGAATCACAACTAACAGTAAAGCAACATTTAATAAACGGCAGAAAAACTTAATAGATCTAACCTCAGAACACACCCCTACAGTGATAGTAAAGGGGGAAAAAGATCCCTAATGATGTGCTATACATCCATCCAAATCCATTACTCATTCTAGCTGAGTGGGAGAGTGGAATTTTGCAAGCTTGTCATAGAGTATTTACCATGTTAGCTCTAATTTTAATTGTCACTGCTCTGAAAAAGTGACAAAAGTGGCAAATAAATAATGGATTGCAGACTTAAAGCTGTTGTAATTTCAAAAACTGTTGAACTCTTTGCATTTTTGTTGTTGTGATGTTAAAGACACTTTTAGATCATAGAACATTATGCATTTCTGTTTTCTGTTAAGTCACTTATTTGTGTTGATATCGAAGAGAGGCTGAAGAAATGCAGCTGCTTGGCTTTAGGTCTAAATACACTGGGTTGTAAATGAATGTTTGTGTAAGGCATATCAATCTTGCACCCTTTCTTAACTTATTATATATCTCAAACATCACACATACAGAACAGCTTCACTGTAGAATGTGTGCTATATGGTGCTAAATTTCACACAGTGTTGTGGTTTTTATCCTCAGAGTATGAAATCAGTCAAATCAAATCAGTTTTGACTCAAGCATATAATGTACTTTTTACTTCTAGAAAAATAGGCTTCTTGCCAACTATGTGCAAGATCAAGATTATAAAGTTTCATGAAAGCACGTATCTTTTTATTCTTTACATGGTATTTTCTGTATAAATTTGTCCACATACAGTCACTTTTTTGACTAATCAAGCAAACAGCAAAGATAGGTCTAAATAGAAACATAGAATAATTTAGATTAGAAAAGACCTTTGAGATCCTCAAATTCAACCATAATAATTTATTTGGGATTACAGTATAAATGATTGTTTTATAAAATTATCATCCTCACTATGACAAATAGAAAAGAAGTTACCCCATCTCTGCTACCTTCCCTTTCTGAAAGGAACTGCACACATCTGGACAGATACCTTTAATTTCTTGTTTCTATATATAAAGGCTTTAGAACACGGGGAACAAGTACACCTATGGGTCAGCAACAAACCAGCTTTACTGAATCCACAGTGTTTGTTGCTGATGGCATACATCAGAGCTGACTTTACTAGCTTCTAGCAGTAATGACACAAGATTTTACAAAGGTGACTTATCCAAAACAAGATCTTTGCACAACAGAAGATGCAGCACACAAAAATAAGATCTGAATTCAAACAACACTCAGTGTGCAGACTTTTCATCAAAGATGTGCCTTCTTTTTCAAACATTTTTTAACATGAACCATCATGATACCAGAGTCACAGGCTTACCAAATGTTTCTAATGCAACATTAGAATCGAATTGCCCTAAGACAGTTGAGATGCAAGCAACCTAAAGATGACTTAAAATGTCCATTGGGGCAAACCGTTTCAACGTCCTTTCTCATTCTTATTTTAAAAACTGTCTCCATTAATATCTATGAAGGCTCACCTACAAGTTTGCAGCAGGTAAAGTAAGGTAGTATCTGTTTCAGACTATTTTCATAGTGATTTACATCTCAAATCCAGTAGGAGGTTGTCTGGTTGATATTGAGGGTAAAGAACAGACCCACATGTTCAAAAGTGGTGCTTTAAAAGCCCATTGTCATGATTAGAATGAATAATCCAAGAGATAAGCCTCTCATTTCTCAAACTGCTTTAGTCCACATTCTGTCATTCCTTAGCAGAACATACTAAGCTTCTATTTACATTATATGAATTGCTTGGGTAGGAATAAAAATACTTATGAGCTATTTTTGTATTTACAGCCTAACACCTCTGTGGCTCAATGACAATGTTTTCTTCTTTGCATACCCTTGATACACAGCTTTAACAAAGAAGTTCCATTTGTGAGAATTGTATTATCTTTTTATAACACAGTTGCCTCCCCAAAAAGGTTCATCCAGTCCAAATTTATCCTTTAAATTGACTTCTATAGAAACTGTAGCAACACAATTTAATACCCCAGCTCCTTCCAAGACTAGACACTACTACTGCAGCAGGGCCTATGTTTGTCTGCCAATGCAGTGAGGTCTTTGCTACCTTATACTATTTTGTTTCATACATTTTTTTAAACTGTTAGCATTATTGTTATTGAGAGAATGAGACCCAAAGTCAATCAGAAGCATTTTACACTGGGTGGATCCAGAAGTTTCCTCTGCAGCTAGTTATCCTGAGGTTACTTCAGCAGTTATACTTCAGTGATGCCATAAAAACTCATCCTTTAAACCTAGTCTCTAATTCATCTTGATCAAAGTATGTAAACATTTTGTTAAAACACTCTTATAAGGCCCAACTAATCATTTAAATATCTTTATTGGATTAACAGCCCAAACACAATATTTTGCTAGATAAGACTATTTTAATACATACAACACACACAAAAAGCCTGCAGTTATCTATACTTCCTATTTTCACAAAAAAAAAAAAATGACAGAATGAATACAGGAAAAGGAAATAATAATTCATCTATCAGCTTTGAGACCTTTCTAGACCTTGGAAGAATCACTGAGATAGTATTTAGAGGAAGGTCCTACCCAGCACAAGAAAAGAAGACCTCTCAACCCCTCTAAAAATGGCTAAAGGAAAGGAAGCAACCAATTTCCAGTGATACTTAAAAGACTAGCTAAGAAATAAAACATTTTCTTCACATTTTCCATTAATTGGATTTTTAAAATATCTTAAGATCAAATAATAAGCTAAAATATATTTTACCCAAATTGTANTAAAGAACAGACCCACATGTTCAAAAGTGGTGCTTTAAAAGCCCATTGTCATGATTAGAATGAATAATCCAAGAGATAAGCCTCTCATTTCTCAAACTGCTTTAGTCCACATTCTGTCATTCCTTAGCAGAACATACTAAGCTTCTATTTACATTATATGAATTGCTTGGGTAGGAATAAAAATACTTATGAGCTATTTTTGTATTTACAGCCTAACACCTCTGTGGCTCAATGACAATGTTTTCTTCTTTGCATACCCTTGATACACAGCTTTAACAAAGAAGTTCCATTTGTGAGAATTGTATTATCTTTTTATAACACAGTTGCCTCCCCAAAAAGGTTCATCCAGTCCAAATTTATCCTTTAAATTGACTTCTATAGAAACTGTAGCAACACAATTTAATACCCCAGCTCCTTCCAAGACTAGACACTACTACTGCAGCAGGGCCTATGTTTGTCTGCCAATGCAGTGAGGTCTTTGCTACCTTATACTATTTTGTTTCATACATTTTTTTAAACTGTTAGCATTATTGTTATTGAGAGAATGAGACCCAAAGTCAATCAGAAGCATTTTACACTGGGTGGATCCAGAAGTTTCCTCTGCAGCTAGTTATCCTGAGGTTACTTCAGTTCACTAGCAGTTATACTTCAGTGATGCCATAAAAACTCATCCTTTAAACCTAGTCTCTAATTCATCTTGATCAAAGTATGTAAACATTTTGTTAAAACACTCTTATAAGGCCCAACTAATCATTTAAATATCTTTATTGGATTAACAGCCCAAACACAATATTTTGCTAGATAAGACTATTTTAATACATACAACACACACAAAAAGCCTGCAGTTATCTCTACTTCCTATTTTCACAAAAAAAAAAAAAAATTACAGAATGAATACAGGAAAAGGAAATAATAATTAATCTATCAGCTTTGAGACCTTTCTAGACCTTGGAAGAATCACTGAGATAGTATTTAGAGGAAGGTCCTACCCAGCACAAGAAAAGAAGACCTCTCAACCCCTCTAAAAATGGCTAAAGGAAAGGAAGCAACCAATTTCCAGTGATACTTAAAAGACTAGCTAAGAAATAAAACATTTTCTTCACATTTTCCATTAATTGGATTTTTAAAATATCTTAAGATCAAATAATAAGCTAAAATATATTTTACCCAAATTGTAACTATAAGAGAACTATTAATTCAATCTAAACTAAATTGGACCCAATAGTTTCTATTGGACAGGAAAGGCATTACCAATAAACTGACCCAAGGGACAGTATTTGTTTTAAATATCACACTCTGTTAAATTAATCGTCATACTAGTGAGGAAGGCAGTGCATTGCTTTAAAATAGTGCATTACAGTAGGAAATACATTTGACATCCAAATTATTACAGCTCCCAGGGAAAAAGGGAAAGAACTTAGCTTCCTTTATTTGGAATTGGAAGCCTGTTATAAATGTTCTGCAGTAGTATGTTGCTTAACAAAGACACAAAAATATTTACAGATTCAGCTATTACAAGGCTTAAATCATCAGAAATCATCTGATGATCATAAAACATAGCTATCATAAAACAAAGCATCTGGAGAGACAGTGAGCAAACAGATAGCGACACTTCAGTACACAACTCTGTGGCAAGGAAAAACGTAGAAACCTGTGGTGGTTTAGGCCAATATCCACCCAGTCATAATATTACTCCCCCTCCTAAGCTGGACAGGAGAGATAGAGAGAGGAATATAACAAACTGCTTGTGAGTGGAGATAAGGACGGAGAGATCACTCGGTAATTAATGTCACGGGCAAAACAGACTCAACTTACGGAGAAAAGGGTTTGATTTATTAAAGAAACGATAAAAGCAGGGAGACGAGAAATAAAACCGTCTTAAAACACCTCCCCCCACCCCTCCA
>WBNH01004192.1:75786-111129 GCA_013401255.1 Urocolius indicus | reverse complement strand
GTCACGGCCTCCCTCAGGCATCCACCCGCTGCGGCGTGAGCAGCTCCCCCACGGGCTGCCAGTGGGTCTCTGCTTCCCGGTGGCCTCCATGGACTGCAGGGGGACAACCTGCTTCACCATGGTCCTCACCACATATCGCAGGGGAGCCTTCTTCTCGGTGCCTGGGCACCCTCCTCCCCCTCCTTCTGCACTGACCTTGGTGTCTGCACAGATGTTTTCACATTCTCCCTCCCTGTTGCTGCTGCAGTTCTGCAACTGCGCAACAACTTCTGCTCAAATCTGTTATTCACAGAGTTGTTACCTCTACCACTAATTGGCCAGGCCTGGGTCAGGTGCAGGGTCCAGCTTAAAACTGACTGGCCCTGACCCTGTCAGCTACAGAGGAAGCTTCTGGCAACTTTTTTTTGTTTGTTTGTTTAAAGAAGCCACTCCTTTTGCCCCCCTGCTACTGAAAAACCTGGCCCAGGCCAAAACCACTACACAACCCTGTAGTAATAAGAAAATCAAGGCAATTAGGATGGTCATTAAAAACTACTGCAAAATGAATTAGCACGAGAAAGATAAGAAATTACACCTCTGAAAATTAGAGGTAGAAGTCACTTGGGTCATTGTGCAGAACAAAAAGCTTCGAGGAATGAAAAGAACTGATTGTCCTGTATGCCTTGCCCCTTAACCCCACAGCTTCACAGCAACATCCTCAGCCTCGATGTCCTTCTTTGCTTAGAACTGCAAGTTCCTGCTGCTGAGAGCCTGAAGTTGCTCCTCAGATACTCTGAACTCCCTGTCATGTCCCCTCACACTCAGCAGGGTTGGCCATCCTACCGCAGGAGGTATAGCACTCACACAGTGGACTCTAGATAGCCTCCCCATCCAAGTGCAGAAACACAGTTATCAGCATTGGCAGCGACTTTCAAAACGATGGTCACAAACACTGCTAGCAACTGGACCTTGGCAAGAAAATCCCGCTTAGAATATTATGCAATATGCATCTTTTCTTAACACGATCCAAGTACTGTAATTAGAAGTGAGAAAACACTGTTCCCAAAATGAAAGCCTCCTGAAGTTATGTCCACTTGATTACCTAAATTATTCTAATGGTAATCAATTATTGTTTCAAATTAAAAAAAAAATCAATTGGTAACTAAAAACTGAAGACAGGATTTGATAATTTTTTACCTTAAGTAACTTGCTAGTGGCAAAAATTAGTAATAGTAAGTTAGTTATGAATAACTCATCTTCATAAGAAGTGTCACAGTTAGGACTTGGTCATTGGAGCAGTTGAAACTTTTTTATATGCTCTAAGCTCATACTTAAAACCATTTGCTTCTTCAAAGAAAAAAAGAACTGAGAAGTCTACTTTTTTATTATTACTTATATGTCATTACTGAAATAGACTTGGGGCATGTTCTGAGGAGGGGGCTGTTTTAGCTGATATCTCTTTACCTTTAAAAAAAAAGAAATGAGAGTTTTGACAAGCAAAAACACTCAGAAAGAAAAAAAAATCAGAAGGAAATTAAACAGGGCACAATTGCAAAATTTTCAGTTCTCAATTCTACAACCTCCAGAACTGGATTTTGATTTATGTAGAAAAAAAGATCATGTGTTGCAAATGCACACTGGTTTAAATATCTCTGCATGTTGGCCTACTACATACATGCAGAGGATGATTTGCTACTGTGTCTGAAATAAGCCTGCAAATCAAGGTGATGCATACCAAGAATTAAGTTGTCATGGTAAAAACATTTCACTGCTTGGTTTTTGGTCAGTACTCTGTTAAGCTCTGCTCCAAACAAGTCCAGAGATGAGAAGAGTAATACATCGTGTGTGACACTTCACTCCCCCTTTTGCGCATCTCAGTGGCTTCAGGCAGAGTAGCCAGATTCTGTAGTTCTCCCAGATGTACTGTGGGAAGTAGTGATAAAAGGAAAAACACAACACTGAATTCTTCCTCTCTTCAGGAGACCAAGGCAGAATCTGTCTCTCAGCAACATTCAACCACAGCCCTGCAATTAGTTACACACATGCTTAACTTGCCATTAGGGTCTTGCTGATACATGGCAGGAAAACAATAGGCTTGCAGGATCACAGCATTCATGGGTTTGAAGAAAACTTAGAAGTGAGAAAGATTAGGATTTATAGTCATCTCATTCATCAGCGAGTTCCTGCTATGAAAGTGTCACTTCAGCACTCAAACACCACTGAAGCGTGAACTACACTAATCTGGAGTCCTCTCAGTGTTCTTCATACACTTTGTAATTACACCTTTTAATGAGATCATTTTTCAGTAAGATCTTATTTAGATGTGACAACCCACTAAAATAATGGCTTTTCAGTAAACTAGACCCTCTCATAGATAAAAGAATCTTTGAAGAACAAAACAGGTTACCAATTCAAAGTCTGTATATTTTGGTAATACATATATCCAGTATATAATATCCAGTATCCAGAATAATGGCCGTGTGGTGCCGAACACCAAGCATATTTCTCTCGGTGGTCTGTCTTGAGGTTTCACCACCCTGAACGTCTCAACAGTTTTGGGAAAGTAATCCAGCTTTTCTATAGAAACACATATGTTAAAGCATTTTGCAAAAGCAGCAGGATTTGATAGACAGCAGATTTCCATTCCCATGGTTGTAACCTAATAAAAAAAATATATTTGAAAAATAAAACAGAACTGCACAGATTTAGAGTGGAATAATAACTTGCTGACTTTTGGTAACGCTAGCCCCTAAGGAATGATATTTTTGTTTGGCGGCAAAAGTGATCATTCTGCAGCCCTTTCAATTTGTATCCCAAGTAAATCTCTTAGGAAATTTTATTTCCCCTCCTAAAAAGTGCATGTTGAAATTTTTATCATTTGTCAAACACATTATTATTCAATCCCTGAAGCTCTTGTCATTGTTTTCAATAAAACTGATTAGCATGATACTACCTGTATCCTTTAGTTATTTTCCTCATCCATGTAAGTATAGATAATTTAGACCTGAAAATAGCTTTATCCTAGAATTTTTCTCTATAGTTGATTTGTAGGACCTATAAAATAAAATACAATTTGGAGGCATCTTTCCAAAATGATGGAGTATTAGCAATGCTGGCAAATGGAAAGGGAATGTAGGAAGACAAATTAATCTTCAATACAACTACAGGGCAAAGCAGGAAAGAATGAAACAGGGTGCACTTGTGATTCTCTGCATTGCAGTAGGAGCTCTCAATTTCAGGAAATGGCAATGAAGACCGTGTCTCTGAAACATCTTTTCCCCTCAGTTCCATCCTTTCCTTGTGTGTTTTTTCAGCACATTTGCAGAAGCTCTCTTCCTCCCAGAGAAAGGGATTTTACATTGGTATCATAATCCTTATTTAAAAAAAAAAAAAAAATAAAAAAGAGTAAAGGACTCAGAGGGGAGCTTCCTTTAAAACCAATAAACTTACTAGTTAAGATTTGAGAACTAGAACAAGAAGAGTATTGGTTCCCTGAGTGAATGGTTCCCAAAAAGCCAAAAATTCAGTTTCTAGCAAGGCCTCTGTGAAGAGTTATTTATGATCTGCCTGGATTGTTCCACTGCCACACTGTATATAGCAGCTACAGGAGGGGAAATCCAAAAGGAAGGTATCCAACCTGGCAAGAACTTACAGATTCCAGTAGAGTTGACCAAGGTAAAATTGCTTCAGCCTTGCCAAAAACAAACAAACAAAAAAGTATTTCCAGTAACCGACTTCAGTAAAGTGGTACAGAACAATGAAGTTGAGAAAGTGTTGTTATTCCAATGAAAAAGGAAAATTCTGGGGCTAAGGGGATTCCACTAGTCTGGAAAAACAAGAAACCTAAATAGCTTCAGGACTAAGTCCAGTAAAACATGAATACTAAGACCAGCATCCAAGACTCTTCAGGTTTTCATGTTAGTTGGGAGAGTCATATATATATATAATTGCCATCCTTACAGGCAAAGAGGAAGAATCGTTTGCAGAAAGATAACAAGACATTAATTTACTAAGAATTAAAACCAGCTGTTGCTCTAAGAGTAACTAAAAACTTTTTGCACAAGCAATAACAAGTTCTAACATGATGGTTTAAAACTCCCATCCTTCTGAAGAAGAACACTCCTTCATTGCAGAGAGACCCTTCTCATTCAAGAAAATAATCTCCTTGCTGCCTTTTCTATGCCTTCTCATTTCTTTCTCTAACCTTCTATTTTTAACCATGCTGCTTTTGGGGAAAAAGCTTACTTTAAAAACCCTGAACTTTTATTATGCTGCATGATGTGCTTGTAAATGTTAAAATTAGAGTGGCTCCTATCTTTCTCTTACCATCAATCTTAAAAATTAAAAGTACATAAAGAATTTTATCTTCTTTGTCCAACACTTTGTATTCTTTTCCAAAAAAGACAAAGCATGGGTGTTTTATCTCTGAAATTATTGTTCTGTACTTGAATTAAAGACTCACTACTGCATTATCAGTGGCAACAGTGGTGCACGGTGATCTCAGGGAGAATCCCAAAAGCACCAAAACCAACAGATTCAATACTTAGCTTTGAATTACTTAACAATAGCATGGAAATAATATTTACCCACTAAATCATGCACTACTTTTTCTGAGATTTAATCTGGACTTTTATGTGTCATTGTTACATCTTTAGTCTATGTCTTCCCTTTGCCAAGAATTTCTCAGATCAAAATCAAGGCGCAGATTCTGAGTTCCCAATAAGAAGATTACAGTGGGTAGGGAGTGGAGGAAAAAAAAAATCTGAGTCAAAATTTATAAGGTTGATCAACACCATTGTGGCTAGTCCAGCCATTTGGAAAACAGTGAGCATATTGCCAATAGTTTCAAAGACTTTATTCCAAAATACGGCCCAAAAAACACATTAGTATAGGGACAAAAAGTTGCAGATCTATGGTTTTTAACTTGACTATGTAATTAATGATCTTCACTATTAACTGATAGCCATTTGTTTTGCAATAAAAAAAAGTTCTACTTTTCAGTGGCAAGATAAGATTGAAAAAAAACAGGAAAAAGCAGTATTTGGACATATAATGAAGTAAAGCAGCTTTTTAAATGGCTAGCAGACTCCAGCAAAGGTTAGAAATATTTAGTCAAGGCTTCATTAAGTGACACTGCAAGCTTTCTCTGTTGCTCCCCTGCTCTACACATCCAGTATATTCGCCTGAGCTGGCAAACCCATTCAGTGATGACAGCCTCCGCCACTCCCAGCTTTTAACAGCAGATGCTGCCTTCACAGAACAGACAAGGTATGGCTAAACAAGATGAAGTTTTCACACAAGCTACCTTTGTTTACAGAAATAAATTACAGGAGAAATACAATTTAAAAAAAAAAAAGGATTCATGACACATTTCTCTCTTCACTGTTCCCCAATCCAAGCGAAAGATTTTGTAGGTGTCTCACAACTTTTGTAATCTATATTAAGACACTCCAATACCATCCTGTATCTCCCTGTGTTTTGCATCCAAACATACACTACAGTAATGAATACAAGCAACATCTTCAGCAGAATATTTATATAGTTTTATGTGGGAAAGGTCTCTGCAGTCAACTCTCTACAAGCTCGGTTTTCTCTTGTGGCCAAAGAATCCTTCCACTGTAAGCACACTATTGCACTGCACACATCACACTTCAACAAGAGCAGAAGATTACTTCCTTGGCTGTTCTCCAACTCCTTGCATGCTTCTAGGTTCAGATATTTGGCAGTTAAATTTTTCTTCTTGCTTTTAACATCTCCCAGAACAAAAATACAATGGTGTCCCCAGGGAAGAAGGCACACAGATCCACAAAAACAGATATGAATCCATCATTGTAACAAGTCAATCAAAGCAGCTAGGGATGGGTAGAAGGGACCTGCTAGGAGAGAGAGTGGTAAACTTGTTGGATACAAATTATGAAGAAAAAAAACCCCTAGAGCAGTCAATTAATCATTAGTATCGCTGGAAGCACCGTGAAGCTTATCTTAAAAGTTAAACAACCACTTGAGAAGAGCAGCAGTTCTCCCTAGTGCACTTGCCTAGGTTATTTTACTGCTCTCAGTCACTAAACCATCACATAAAGAGATAAAAGCTTGACATTATTTGATTATTAGTGGCTCATCTGACATCATTAGAAGCTCCTTCAACAGTTCTGTAATGTGTCCAACCATCTCAGGTCTCCTTCCTTCCAGAAGGATACTTATGACCTCACTGATACTTGGAGTCTTAAATGCCCATGAAATAAGCTTCTCCAGCTTTTTCTAGAAAAGATTTAAAATTATAATTGCAGTGGACCAATACAGCTGAGTGTGATGTACCCCAAATACTTTCTTGACATAGAAAAAAATCTTCTATACAGCAGCCCAAACTTGCATTATACATGCAAAGGTGAAACACTAAAAAATACCCCAACCATCTAACCAACCAAACTAAACCCACACTATTTTCAAAAAACATGGAAGAGGGAGGAAATCTTCAACTTTTGCAACAGAGAAAAATCTAGTGTACAGATCAGTAAGGAGCAAAGAACCCACAAGTAACTGTTGCTATCAAGTTACACAGGTACTCAGAATAGTTACATCTTTTCTACAATATTTCTACAATATCACTTACCTCCTTGTTTGCATCCATCCATTAATTGCTTTATTGAAGCACAACAAACCCAAAGAGGTAAGGAAATGTTGTACCCAATCACTGACCATGGATTCAGTTATCAACCCATAACTTGAACTGTACAAAGTTCCTGAAGAGAAAATGCACTATGAATAGCCGGTGAAAATACAGATAAGCATGACAACCAATCACTAAAAAAAAAACCCACCCTCAAATTGCCCCAGATTTATGTACTGTTTCATTAATTTAATAATATAGTTGACATTTTATAAACAGAGTCAGGAATATTAAAGAACAATTTCCATAGCCAAGCTGTAAGTAACAGGTATTTTTCCACAGATTGATTCACTGGTCTTTTACTGAAACATGCCATTCATTTACATCTGCCCATATTCAGCATTCTTGAAGATAATGTTCACTTTTGACACCAAGAGTTTTTCCAAAGGCTCACAAATAGTCTTTTCTATCTAAATAAAGAATGGATTAAATCCCATTCCAATGCAACAGGCCTAAATAAGAATAAACAAAATCTCAGGCTTGTAACACCTCTGTGCAAGCAATTCTGTTGGCACGAAGAAGTAATCTATATTGCAGCTTGCCACAACAGCACAACATAGTGTGCCCTTTGGCCTTTTCCACACCAAAACTTATTTTAGCTAAGAAGTAATAGAAATTGCTATATATACAACCTACCATCAGCTTTAGTTTTAGATAAGTCCTGATAACTATCAGTTTAAAATCGAGACTTTTCTAAGACACAATATTTTTTTTAAAATCCATTGCAATAAACCATTGTAACTGGTATTTACAGTAGACCAAAAAGAGCAGGCAATAGAATTAAAGAATCATAGAATGGTAAGAGTTGGAAGGGACCTTTAGAGATCATCTAGTCCCAACTCCCCTGCAGAAGCAGGTTCACCTAGATCAGGTTGCATAAGAACGTGTCCAGGCGGATCTTGAATATTTCCAAGGAAGGAGACTCCACAACCCCTCTGGGCAGACTGTACCATGGCTCCCTCACCCTCACAGTAAAATAGTTTTTTCTTATATTTAAGTGGAACTTTTTGTGTTCCAGCTTCATCCCATTACCCCTTGTCCTGTTGCTAGATACCATAGAAAAAAGGGATGCCCCAACCTCCTGACACCCACCCTTTAGATATTTGTAAAATTAATAATGTCTCCCCTCAGTCTCTTCTTATTTAGACTAAACAGACTACTTTCCTCGTATGAAAGATGCTCCAGTCCCCTGATCATCTTGGTGGCCCTGCGCTGGACTCACTCCAGCAGTTCTCTGTCCCTCTTGAGCTGAGGAGCCCAGAACTGGACACAGGACTCCAGATGAGGCCTCAGCAGGGCAGAGGAGAGCGGGGGCAGAACCTCCCTTGACCTGCTGGCCACACTCTTCTTGATGCATCCCAGGCTGCCATTGGCCTCTTGGCCACGAGGACACATTTCAGGCTCATATTTAGCTTACTATCAATCAGGGCTCCCAGGTCTCTCTCTACAGAGCTGCTCTTCAGCAGTTCAACCCCCAGCCTGTAGTGGTGCATGCGGTTGTTCCTTCCGAGATGCAGGACTCTGCACTTGTCCTTATTGAACCTCATGAGGTTCATTTGCAATGTAGGCAAGTCACTTGGCAGTGTAAAACATACTTTGCTTTCTTACACCTCTGCTGCAACGCTGAATTAAAAGTCTTTTCTTCCTTTTGAAAAGTTGTATTTTGCAATAATTACAAAGATTAGCTCCTGAGTCCTCTAGAGGAAACATTACCATTTGCCACTGCTAAAACTGTGTACTAATACAAAATTTAGCTTAAAAAGTTGACTTAACATGTTCTGTGAATTTCTATTAGCGTGCAAAGTATATGTGATATTTACACAGGTAGATAGATGGAAAGATAACAAACTGAGCAAAGGCAACTATGTTCTTTAGAACATACAGATATCCAGACATATAAACAGTTCAGTCTTTTCCTTGAATGATAGTTGGAGAACTGTGCAATATATGCTCCTGGCTGCAATATGCCACAACACAAGTTAGAGACATTCTGCGATTGCTGAGTAGGTGTACAGAGAAATAAACAACTAAATGGCATTTCAAATGAAATGAAAAGTTCTGGATTATACCACATCTACACCACATAAATGGTGCACCTCATCAGGGTCATATCTTTAACCTCACAACCGTTCAAATGAAACAGAAAATGCTGTAAACTTTTTAGGTTAGAAAGCCAGTCGTTTCTCTGCTCACTCAGTGAATGGAACAATGTGTCCACACTGTTCCTTTCAAATGCTCTAATTTCTAAAAATGATGCCAAATGCACTTGCAGTAGGATGTAGCTCAGTTTATTCAAGCTGAGAGCTGAGCATCTCTGGAGAAGTTACCAGCTGGGCTGAAGGAAATACGCAGTTTCCTTCTGAGGAGAAGGGATACATGGAAGCCAGACACCAGCTATATGCCAACTTTCTTAAGAAAGCTAAGAAAAATGCATGGGCATCTCCCATTTGGAAGGTAAGGTACAGCTATAGGACCCAAGTGTACTCTTAAGCTTTGGAATGCTTATCTTCACAGAATGTAAGTTCTGATTCTTTGAAAAGCAACAAAATTGCTCTCGTCTTCATATCATAAAGCACTGCCACAAGTGGGTGCCCACAAAGTGCGGCTTCCCAGCACCTCACTTTTCTGTGCTCCTTTGCAGTTGCCCCACTTAACACGGGCAAATCTGTTTCTCTTTCAGTGTCATTTATTCTTAGTACATGGGATCATCTGTCCAGCATCAGCTCACTTCTAAATGGGAGTCTCAGCATTTGCCCACGGAAAGGCGAGCTCTTCAGGCAAAGGAACAGTCCTCTCAATGACTCTCCAAGATCTGCAAGATTTCATCACAAGTGCTTGTATTTCACAGCATGTGGGACATTGTTACAGTGAAAGATACTTACAGTTTTTACATCAATCAAAGCAAATTACGATATTTAACTCCATTTCATTAAATTAACCCTTTTTCTTATCGCTTAATCTCTATCTGCTCCCCATATCCCTGCCCTCTCAGCAAGGCTACCAAGCCAGGGCAAAGCATGTTACTTAACGTTGTCACATTTCACTCTCCAAAGCCAAAAAATGTACTTATCCTCCCTGTCCATGGCTGCAACCCAGCTTCTTCTGCAAAAGAACACCACAGTCCTTAGACTGGTCTACGTAATCTATGTTTCAGGCAAGAATATAACATAATTTAAGCAGTTACAATGGTTAAAAAAAAAAGGCCTTCAAAATCAGAAGGCATTGCTGCAGAGAACACACTTCTATGGCTACCAAGGGTAACCAGGAGGATGTTCTAAAGTCCATGAAGAGGCTATGATTTGATCTCTATGAGATTTGGATCAGTCTACTGAAATGAACTACTTCCAAGCACTATTCCTATCTCTCAGTCTCATGTACATCACCACTATGTATGAAAGTACCTCCTTATCATCCATAAAGATGTTGGGAAAAAAAAGTATTGGATATTAATGGAATTATTAATATATGTTCAGCATACAGACCCTGCAGCAGCACTGCCAAGCAAATATACTGAAGTGCATTTGTTTTCTAAGTCATCTCTATCTTTTTTTTCCTCAGCTTTATTCTTTTTTGTGTTTCTAATAAGAGCAACTGTTACATGGAAACAATCTCCTAAAATTCAGCGCTAATTGTTCAGGTTTAAAGTAATAGAGTTTAGCCAAGCAAACCTCACCTAGCTCAAAGAGGATCAGCATAACAAAACTAACATTTTAAGTCTTTAAAGCCTGACAACAAAAATTTCCGTAAAATAACAGAGTTCAACCTTATCCTTCCTCTGTTGATGTCAATGGGAAAATTGGCACCGATTTCAGAGACTGCAGAAACTGTTTATACTCAAAACCTGCACTGCTTTAGGGCGCAGCTGCCACTGTGAATCATAACACCCTGAGAAATTCACAAGCTATATATACTATGACTTGCATTTCCAAATAATCATATGCAAGTACAACCAATTTTACATAACACTAGAAGATGAGATTTCTTTCATAATACATCCAAACATATTTCCCAGAACAAATCTGTCTTTACCCAAGCACCAAGACTCAGGTGCTACCCACAGAGTGAGACTGGCCCCAATAAACATCACACAGTGTGTTCCTGCTGCACGCTGTCGAGCTTCCAGGCAGTCTCTGGGACTGACCTCCACCTACTCCAGAATACAAAGCACTTTCAAAAAGTCTTTTTTCACATTTAAAGAATTCCAACGTGTATTTTTTAGCCAGTACTCATTTTTCATTACAGCATCTTCATGAGATAGCCTGGAGGTGTGTCATACTCAAGTGGAAAATAATTATTTTATTAACTATTGTTTGTTAATTTAATAAGATCCTATATAACGTCACTTGGAAAAGGACAAGATATCTTACAGTGATCCATTCATAGCCTCGATCACTCTGGCTTGAAGAGATCATTAGTTACTTTAGCTGGACAAAACACAACTTCTAATCAGGTATTTATGAAAATTATTAAATTAAAAGACAAAAATCATATTACTTGCCTCTTCCAAACAAAAGTATAGTTCAGAAAAAAATTTAACGCAAGAACCCAGAACTCATCCACATTTACACTGAGAGTTGCCTATACTGTATTTTGCAAGTGCCTCAAGAGAAATCTAACGTTAAGTAAAACATGATGCCTTTTATTCTGCTATGCAAATACTAACAGTAAGCTAAAACTGACAGAATACACCAAAAGTATCTCTTCTCTCTAAAAATTATTCCGACAACAAAATCAACAAAAACAAAAGTAGAACACCACTGTGATATTAACTTAAAATGGTAAAACTTGCTAAAGGCTATGGAGGTGTGGAAAGTTCAACAGCAGATGCCCAAATGGCTTTGGAGTTGCTCAGGATGGGTAGTAAGCTTCACTTACGAAGCGAGAGATGCAAGGAATTAGATTCAACCACTAGCTGGCAAGAGCAGGAACTAGGCAGCCCCTGCTTATCCTTCTCTTGTTCCCTCCACCAGAACTGACATAAACAACGTGGCAAAAAAAAAAAAGACATTCTGGCCTGCCTGCAGCGATCTTGCATCCTCTTGCAGGCCTCACCACTCTACCCCAAAACCTCATCATTCAGTCACCACTACCCTTAGATACCTACACACTTCTAGCTCCACACATGTCAAAATACTGTAATACAAGAGTGAATCAGATCAGGGAACAAACTGGGATTTTTTTCTGCCCTGCACAACTGTCTCTGCAGGGGAGCTCAGTCCTGGGTCCATAAATGAGATCCCAGTGGCTATAGACCAAGGTCTTGCTCAAGTCCTCGTCACTGCCCTTCACCTTGCCTCTAACCTGCTTATGCAATCTGAGCTGACTCCGGACTCCACTGCACAAGCTCCTGACCAGATTCCCCAGTTTTATTTCAGCTTTGCCTGCTCCTCAAGCTAGCCTTTCTCCACCCCTGCCCCACAGTTTGGACTACGTATAAGCAATTTTTTTTGCTTGAGCTTCTAGACAAGCTCTCCTGCTCTGACCCATGGCTTTCCTAGTTACTTGAGTGCTAGCATGTGATTATCAACTGAGGAGTTTTACTTCTGTCCTGGTTTGGGCTAGGATAGGGTTAACTTTGATGAGGAAGTAGGAAGGGGTACAGCATGGGCAGCTGACCCAGGCTGGCCAACAAGTATTGGATACCAATACTGACATCATGCCCAGTACATATAGGCAGGGAGCTAGTCGGGAGGGGCGTTGCAGAAGCGCAGGTTCAGCTGCCAGCTGGAAGTGGTTGTGTCAGGTCCTGGATGGTGAGCAGCTGCAGCACGCACCATTTCTTTTGTGTATCCCCTCATTCAGCACAAATGCACCTCAAAATTTATTGACTTTGCATTTGGATCCGGTGTTACAGAAATTCTTAAATTCATGAGATCTTTTTCATCAATACTTCTGGCAGAAGTTTTTGATTGATTAGTTGTTATTTTGGATTTGGTTGGTTTTTTAAGCAGATACACTTTCTAGGAGATGCATCAACACAAACCACAGGGGAAGGTAACTAGCAAACACAAAACAAGGAGCCATTTTCTGTGTAAGCATTTCTGTAAACCACTCTTTTCTTCGCCACCCTGTTTCTTCTGTGGTCATTTACACTCACAGAAATCAACTTTGCAGCACTCAGACTTACTTCCACTTTGCATGAATCTCTGAACAAAACACCAGGCAGCAAAGACATGCTCCTTTTGTTCCTTCAAAAAGTACCAAAGCAGCATGTCATCGATCAACCAGGAGGGATGAGATCTAGCAGGACAGAGAAACTCTGAGGGATAATCGGTATGAATATGCATCATGGTTTTGTGTGGAGCCGTTTCTGGTAATGGGGAAAGGGCTGTAAAGATGGCTCACTGTGAGAAGTTGCTCAAAACTCTCCTCAGCTGAGTCAGACCCACTTCTAGGGCTGAGCCAATTAGGTGCCTCCATGATCACTTTTTAAGAAGAAGCTGGAAGAGGAGTGTTCTTCCTGTTCTGTTTTTCTTTCTTTTTCTAGCTGGTGGTGGTGCAAGGAATGCGAAGAGAGAAGCGACCGTGCAGACCCCCAGGTCAGTGAGGGCAAGAGGAGGAGGCGTGCTGGAGCAGAGACTCTCCTGCATTCTATGGAGAGGACTGGCAAAGCAGAGCTTTGTTTGCATTTTGTAAAAGACCCTGCACCAGGAGCAGTGACTATGCTCAGAGGAGACTGTCCCCCATGTGAGGGACCCTGTATAGCCAGAAGCTGTAGCTGCTGGGAAGAACCCACACCAGACAAGTTTGTTAAGGACCGTGTCCCATGGGAGGTATCCCGTTTCGGAGCAGTAGAAGAATGCAAGGGGTCATTCTCCTCTGAGAAGAGGCAGAGCCCATCTGTGAGAGACTGGACACATCCCCCATTCCCTGCCCTTGAGCGGGGAGGAGGTAGAGATATCGGGAGCAGTGATCTGGATCCGAGAAGCAAGGAGGGATGGGGGAGGGAGATCTTAAATTCCTGGTTGTATTTTTCTCATCATCCTGTCCTGCTTTTGTGTTCTGTTCTGTTTCTTGTGGGTAGTAGAATAAACTTTCCATACTTTCCTCTCTGAGTTGAGTAGTGGAGTCTGTTTTGCCCAGAATCATCATTAGCAGTGAACCCTCCCTGCCCTCCACAACAAACTTGATTCATCTTTTTTTTCTTCCCATCACACTATGTCCTCTGCCATCCTAATGAGGGGTGGGATGAGGGGCAGTGAGCAAGAGACTGCCATGGTGCTTCATTGCTGGCTGGGCAAAACAACGACACTGTAGTAAGACACATGCTGCATACAAGAATCCCAAGACTAGTTTTGCTGATGTAAGCAGCTCTGGAACTGGAATATTTTATCTCGGTTTAATTCCAGTTAATTATTTAAATAGAGCCTGTACACAGTCTTAATGGTCAGAGACCTTCAATAAACATGTTAACAATGAACCATGACTAAAGAAGTCATTACAATAATCTCAGTAATTTAAATGCATTTCACAAAGGAGCTTGATATCACTAAGATTGTGAATTTCTGACATAAAAAGATTCCCTCAGAAGACAGTTTTCTACATAAGTAGGCTTCAAAACTAAAAATGTTTAAGATACATAAAGAGTTAAGAACAAAGGTTTGACTGTAAATACACTCCTTCACCAATACATATAAAGATACTAGTCTTCAGAACTTGTTATTATTTGGTAATGATATTTAGCCTTTTACAGAACTCAACTCAGTTCCTAAACTGTCATGAATATCAAAACCTCCAAGTCATACTGGCTAAAATTAAAAAAAAAAAAAGAAAAAAGCTAAAATACAAGTGTAATAAAAAGTTGTATTAATCATCATTCCCTACTTCTTAGAAAAATCACCAAGCTATTAACAAAAATTACACCTACCACGTGCATCCTGGAAAGAAAAAAATATGCAGCGTAGGTTTACCAACATGATGGGCTAAATGTTTCACCACAGAGGACGCATTATTGATTCTACAGTAACTGTCTGTTTTCACATCTACGATGAGGAAGGACGGGAAAAAAAACCCACAGCATTAACTCAAAACATTTTTGTTACAGATGGAGTCGATCTCAGTGGAACTACAAAACGAGTAAATTTTCACATTGTTATGTGAAAAAGTGATTCATATCTGCACAGATATTAACAGCTGCTTAACATATTTTGAAAACAGTAGAAAGCATTCCTCCACAGCTGCTCTATGCTATTATTCCAACAGAACATTATTTTAAATTATTTGAAGTACTTTTGCACAACAGTCTTTGTGCCCACGACATACTTTAAAACCAAATCAACTAGTATCGCAAACTTCATCTCTTATTCCTGACCATAACAGCTCCTACCTCTTACCTAGAAAACCTATCAACTTCCTGAAAAGACCTGCCAGAACTTGCATTGGCAGATCTCCAGATTTGTTGGTATCCAGCAGAAAGGATATTATGTTGACAGTTTGAAAAAGGTCACCTTTTAAGTAATTTCAGTAGAAGACACGCAAATAATCTTTACTGTTACGATCCTGTGTGGAAAGATACCACAAACACAATGTTATTATCCATTTATGCCCACGTGTTTAATGGGACCATTGACCATGTGTTACATGCCATATGGAACCAATTGACACAAAAACTACTTCAGAGTTAGCAGTCAGCATAATGGACAAATTTGCTATAAACTTCAATAGAAGCAGTTTCACCTGGATGTAGGTTACTTGGGTTTGATTTTTTTGAAAGTACTAACTGAAGTTTACACAAGTCAGTGTAAAGTCTCTCATTGATTTTTAAGACTTGTAGTCAGGCCCCAAGTTCTCCTTGAGCAGAATTTCACTTAAATAACTCTTTAGTGCAGAGATGGCTGGAAATATGAATTATTGTATTTTGTGGCAAATCCAACCATCAGAAAGTCTAAATTAAACATGAAAAAATTCTAAGAGATTGACTGGAAAGAAGCCTTCACCTATTTTTCATAGATTGACTTAGAAATGAGGTCCATATTACAATGCTCAGCAGCAAGTATAAATGGTTCTGAGCCTGCACAACAGAAGAATCTCTCTAAAAAACTTTTCTGGCTTAGGTTCCTGAAAGGCATTAGAAGCTAGGTGAGCCTACAAGACACCTTCATGGGACCCATATGCCTAAATCCTGCACCTGAATCCCATTTTCTATACTTAGGACTTCAGTGGATTGTGGTCTTCATTGCCACAGATAATTACTATTCATAGCTTGAAAAAAAAATCCTTCTCACTACAACCTCATCATTTCAGGCACAGCCGTACTGGACCTACCAATGTTGCTTTATTTTCAGGGAAGAGGCAAGGGTTCAGCCTCAAATCAAAAATGCTAACTGCCTACCATGTTTCTCATGTATCTTAGTGATAAAAGCAGCTCTACAACCAGGACAGATTCTGTTCAAACACGTCTGAAGTAAATGTTCAAGAAAAAAGTGGTGTACTGACTATATAAAAAGCTATGCTGCAGCAACACGAAAATCTATTTCCAAAATGATTCTCTTCTGTAAAGCTGGGGAAAAAAAATAGTATTTCCAAAAAACTAACTGAGAAGATTCTTTTCATTTCTAAGAAATTTTTATACTAACAATAATGGAAAACACTCTTCTGCATCTCTTAACAGCGTATTTTAACTTTTTCTGAATAAGGTCAACCTAGTCTAGTATCCCAGCTACAGAAACACAGGCATGGGAAGACAGATAAGTACAAAGTGATGAGTTCTCCTCTGTAGCTTCCCTGTGTCCAACCGCTTGTGGTTTAGAGACCTTCTATGCCAGATGCTTTTGGTGCGTTGTGAAGCTTCTGTTCCATCATTTTGTCATTTTGAACCCGCTTGAATTTATTTACATTTCTGACTGTCAGAGCATCCTGTGGCTGTTAAGTGCATGACTTGATCACATGCTGCAACAGAAAACACTTTCATTTATTTTAAACCTGATGCTACATAACTATCACTACTGGGCTTCCCCTACCTCACACTCTGTAAGGGAGTGATTATCAGTGCTTCGTTTCTCCCTCCACAATGTTTGGGAATTTACATACATTAACATATCACCCACCACTTTCTTCCAGACCAATGTGATTAATTTCTTGTTTTATAGCAGTATTTCCATGGCTAGGCATGTCACTCTTGCCCTTCATTATATATTTTTTAAGGCTCTAGTGTATTCTGTAATGTATCCTCTAAGTATTTTCCTCTTTTTTTCTAAGGTACTTATGAATATGCCAAAGAATGCAAAGAAATGCCATTGGCCTATCAAATAATTAATCACCTTTAATGACTCTTACATAGTCGTAGTTTTAGATTATTAAATAGCAAGTATCAAAATGTAAGCTTACACAGCAAAAAGCTAAGTAAGAGTTCCTGGAGAATCATTACAGTCCTGAAAAACTCTACTATCTCCTGAAAAAAAAAGTCTTGAATAGTCCTGTTGCATAGACAGATGTATTGTGTATTCGAAACACTTAAATTCTGTCACCACGCTGAAAGAAATTTTTTTTTTTTTAACATTCTTTTTTATGTAGGTTTGGGATTTTTCAAAGCTAAAAATGTCCCTAGGATAAATACAAGCTCCTGAAACAAGCCAGCTGGCTACCTTGATACACTTCCAGTAATGAATTCAATAACCCTTGAAGTTCTTTGACTAGTATGATATAACAGGCAAAGACAACTTTACTGGTTTTTAAAGAATCTATGCATGAAACAGAAGCAAACAGTCTTTGGAATAACTTCAGTGACAGGTCTCAGCTCCAGTGTGACTGAAATTAAAGTCTGATTCTGCAGTTCCTACTTAAAGTTCACTTCATGGGCATAGTCTGCTGTTACTAACAAATGCAGCACTGCGTTATCTGCTACAGCATCTCAACACAAAGATCCAGGAAGAAAAAAAAACCCACATGATCCTAAAAGTTTGTATTACATGCAAACAAAGCATAGAGTGAAGCCTGCTAAGAACCCACGAGCCTTCCATTTACTAAAATGCTGCTACATGATACTGTCACCAGAAGGAAAAAAACATCACTCAGCTCTGTTTAGAACCCCACACAGGAAGGCTTGCAAAGCATTATATATGAAGAAAGAAGAAATACAGTCCTGTGAGCACTGTCTTCCATTCTCCTGACCCAAAGGCAGCCGCAATTAACATTTTATTTGCAAACAATTGGCCCTGGATTATTCATTAAAAAAAAAATACAACACAACCACGTGGCAAATAATTTAGTTAACATGTGGCCCATCTTTAAGCTTTGTCAAACATGGGTCAAGTTCTATGCTGTCTTGCCCTTTCTCTAATTTTATGTCCCCACCGTTACTTCTGTTGACTCAGGCTCCTCATGGCAAAGACCCTTTCTTGCTCCAGTTCTGTAATAAGACCATTTAACACTTCCTTGCACTGAAAAAAAAAACCCACCAAAACCAAAACAAAACAATAAAAAAAACAGCAACTAATGCATATGTATTAGGAAAATTTTCAAAACCATAAGAGTGGCCACAACTATTTCTCATTGATATTATTATTTCAATTTTACCTTGATCTACAAAGCTGTGAACATTAGCAAAGCAAAATGGGAATAAAAACTACTTCGGTTACATTTTGTTCTTTTTTATATAAATGAGTTCTCTGGTTCCTGAAGCCAAATATAGAGCACATGAATGCACTGAAGATTATCTAGAAGGGTTCATATTTTACTAGCAGTATATGCAGTATATGCCAAATGTCATTTGCTTCAGAAAAGGTCTTTTAAGCAAGTCTTTTTCAGCCCTTTATACTTCAGAGTTGCACTGTCAATGCCAAAACAGTCTAACTTAAGCAAGCTTGGCCTCCATTCAAATTGCACTCAGATGCTAATCTTGAAGCTTGCAGAGTTCTAAAGACAGCTGGGTAAAAAATGTTGTTAAAATGTACTTTGAACATCTAAATATACAGAATTTTAACTTTTTGCTTAACTTAGTGAGACCACTCGTGCCTAAAGTACACTTTTAAATAACGGACAGAAATGGGAAAACAGGGCAAGGGTGTTTAACTCCTTCAGAATAAGAGCTTGCTCTTCCTGTACAGCTTCCTTTGCTTTCTTAAACTCCCTTTTTCAGAGGGTAACATCATCTTAAAGAAAGCAATGGAATACTATTCTGAATTATATGAACAAATAGACTTCTTAGGGTAAAATAAATATAAGAAAACATTGTAAAGTTAATTCCTCTGCAAAACTTATAATGCTTAGGCAGAACATGTTAAAGTCCTGAAAAAAATAGAACACATAAAATAAGTTGGGTTTTTAATCTTAATTTCATCTAAAATTTGCATTCAACATCTGAAGAATAGTTCCTAAGACATCAGATATTCCTGAAACGATGCAAGGAAATGAATTATTTAACTACTATCCCAAATTAAAAGTATAATTCACTTGCATAATACCAAACGAAAACTGTGATTCAAAACACTTTTAAATGCCACTGAAACAACACTGTGGGAAAATAAATGTAATACTCTTATGGGGTGCCAACAGTATGCCTTAGAGATGCATAGCCTGCAAATTTTCAATGTAATATTGATAATGAATCTGACACTTGAATCAGACATAATCATGTTACCCAATTTAACTCATCAGCTTAACAACTAAATTTAAGATGAATGATGGTATTTTTCTTTCCATTTCTATGATAAAACTATTCCAGATCCTTACAGTGACTGGAATAATTTTCTAGCTTCCAGACTGAATCTATGCATAGGCATCCTTTGTTCTAAAAGCAATGCTGTCCTGTTTTCCCTCATACTGTGTTCAATTCACTGACCTTATCAGCCCATCCTAGTTACCCTTCTTTGCACCTGCCCCATTCCAAAGCACAGAAAACTGAGTTTACCTAGTACCTTAGATGAGATTTTACCAGTTCCTTATGTAATAACTTGAATACTTTCTTACCTCTGTCAGAAATCTGTCTGCTGATAAACACCATCCTAGGATGTATCTCCAGAAATTTTCTCCAGCTGGAAGACAGGTTACTATCACTCCTATCAGCCTATAATGAAAATGCTACCCAGTCATTGAAACCTGTCCGCCATTGTTGACATTAAAATGTATCCACCACATAGAATTGGTATAGTCTGTTAAAACAATTGTAAGTTCTTTAAACTTGAATCAAGCCTATGTACTTTCAATTTTTGAAACCCTCACACAATTCCAAGATAAAATGCCGTTGTCATACCAGAACACCAAGAGAACATTGGTCCTGATTTAGTAAAGCATTTATGCATTTATGTAACTCCAGACTGGAAACACCAAAACCTCATTCAGTGGATACCTTTAGAAGACTAAAAGCACATCTCAATGTTTTGTTGGACTCAATGGGTTAATATTTCAAGGTGCAACTTTTGAAGAGTCCTGGAGTTTCTTTTGGGTTTAACTGCCTTGGTCTCCTCTAAATGCTAAAGCTTTAAAATACAAAAGGCAAATATTGTGTTTATCCATTCCTCCTTTGAATGAATACACCGAGCTCTAAGAGGTAAGCATGTGTTCTTTGCTTCTTGCCTTGAGCTACAGCTCTGCCCAGTGCCTTCATTCATCCACAGAAGCGAAGTCTCATTTTCCACTGCTCTCCCGATGCCTTCCAAGTGCAAATCACTACAAGATCACGTGTGACCATATGCTAAATTAAGTTTGCCCAGGAGACTTCATTCATGATCTCCCCAGAAACTCACAATTAGCCTACTGTACTTGCAGGAAGATACCACTTAACTTGACACCACATGGTTTACTCTTAAAAATTAATCTGGGAAGAAAACCCCAGATAAACATGATCACGAGGCCGTTTTCCTTACCAGATTGTAACAAAAGCAGAGGATTTTAAGATCGCACCCGACCTGTTAATTTCGCATACAGAGCGTTACACACGCTGCGCTGCTCCGCAGCAGTCTGTTCCACCTTCAGTCTCCAAACACGTCTGCTGTTAAATTTGTGACACTCCATGTTTTGTTACTCAAGAGGAAAAGAAAAAAAAAAAAAGAATACACTATAGAAGCTATTTATTCTGCCTCCAGGTACTTCAAAAACATTAAATAAGAACAGATACAAACCAGTGCATTAAAAAAAACCCCAAAAAAACAAACAAAAAAAAAACCCAAAAACCACACCAAACTTCACAACTTCATCACAAACTGTCCCGCTGCGAAATTCACGAGGGACGCAGGAGCGTGGGAAGGATCCTGGTACCTCCCCGCGGCGGCAGGTGCAGCACCTCACTACAACCCGACACGAGCCGTTTCTTCAGGGGCTGGCTGGCGGGGCCCCCCGGGGACATCCCCTGCAGCAGCCGCTCGGAGACGCTCCAGGAAGGAGACACCGCACGCCCGTCGCCCTTCTTCGGTGCAAATAGAGGCGGCCCCTCGCCGACGGGCTGGCGCGCACACCTCTGCACAGCCCGATTCCTTCCCCCGCCAGCCCCGGCCGCGTGGCGAGCAGAGGCGCAGCGACAGAGCGGCTTTCAGCCTCGGCAAACCCCCCCGTGCCGTGGGAGCCGCGGGAAGCCGCCGGCCGGGGCGGTCCGCGCTTACCTTGATGATGCTGCTCCTCCGCGGGGTGGCCTTGGCCGCCTCCAGCAGGCCAGCGTCGGGGTCGGGCGCCGCGGCCGGCCCCGCGCCGCTGCCGACGGCCGAGATGCCGCTGCGGCGCTCCCGCCTCCTGCCCGCGGCCGCCGCCGGCACGTCCAGCGCAGCCGGCTCGGGCTCCTCTTCGGCACAGTGAGCGGCGTGCGGAGGGGCACGGCCGCCGGCAGCCTGTGCCATCGCCCTGCCGAGCGGTGTCTCACACACACACACACACACACACGCGCGCGGCGTCCCGCGGCGTTCCCGCTCACGGCACGGCGGCGACAGCGCCAACTTTCACTGAAGGAGCCATCCTCGTCCTCCGCACGGAGGGTGCTGTGGCGGGACTCCGCGGAGAGGGACGCTGCTCCGCCAATGACACGGAGACGGCACAAAGCGTGGGGGGGGGGGGAGCAGCGCGCCGGCAGCGGCGGCGCGGCACCGCTCTGTTGTGACAGCGGCCGGGCGTGTTGTGACGGGCGGCGCTGACGGACGCGGCGCCGAGCCACTCAGCGCTGCGGCGGCGGCGGCGGCCCCGCGGCGGCCAATAGGCTGCGCTTGAGGAGCGTGTCCGCGGGACGCCGCGTGGGGGCGTTGCGGGCGGCGCGCGGCCGAGGGGCAGGTAGCGGCTGTGAGCGAGCGAGCAGGAACGGAGCGAAGCGGATCGCGTGCCCCCCCCCCCCAGCTCCCAGCAGGAGGGGCTCGGGAGGGCTTGTCCCGTCTGTGAGGAGCGTGTGTCGGGATCGCCGGCATCGACATCCCCCGCACTTAGTTTCGGGAAGGTGCTGCGCCCGTGCCAGGGTCAAAGCAACGCCCGAGGGCAGAGAATTTAGGTTAACTGCGTCAACGGCCGCAGCCTGCGCGGCGCTCGTGCAGGGCTACGGGAGGCACGCACGCTGCCACTTGGCCGCCTTCCTCCCTCGGCTCGCGCGCGCTGCGCTCCCGCCGCCGCCCTCACGGCCCCGGGGCCTCGGCGTTACAGGGGCAACAGCGCCCCCTGGCGGCGAGGCCGGGCCGGCGCCGGCGCCCCGCTGCCGCCGCGGACACGGGTGCCGGGCCGCAAGGACAGGCGGAGGGGAGCAGCAGGCTGGGGAAAAGCTCACCTCTTGCAGCCAGCCGAAGAGCCCAGGTCACCCGTGAAGCGTCCGTGCGAGCGTGGGGCTGTCCTTCACGGGTATGAGAAGACTATCCACGTGGAGGCCCCCCCACGGAGTGCAGCAAAAGGGTAACAGCACAGGAAAGGCAGTTGAGAATATAGAGACAGAGAATATATATATATATATATATATATATAAAGCTGGAGAACGGGAGGAGCAGGGCTGGGCAAACCGGTAAGTCACTGGAGAGGTAAGGCTATTAAAAATTACAGCTATCAGCTTTGAAGGCAGCAAGAAAAATTAAATTTCTTTCTGGTTTCTAATGACTAATGAATGTGTTGGGCACTGATTTGATTATTTGAGAACAGCGCTCTCGTAGCTGGAATCTGCTGCATCTGCCAGAACCTGTAGCAGCACGGTGCGTAGACAGGCAGATGCATATAACTCTGTAAAGAACTTTTTTTAGGATATGACTTACGCGTTTCGAATTAGAGACATGTCTGTTGTCAAATGGATCTGTCTTCTGAAATCAGAAGTTTAAAATCACTTCACGCTCGCCCTAAATTGCAACCTTTGTCATTTGAAGTCTTTAACTGAAAAGCCTCTACAGAGAACCTTCATTTTTCAAGCTTCATAAACATCAAGTCTACAGGAGAAAACAAAAGAAGGCATATTTGTTTGACGGTTTTTAGTACTGTATTTCTCCTTATGCATCTCTGGGTGCTTCTGAGACGTTTTTGGTGAGACGTCTGTTGAAGATACATGAATTATGAAGGAAAAGAGCAATTGGTATCAATACTTTTAATATCTAATAAAAAATTTAATACAAGGAAAGCTTTACACTAAAAGCGATTTCATAGAATGTAAAAAAAAAAAAAAAAGCTTGGTGACAAGTGTATTTAACAAGTTTCCTGTGCTCTGTTGTAAGATGATCTGATGAGATAGGCACGGATTTTCAAGAACAGTCAAAGAGTTCACTCAAACTACAAAAGGCAAGATGACACCTAAATAAAATCTGTTTGTGTTTGTCTGATAACATGAGTCAGCAAGTGCCTGCAGTGTCTACTTTAACGTGTGGTTTTGGTACTCTCAGTCCATCCTCAAGGCACACAACTGTTCCTCAGCAGGCATATTTTGTGTCGTGAAACAGCTGAAACTACCATTCATCTCGGAGCTGTGCTGCAGTGTAGCTTACATAAGCCAGTAGTTTCCACCTAGATAGTGCATTTTGGAAAACTCTTAATTTTAAGTGTTCTCCTGGGAGCCGAAGGCGGTGCTTCTGTACCAATTGACCATGGCTGATGAAGTGTGAAAACTGACGTCTTTTCCTGTGTCAGGAATGTCTAATTTGCAAGATGGGGAAAAAGTAGTACAGAACAAGTTGTAATTTCTTCAAGTATGCATTCAAAATAATAGGTTTTTGACAGGACAACCCCAAGTTGTATTTTACCTATTTATTGAGTTTTTAGGCTGGGAAAATAAAAAGAAAATATAAGTCAGTAAAAACCAAATATATTCAAAAGTCATATTCTTTAAATCATATTTTGTATGCTTTCAATTTATTTTTTTAATTTACACCACTTGATTCAATATCTCCTAGTTTTTTTTGTTAATTCTTTCGTCTTGTCTCCTACTTTGTTGAAAAAGCCTCATTATACTTACACATTTTATTTTTTAGGTAGTATAAATGTTGTGTCTTCTCTAACTTAGCAAGAATTACTTTTGTGATGTACCTCTATCTTAATTATTTTCTTGTTCCAGCTATAGTCACTGATGAATTCTTTCCACTGTCTGATACTACTTTAAGGCTAATCCAGTGGTTTTAACAATTATAATGCTATGGCTACAGAAGATTCCTGCCAACTCTTGGCTGTGAGGAATAGTCCTTTATTTTAGTATTGTTTGCCCAAACGGATATGCCAATTAAGTATGAGAAAGGATAAAATCAGGACCTCAGTTAAGTCGTGTTTAGTCCTATTTTACAGCCACTGCTTACTATGTAAACACAGACCCAAGACCTTGGAGTAGCACATACCAATTTCTACATGGAGATCACTGGACATGAAAAGATGATTAGTACTGCAAAGAGCCCTCCAAAAGTTAGCAAACATAAGAATTAAGGTGAGCGGTCCCACTGCAGTTTAATCTCCTTTGGTGCAAACATTGCAACCATGAAAAATGCTATCGGACTCCAGCTTCTCTCACTTCATGGGATAATCCCTGTGATCCTCACCTTGAGCTTTTCATCCAGTTCTTTTCACCTTCCTCCAGACACAACATTTTACTGTCACCTACCTCCCTGTCCTCTGTAGCAAGGCAAGTTCCAATACTCAGCATCTTTTCTCCCCACTTCCTCTACCCAGATCCTTCTAGCTAGTACTACCATATTTTTCTGCCATAGACCACTCAGCACAGGAGCCTTGAGAGCACTACTGGACACTTGCCAGAAAGGTTGTGACATTTTTTGCCACTGCTGGGGGTGCTTCTTTAATTGCTCCTGCTATGGAATTGTTTTACTTATTTTTTTTTCTCTCTCCTGCAGGCTCAGCGTTTACCACTGTCCATTCCACTGACATAGTTTCCTTCACCCCCAACCTGGGCATAGTGACAGGTCACTGCAAGCAGGAGGGAGAATGTTGTTCTCATGGCTGTGCTGGTTGACTTCGACTATCATACAGCAATAGTGCTCCACAGTTGCAGAGAAGACTGACTGGAGCCTAGGTTAGGTAATGCCTGGCATGTACAGGGGAGTGAAATCTGAGATACGGAGATTCGGGAAACAAATTTTTCAGAGGTGTATTAGGTAGCAACATTTGAAGCAAATATTGTCGACAGGAAAGATCACATCCCTGATAAGGAAGTGATTCTTCTACCAAATTTAGCATCAGTGGTAAAAAAGGTGACATTAGAATTTTTCTAAAGGAGGATGGTAAAATGTCCCGTGTTGGTTTGGTTTTGTAAATAATTTTAAAACAGTTTTTTTCCTATGCTCATTTTCAAGGGTTGATGTCTGACAAGAATCTATTTCCCTTACATAAAAAAAAAGAACCACATCATGATTCAGATATCCGTCTTCAAATTTTTGGCCAAAGTGATTGAATTTCAGGAAGCTAACAAGTAATTGAATATAAGGTTTTTAAGAGACAGTATCAGATAATCCCAGAAGTGGTGCTACAACCTAGGCAAAGCATAGATAAGAGCTTATTCACTTGTGCAACTAGTGAAGCTTTCTCAGGTTCACTCTGTTTAGCTGATAGCTGTTTATAGGTTTGAGGGAGGGAAGAGCAGGCATGTTGTATATATTGTAAGAGAAATTGTCTTGAGGATTTTTAGGAGTCTTAAAGATGAGTTCTTATTAAAGTCTTACAATACTTAAGAACAATGGCCAATGTTTAATGTAAGTGGCAATTTCAAATAATTAGAACATTTACTAATGACTGTCTCTTTCATAGAGCTCCTTTTAACCACTCTGGTCTTTGCTCTTACTATTCCTTTGGCTGTGACACATGCATAGAAATCTAATTGTAGTTGCTGCCTTTCAGGCTATGTGAACGTGTTAACTGCTACTAATAGTATGATCCAATAGATTTATACCATTTCTTTCTTTGGTAATTCTTCTTACTGAGGATAGAAAGCATTCTGGTAATACCCCAATTAAAAATCTACTGTTATGATCTCTAATCTTTCCACCTCAAAAAAGAATTGCTTGCCATGTCAGCAGTACCCATATTCATATCTACTTTGCAGTTAAAGACTTTTAGGAAGTTTGGTCAGTACCTAAACATTAGATCAGACCAAACATGGCATTTAGGAGATTCTTCTGTTAATCAGATACACAGCCTTCCTTTTAACATGTGCTCTCTGAAAAAAATTTGCATTTCTCAACTAGAGTTGGTCAGAAACAAGTTAATCGAGTGCAGCCTGGACCACTGAGAGGATATGCACTAGCCCGGCCATTAGGAGAAATGATTACTTATTTGAACTCTTTTGGAGGGCTCCTGACAGTTATGTGAGAAGAAGTACCAAATAATCTAATATTTGTGATTCTGTACAGGGACAGCATTGGTGCTGAGAGTCTGACATCCATACCATAGGCATTTGGGGTATGAGAGAGTTACTCAGAAAAAGCTCTAGTCCAGTCCCATGGATAGAATACCTGCACATCAGAGTACAGTGGTGGCACTCTTGTGGCATAACATCTCTTCTAGTTTCAACTGAGAAGGCAGTTTCCACACTCAGAAACTGCTCTGTGATGTGAACCAAGCAGAAAATTAGGATCATCAAGAGATTTGCTTCCAAATTGCACCCTTGATCCAAACAAAAATACTAAACCAGATGCACCCAAAGTATGGCAGTGTTAGAAGTACATCGCTACCTCTAGATTGCCCGTGCCTGACTGGCTACTGAAGGAAGGTGTGAAGAGTTATAACCACATCTGCTTGTTTTCAAAGAAAGCTAGTTTCCTATGAAAAGAAGTCAAAGCAGTGTTTTGCAGCAATATTTTTGACAGCTTCTACACTAGCTGAAAGTGGTAGTAGGTGTAAGCAGAGAACAGATACCCTGTAAAGTCTATCAACTTTTTACACTGGAACTACAGTTACAGGCAGACTTTGGCCTAGTCTTCAGTACCACTTCCAGATAGAAGCTTACATGTAGATAGATCTATTAGAAAACTTGCTAAAAATATTTATGTCTGGTGTTTCTTATGTATGCAAATTTGGCCCACCTCTCAATTCATTAGAAAATGTCATGACAAAGAAACAAAAAAGCTGTATAATTATGATCAAAATATAATCCTCAAAATACCTTAAATTCCTCTGGTATTAACTGAACGAATTTTTAAGAAGACTCAACATGCTTTCCATCAGGATGAAGTATACTTAATCCTTTATTGCAAAATCTTTTGCTCCTTAATGTCAGGTTAGAAGATATTCTAAGGATATTCAAAAGAAAATCTAGTGACTAATCTGTGGGAGTTTATTTTTGTGATATTTGCCACTGTGGGAATATTAGTGTGCATAAATTGAAAGCATTATTAACTACTATTTATATCTTATTTATATCTATATCTGAGTGTGGTTAAATAAGATGGTAGTTATCCATAGCCTATACTGTCTTTCACCGTATCTTACAGCAGGTTAGCAAGACTGAAGCTTTCTGCAAGTAAAACACTGGGAAAGTTTTACTCCAAAATGCAGAGATTTACAGACAAATCCACAATAAAAGTGAAAATGATACCTATGTTGAGCAAACTTAAAAAGACACCTGTTTACATTGTGAGTTGGAAGAATTCCCTAATTCTAACCAGATACCTTCTCTTAATCTAATTTGGAATATACAGGCCCAGTAGCAAGATCTGGGGAGATTACAAACTGATTGCAAGACAGCAGGACTTTTCCTGTATATACTCTGCAAGTGTGATGTCCAAAGATGCCAAGAAGTGTTTTTATGAGCAAATACTGTAAACAGTGAGGCTAACTGAACCATACTTGAACACAGCACTTCTCAAAGGTTTGTGATTTTGAGAAACATACAAAAAACTCAAGGAAGAATGCTGTCTCTTATTTTGTAAATCCCTGGGTCCATTGTTTGGGCCAAAATTTACACTGAATTATTTACTATGAGGCACTACAAATAAACCAAATTGAATTTAAATCACCTATTGCTCCAAACATTAGAAACCTTACATTTGAATGGAAGGCAAAAAGTAAAAACCATTTCAAAGCTCAAAAATGCTCTGAGATTGTATTTTACAAAATGAAGAAAACAAATTGCAAATTTAGCAAAATCAATGTTAAGAAAAAAATCTCCTAATTACTCACACTGGCAAGATAAGTGATCTTAGAAAGCCTGATTCTAACTGAAATATTAATATGGAAAAATTTCTAGTTTATATAAAAACAACAAAAATTTCGTGTTAAATCATGTAGGGAGAGGTTACCTGGCGACCTGCACAACGACGTCCTGGGCCTGAGGGACACAGGGCAGCCTCCCCTTCTCCCACACCAGCTGCAGCAGGTCAGTGTCTGCTGCCTCCATCACAATGCAGACCTTTCCACAGACCACCTCAACGACCTAGAAGACGCACACAATGTTGGGGTGTCAGATCTTGCACATGATCTGTGGCAGGAACTTGTACATGACCTTTGCGGACATTTGCCGTCGGNTAATTCTAACCAGTTATCCTCTCTTAATCTAATTTGGAATATACAGGCCCAGTAGCAAGATCTGGGGAGATTACAAACTGATTGCAAGACAGCAGGACTTTTCCTGTATATACTCTGCAAGTATGATGTCCAAAGATGCCAAGAAGTGTTTTTATGAGCAAATACTGTACGCAGTGAGGCTAACTGAACCATACTTGAACACAGCACTTCTCAAAGGTTTGTGATTTTGAGAAACATACAAAAAACTCAAGGAAGAATGCTGTCTCTTATTTTGTAAATCCCTGGGTCCATTGTTTGGGCCAAAATTTACACTGAATTATTTACTATGAGGCACTACAAATAAACCAAATTGAATTTAAATCACCTATTGGTCCAAACATTAGAAACCTTACATTTGAATGGAAGGCAAAAAGTAAAAACCATTTCAAAGCTCAAAAATGCTCTGAGATTGTATTTTACAAAATGAAGAAAACAAATTGCAAATTTAGCAAAATCAATGTTAAGAAAAAAATCTCCTAATTACTCACACTGGCAAGATAAGTGATCTTAGAAAGCCTGATTCTAACTGAAATATTAATATGGAAAAATTTCTGGTTTATATAAAAACAACAAAAATTTCGTGTTAAATCATGTAGGTTACGTGGCGACCTGCACAACGATGTCCTGGGCCTGAGGGACACAGGGCAGCCTCCCCTTCTCCCACACCAGCTGCAGCAGGTCAGTGTCTGCTGCCTCCATCACAAAGCAGACCTTCCCACAGACCACCTCGACACAATGTTGGGGTGTCAGATCTTGCACGTGATCTGTGGCAGGAACTTGTACATGACCTTTGCGGACATTTGCCGTCGGTCCAACACCTTGATGGCCAAGGGTCCCTTATATTCGGAGGAGGTGGTCGCTTTCACCTTGGACAAGCTGCCCTCCCCTAATGTCTGGCCCAGACAACGGCCCAGCTTGCTAAGCTGCCTCTCTCCTACATCGGCCTGTGGCATGGTGGCCGATCCCGAGGGGCTCAGTCAAAGCTGGGCTTTTGCTCAAGGCTTCAGAAGCTGCAGCGCTGAGTGCATGGCAGCCCCTCTGTGTGCTCCCCAGTTTGTGTGTCTGCTCTCCAGGGCTCTGCTGGGGCCTGAGGTGGGAGGTAGTCACGCATGGCAACACCTTTGTGAGCTGAAAGAGGTGTCTGGTGGGTCACCTCCAAACACAGGTGTCCCAGACGCGCCCACACAAGTGCCAGGGGAGAGCTCCCACCAGGGGACATGGTAGCGCTTCGACTCTTTTCACTCCTTTGAGTTTTGACAACCGGATAAATTCTTTGGATGAAGAGAGTTTAAATGTCTGTTTTCCAGGACCAGAAATCCATTCGGGGACCTTGTCACTGTTCTGAAGTCACTTGAGGAAATTAAATGCTTTAACAACTGCAAACACGAGTCTCTGTGCTGCAGCAATGCCCTGGCTCCTAAGGGCACATAATGTCATTGTGTCGAGTTGTGTCTGCTGTAGAAGTTGCAGATAAAACCAATCCACTCTCCCACTTGAGATGCTATTTCTACAGGCCAGTTGGAAGCATGGGAATGCCACGTACCGTGGAAGGGCAGTTGCCAGGTGCGTCCCCTCAGCCATGCCATCAAAAGGCCAGGTAAGTGGCACGATGGAGGATTTGCTCCCGCACAGAGGCTACCCTAACTGGAAGCAGTCAGGGCCAGGCTGGACAGGCCTCTGAACAGCCTGATCTGGTTGAAGATGGCCCTGCTCATGGCAAGGGGTCAGACTAGAGGACCTGTAAAGGTCCCTTGCAACCCGTGTCCAAAACCTCATGACATCTCTGCAAAATCATTTTCATCTCTGCAACTGATATTTTACAGTTGTAATTCCTCTTTTCACCATTATATTCCATATTTATTTCAGTCAACTGACATGGGAAGTAAATCAAACTATAATGCATAGAATGAGAGCAAGCCTAAATTTTTTTTTGTGCTCAGATGCCTTCATCCCATTCCAGTTATATTTTGATTACTATTAGGTACTTAACTCATGTGAAGGTACAATACAGTACAGTGTGAGGAAGAACATGACAATATGAAGTTGTCACGGTTTATACCCATCTAGGAAGAAAGGACCGTGATCAGTCGCAAGTACCAAGGGCCTTTGGAACACCCTAAGGACAGGGGTGGCTCAATTCTCAATTGCCTCTTGTGGTCCCAGGCAAAACAGATAAGTCTACTCAAACTTGGGAAAGAAAATTAATTGACCAACAACCAAAATATAACAAACAGAAAACAACACAGAGTGGCACAATGAGTACAACCAGTTCTCTAAGGCACCTCCTCCATCCCTCCCCTCTTCCTGGGCTCAGAACCCTGATCCTGGTGTTTTTATCTCTTTGCCTCCAAACAGCTCAGGGGGCAGGGAATGGGGGTTTCAGTCAGTCCTTCCCAATGGCTCCTGCTGCTTGTCTCTCCTCAGGGCAGGCAGGCTCCTCACTGGTCTTCCCTGCACCTCCGCTAGGTCCCTCACATACTGAGTAGCCCTGCACAGTCTGCTCTGACTTGTGTTCATCCCGAGGGCTGCAGCTCCTCTCCACCTCTCATACGGGTCTGCTCTGGGGCCGCAGGCTCTCCAGCACGGCCTGCGCCATGGCAGCCTCCTCACACAAGTCTCCTGCCCATCCAGGCGCACTCAGATCGAGCTGCTGGTGGCTCTCAGTCCTGCCATTGCCCTCCATGGGTTGCAGGGGCAGAGCTGCATTCTCACCGCAGGTTGCAGAGGTGTCTCTGGTCTGGTGTTCCTCCTTCCTTCCTCTTTCTCTGACTGTGGGGTCCACAGAGTCACCTCCATCTTGTATCACTCCTCCATCTCCTCTTCCAGCTCAGACTTCCCTTCTTATATAGGGATGGCGGAGGTGTCAGATAGGCCCAGCCAGGCTGGAGGTGGGCCCGAACCTCAGAGCTGGGAGATGTTTCAAGAGTTGTTTATAGGGGCAGCACTGCAGCCCCCTCCCCATTACCAAGCGAAAAGCGGCTTCACATAAACACATGATAGAAGTAAAGATTGATTATTTTACTGCTATATTCAACCATTCAGAATAGTCTGTCTAAGCAGTAGTAATTATGTTATGCTATACTTTTCTTTCACTTTTATATATGTGGAAGTTTTGAGTAGCAGATAGTAGAAAAAGAAGTAACAACAATGTGTAGGGATATATGCAAATATTCAGCCATAAATGAGGCATCTGCTAAAACAGAAGCATCTGTCTTATCTGCATCTATGGAGCAAATTACCATATGCACAAAAAAAGAAACAAATAAAAATTGTAATGGGCAACAATAAAATTACTTGGCTCTACTGTATTTATGTGTGTCATTCTACTTCAAATGCCTTAAGTCAATAAACACTCCTGGCCTTTTGGACTACTGGATCTAAATCACAATAAAGAAACTTACAACATGGGTCAAATTAAGATTTCACAAATATTTTGAAAAGAATCAAGTTGTAAAGGCAGGATTAGAACCCAGAGCCATTTTCTCAGATGGCAGGCAGATGAATTGGGAAGAACCTGTTTACTGTCTAGGAACTCTTTAACATCTTGGCAGCCTATGGGGTGTTATTGAATTGCATTTGTACCCCTGTAGCTTTACACTTCCAGAGCAAGCAAAGCCTGCATCTTCCTTGCAAGCATTTTCTTCACACTTACATTTTATAATACATGTTAAATGTTGATAATCTTTTCTGCTCTTTTATTTCTATCAACAGAATTTCATATTCAGCTCAGCAAAACACATTAAATATAATATTGGCAACTGCAAAAGATTATTAAAAACCGAAAATTTATTAAACCTGGGATAAGGATTAAATTTTTGTTTGACTAAAGGAAAATATGTTTGACAGTAGGGAAAAGATGAGAGGAAAAGCCAGTCAAAGCTGTCACACTAAGGTAATGTAAAT
This sequence comes from Urocolius indicus, assembly GCA_013401255.1. Classification (NCBI taxonomy): domain Eukaryota; kingdom Metazoa; phylum Chordata; class Aves; order Coliiformes; family Coliidae; genus Urocolius; species Urocolius indicus. The sequence continues at coordinate 78,710 of WBNH01004192.1, read as the reverse complement.
GAGGCGGCTGATAATTTTCTCTTCACTCACCTAACTGGAGATCTATTAATATTTCCATGCAACACATATCTCTAGTGTTTTGTTGAAGGGCTCTTTTATAATGCATAAAGGAATCAGATTTCTCAGTCGACCTATTTACTATTTCCTATTAATAACTACATTATCAGATTTAACAAGGGATTGTAATATCATTTTTTTCATTTGCTAGAAACATTTGTTCAAGTGCTGATAAGCTTTACAATTTTTCTCAGATGCTACTAGATTTTTAAGTACTTTTCCAGGTCTGGCACTTTTAACAGAATTTTTCATATTTTAATTGTGACGAGTTCAGAAAAAAAAACTTTTATGCAGCAGTTTCCAGTAAGTTTTTCCACGAGTGCATGTAAACCAAAACACACACAAATGCTTTTACAAATAAAGCACACAGAAAACATGCCAGTATTACATAATTACATAATTACAATATTACATAGTTCCAAAATCCTATATCATGCAGACCATTACTTATGGAAAATAAGGCAGTTTTAAGCTACAAAATCTAATTATATATTCAGATTGGAAAGAAATCACTTGTTGCCCTGATACATTTTGAGATAGAAATTGTCCATAATAATGTCAACGCTCTGCAAAGACGGACTGAATGAGGATGCTTTTGTTGCGAGAATAATGAAAATACAGATGGGGTGAGAAGTCATTGCTCATCTAGAAGATCAATGTGCCGAGCTAATGGTTGTGGGGAAAAGACCTGTAAGATAGAAATGTCATATCAGAGAAATACACACATTTGAATAAATGGAAAACTTCCCAGAAACGAGTCCTTTCCTTCTGATATTGTCACAAGGTACTGACCATAACACTTTTCCTCAATGACACTCCTTATGTGACCACGACGATATGTCTCCAAGCACTGTTAACTCCCAGAAAGTCTCCTCAAAGGCTCTGAATGCATAAGAGCTCTTGGTCTTTTGATTATTCTGGTTAAAACTCAAGTGTAGAGAATCCATTCACCAGCTCATAAGAGGAATCACTGTGTACATCTTCAAAAATTACAGGGTTGGGTTTTTTTAATGCAGTTGTAGACTGTGCGACAGAGACAGAAGTCAATCTTTCTGTAACATCCCAAGAGACTTTTTTATGAAACTGAGAGCAGGAATTAATGTTTCATCAAGTACAGTCTCTCCTTGCCTGACAACAATATATTAATGCTCATATTTCCATGAAAGGCTCTTAAGATGCTGGTAGAAAAGCTAGCATATATCTACGGATAAGTAATAGAAGCAAAAAGGTAGAGTGTCTTTTCCAAGGTCAGGGAATCAATCAGTAAAATGGCAGCCCGTGGCCAGGCCCATGTATTACTTATAAAATAATTCTTGTTGTTTTGTGCCCAGAGAATTCTTTTCTTCCTTTCTCCTCCCAAATAATTTTTTCTCCCTATTTTTCTCCCTTGCTTTTCCCAGTTTATGTTTCCGCACTTAATCTCTAACTTTCTCTGAAACCTCTTTCTCTGATGCTATAAAAAAGGCAAGAGCCTACACGAACCAGCACAGTTGGACTCTTGTCATTGTCCACTGCCTTTTAATTTGTGTGAGAGAACAGTAGGAGAGAGCATTTCATGCTGTGTGTATTTCTGACACATGGAGTCAGGAAAAACAGATGCAGTCCTGACTTCCTTTGAGTATGACTCCCTCATCCAGGATACCATTCCCTTAATGAAGCAGCCACACAGTGCTAAGGGTATCCCAGCAACTTTTGTTGTGGTATTTCAATCCTGTATGCGTGGCAACATCTTTTTCCAGCTCTGCTAGTAATCTTGTTAAATTTATAGATGTGTTGGATTTTCAGGTTTTCATTTTTTAAATTATCAAAATTAAAAAAAAGCTCTTTCTCATTTATTTGCAAAAGTCCACTTTTTGTCACCATAGCCCTATCTTAAATGCAAATGTCTCACATTTAGGGCTTTTTTAACTTGAGGAGGATGTGTAATGTAGAAGATCCAACAATTAAATCTCAAAAATAGACTTTCATGTCTCTGTTCTGTATTCTTTCAGCTCTTCTGACTTTAAATTCCCTAAATCAAGGATAAGCTTTGTTGCTATCTGATAAATATTCGTAGAAGTCAATGAATGCAATTCAGCAGAGTTCTGTGATCTCATAAAATAACAATTTCTAAACAATGTCATCAGCTCTTCTAAAATTGCTTTTACTTTTACACAGTTTTCACAGATAGCTAACAAGATCACTACTAAGAGTGAAGTATTAGAGTGCTAGATAATACATGCACATAATTATTAGAAACTGGGGGGGGGGGGGGGAAAATTCCCCNGGGGGGGCCATATTCCCCATGGAAACAGGGGGAGAAGTTGATTGTTGAAGCAATACCAGAAAAATAAGGACAACCTGTAAAGACTGCAAGGTCTCTATCCTACCTACCTTGTTTATTTTAAAGCACTCAAAAAAAAAAAAAAACAGAAGAATAACAACTGATAAATTGCCTCTACAGTAATCTTGATGTCATATCTCAGGGTTGAGCTGTGCCTGTTCCACTTAGCCTGGGAATGTTTTATGATTTTGAAAAACAGCTTTTTCACTGAGGTGGTTGTCCCAGCACACCATTTGCTTGCATTCCAGCTTTTGCCATCATCAAACCAAGGGGTTGTGTCAGGCTGTACCTTGTATCTGATTGATTATGAGCTTGACATTTGAATCACGCTATTTTTTTTCCAGATACATTTTGCAGTGGAGCTATTTCAGGGCAATCTGCATTTGCAAACAGAATGAAACTATGAACAAGGCAAAAGGTTGTAGTGCTGTTCGTTAAACGAACAGCAGTACACCAGACTCAAGTGTTACTATTGTGATAAATGATGTCCCCGAAACAGGATTCTAATTAATTTTTTTGGAATTTATTAAAGGAATAAGAGCAA
>WBNH01004192.1:10882-75736 GCA_013401255.1 Urocolius indicus | reverse complement strand
CTGATCCAAGCTAATCTTACCAAAACATCTTCCAAGCTGCGACCTCCTGTGTATATCTATGCAAAGTTGCTCCAAGCTAATCTTATCCAAACGTCTGCCAAGCTGCTGTTACAAGAAGCAGAAACACCCTCCTTATCAAAACCTGGTTCAAGTGAGCCTTACCAAAACTCGCGTCAAGCTGCGAAAAGCAAGAACAAGTTACACAAGAGCAAATAAAGCTACAAAAAATTACCGTCCATATCCATATCCCTTATTCCACATTGACACGAATCAATGAAACACATTTCACACTATTGATGCTCCTCCTCCAGTTCGAGGCTGCAAAAACTTCTGGAATATTTTGAAGAGAGGCCATGAAGGCGAGTGTTATTTTCTCATCCTCTCTGCTACCAGAACACAAATGACATCTCTAAGGTTATCCCAAGCTTACTGTTGCAATCATTTTTCAGGGCAACTTGCCCACTTGGGACCCTCTTTGAGTGGAAGTAAGGACTTTTATCTCTTCACACTGTTATAAATTGAGACCACAATGGATCATAATCCAATTATAATTTTATTAATTGTAGCAAGTAGAATATGAGCAAAGACAGCACTGGACGACAGGGGAGTCTGCGCTCCGCCAACTGCCGTGCTTATCAACTCAATCAGTCCCTTTTTATATGTTTCACATCCATGGCCGTTAAGTGGGGGTGGTACTCTGCACCTGCTTCGGTTGCTGGGAGAGATCGTTTTCTGCCCCCCCAATGGTTGTTGAGTAAAATGTCCTCTTCCTTCATTTTCTCTTCATATATCCTTATATGGAGTTGTTTTGTCTTATCCTCTTGCCAGCTTCTCGGCACATTTAGTGGTCATTTTCTCTTATTATTACTTAACCTTTATATTAAACCAAACATAACACTCAATAAACAATATTCTAATCTATAGTTTCTCACAACACTAACAGTCGTAAAGCCTGAACTATGGTTTTTTGTCTCCATCAAGTTAGGGCCTGATCACAGAACTGGCGACCAGCCTCACTGGGCACTTTTGTTTGAGGCCAGAGGAGAGGTGTAATTCACGATCCTGCTTCTCTCTGTTCGGGAGATACAAAAGCCAGCTGCGGTTTATCATCTCTCTTCTACGGTCCAGGGAGGTTTTGGGGCTGTTGTAGGGTTTCACAGCGCCGTTCCCAAACTAGTACTAGTAGCTCCTTCTCAGACCTACCACCCGAGGAAGCAAAGCACCAGCCTCGGGCGGCAGAGCTGCCGGAGCTTGGCAGGTCTCCTCCGCCGTGGTGTTGGTTGGAGGCTCCGGGCGGCGACAAGAGGCGGCAGCCCCGCAGTGCCCTGAGGCGGGGCGGGCGCTGGGTGGCGGCGGCGCCAGCAGCAGCCCCCGGGGCAGGCGCGGGGAAAGAGGCACCCTCGGCCCCTCCCTCTCCGTACACCTCGCGTAAGCGGAGGCAAGGCTGAGGAAGGCGAAGGGGGCGGTTTCCTCTAAGAAGGAGAGCTGAGAGGCTGGCCGTGCGCCTTCAGGGCGGAGAAAGGTTGCGACGTCCCTCCTCGCTGTCTCCGAGGGCTGCTCGCTGTGCTCGGTGGCGCCTCGCCTGCAGCGTGGCCGCCGGGCTGCGTGTTCCCGCGCCATTTGCACCCTGCTGGTGCGGCTGCGAGGCGGGCGCGGGCGAGGCGGAGCCGAGGAGAGCGAACGCGTGCCGGCAACGTGCCGGGGCTAAAGGCGGCCGCAACGGTGAGATGGAGCCCGACGGCGCGGTGAGGAGCGTGTCGGGGTGACGAGGCTGCCCCCCCCCCCGCCGCCCCCGAGCCGCAGGGAGGCGCCGCCATTTTGTGTGTGGGGGCTGCGGGGCGTGCTAAGGCGCGCCTCCCGCGGCGGGGCTGGGCGTCGACGCCTCAGGGTGGGGACGGGAAAGGTGGCCAGCTTGGGTTCATCGTCAGGCGCCTTTAGGGTTGGGTCGCGCCGTAGTGGAAGGCTTCCATTCGAAAGGAAACTTGTGAAACGTGCTAAATAAGCCATAGAAATACTGAAGGGCTGTACGTATCCGTGTTATTTTGTGGGGAGAAAAAAAAAAAGTTAAGAGTTTAAAAACCTGTAGAGACGCAGGGTTTTAAACTCTTAATGTTTTTCCCACAAACAGTGTGGATACGCTGTTAGCAGATGGATTTATTTTGATATTGCTGCTACGCCGGTATTGAAGAGATGTTTGAGATAGATAGCTATCAGTATACAGATTTAACATCTTTAAATGCGTTTGAATTTACTGTATTAAGCCACGTGTTTAATTTCTCACTTTTTTTCCATTGGAGGAATGGGTTGGGTTTTTTTTAAAAGACCCCTAAGGTCTTAACATTTGTATGGAGAAAGTAAAACTTTAGATCTTTGGGGGTAAGAAATGCGTTTTGACTGTGGCGTCTGTCGTTAACTCATCTGACTAATTAAGTAACAATTATCTTAGTGCTGTAAACAACTGCTAGAGGAGTGTACAAGTAGAATATTGTATTTGCTGTGAGAGATGAAGAGAGTGACCTGCAACATCATCTTTCAAACAATTACTAGCTGCAGGAAGCATTCCTCCTAAAGCCTTTGAGGCTGCAGTGATCATGATTGTTCTTTGCCTGACAGTTGTAGTGGGTTTTTATTTTCAGATTAGGCCCTACTCTAGGGTAATATTCCCAGTAGGAAGGATGCATACTTTATTCTGAATAGGTCAGGTTAAAGACTTGGAGTATTCTTTTCCAAATACATGTGTGTTAGTAAATTTTGAGAGGGTTTTTATCTTCCCTAAAACTGAAAAGGCTTAAACTAATCTGGATTTGTTGTCTTTAAAGTATCCCAAACAAGAGCATTAAACCTGTGCCTCAGAATTAATAGGGCTAATTCTCAGTGGCTAAGGGAATAAGAAATAATTCTAAAAGGGCTTATGGGGCAAACAAAAAGACAACTTTTTTTTCCTAACATTCTTCATCGTTGATCTTCCATTTCCTACTGAACTGTCAGCCTTCAATTTTTGTGTGTTCTCCCAAAGTTAAGTGATTCGTTTCTTTCAGGACCTGCCTGGATATGTTCCTATGTGACTTGATCTAAGTGGACCTGCTTCTGCAGGAGGATTGGACTAGATGATCTCTAAAGGTCCCTTCCAATCTGTGATTCTGTGATATGATATGAAATGCTTAAAGGCAGAGATAAGAAAACATCTGTCCTGTGAAGAAGTGAGAGGCAAAATCAGAAAGTAGAACAGACCCTGTGAATGAAAGAGGGATTGTGTGAGGAAAACTGTCTTAAGAGTGCATCACTTTCTGCTCTAGTTTTTGAGGGACTGGAAGATACAGATACCATGAGAAGCAAAAGAGCTTTGTACTAGATGCAGTGGGTTTGTATTTTTTAAAAGGGGCTTGTGTATGTCTTGTTGGTCCTCACAGTAAATTTTAAGAGATTATACAAAAATAAGAAAAAATACACTTCTCTTGAAATTCTTTCAGAAGGATTCAAAAAGAGACAGACTCCTAAATTCCTCCTAGTTTCACTACTTTGTTTACTATTAGTCCTGTTATCTGCAGCCTGCTTCTCTCTGACTATGGCTGCTTCCTTCATAGTACTGCCAGGGCAATGTAGCCTAGGATTGGTTTTGGTAAACTCGTTTGGGGTGGGGGGAGAGAACAGTAACATTTATCTTGAAGCCTCTACTGCAGTTCCTATTAGAGAACTTGGTGACAGTGCTACTTAGCTATTTAGTTATCTCACAATTAGAGTTGACTATGTAAGGCAGTATTAGTTTGTTCTATACAGGTGAGCTTACAATGTCGGGCAGATTTCACAAAATAATGGTCTCCATGAAGCTCCCACTATACTGTGTTGCTCTACTGGAGTGGGAGCCATGTGGTGGTTCTGCAGAGAATTTGTTTGGATCATTGTAGACCATGTGTGTAGGCCAGAAGAGCACTGAATTTTTAAGTGCTGTTTTCATCAGTTGTAATGAGCTTGTTGATTTTTACATCTGGAATTATGGGTGCTTGGCACTTGGAAAATCAAGCAGAAGATCTTGCAGAGCGCAGAGTTTTGTAGATGTGTGTGAGTGCACGTTGAGTTGAAAAGCTCCTTTATATAGACTTAAACTAAGACACTTCTAATAGGTAAAAATTAATCTCTGAAATTGGACTCATAACCTGGGATTTGTACTAGAGGGTGCTGTGCAAACAGAAGATGGAGATACTAGACGTGTCTTGGTTTCATTTGTGAGGGTTAATTTTCTTCCTAGTAGCCAATACAGTGCTGTGGTTTGGATTTATTTTGAGAGTAATGTTGGGAACACAGTGGTTTAGTTGGTTCTAATTAGTGTGTATCCTAAGTCAAGGATTTTTTGGTTCCCCACATTCAGCCAGTGAGGAGGTACACAAGAAGCTGAAAGGGAGCGTGGCAAGTACAGCTGAACCAAACTAGCTAAAGAGCTGTTCCCTACCATAGAGCATCATACTCAGTTTATAAACTGAGGCGCAAATCACATTTTGAGAATTGGTCAGCAGGTGATGAGGAATTGCATTGTGCATCTCTTGTGGGGTCTGAGGTTTTATTTCTCTGTTTTGATTATATTCATTTTCATTACAATTACTTTTAAAGTTTCATTTTGGTTATTAAACTGCTCTTATCTCAAGCTCTGAAGTTTTGTCTGATTCTCCTCTCTCCATTCTGATGGGTGGGGAGTGGAGTGAGTGACTGATTACATGGTTTCTGTCTGGGATGCAACCATGACAAAGCCCTAAATTTCCTAATTTCAAAAGGTGTTACAATAAAAGTCAAACTTTGGGCCCATAGTGTCTTCACCAAGTTACCGAATTGCTTAAAAATAAGCTTATGTTTAATTACTTGGAGCTTCATTCTGAGTAAAAATGCACGGTTAATGTTGAGCATTTCTTGTGCCTCCCAAAAATTTTGTAACTTCTTGATTTTTCTTTATCAATAAAAAAAACTAGTTTGATTTAAGAGCTTATGTGTAAGATGTTGAAAATATTTGAAAATATTTTCTTTCAATCATCAGACCACAAACCAGATGCAAGCAGAATCTTTACCTTCAACTCCCAACACTATGTCACCGCTGCCATTATATAATCTGAGCAGTGCTCCAAGGCTTGGAACAGTTACTCCAAATCGTGTCTTTGTAGGAGGAATTGATTTTAAGGTATTTTTTTCCAATTTTTACTACTAAATGTGGATTCATAACCCTATAAAAATCAATAGGACAATAAGATGTAATCATCTGTGTGTTTTGTTGGTAAATGCCGTTCATTATAATTTTCAAATCAACAGTAGCGACTAAAGCTGTAATCCTTTATTTACATTATTGTGCTATGAAACTGACTGCACACCTAGCTACTGAAAATTTTTGACATACTGTTTCCTCAGATTTTTCTTTTTGCAGAGAAGATGACTTCTGTCATCAGCAGAGGTTATGGTAGAAAAGTATGTAGAAGTTTATGCATAACATAGTGTAACTTAATAAACTGTAAACAGATTGCAAATAGAGCACATCAGTAGCCTCAGTTCCTCTAGCACTTTTCTTCCAGTCATAGGGAGAGTTACAATGTCTGTATTCCTCACCTTAGCAATTTTCTTAAAAGCACTTTTTTCTTTTAAAACTTACTAAAGCTTTTCTGGGCAATCTGCGGTGCTGATCTTAATTCCTAGAATGTTTGTGTCTCTTCATATTCCTTAAAAACCTTAAATAGCAGTGACTATTGAGCCATTCTTGTTCATTCATCTTCAACATCTGTGATGTATGCACCAGACCTTTGTATCAGCTACTCTGATTGATTTATTTATTAACCATCTTTATCTAATGAGATGTGTCATTGACTTTTGCAAAACATTCTTAGTTGGGTTTTTTTTTTTTAGTTCTCACCAAAAATATCTTCTGTGCCTTAATCCTTCTAGGCTGAGGACCTTTTGAGCACTGACTCAGGTGAAGAGAAAGAATGGTAATTCACTCACTGTTTTGCACAACAACACAAGACATTCCAGCATCTTCTGTCTAATTTGTCTAATAATTCAAACAGAGGGGCTCATAATTCAAAATGTTGTACAAGGTTTTCAGTATATTTGAGCTTTAATCAAGAGGCACAGTAGCTTTTGGTATTAATAGTAAGCAAATTACCAGAGCTGAGAAAAGACCTAGCTCTCTTCTTTCTTCACTGCAGTTTCAAAGGTTAAAATACTTTTCTGCATAACATCAAGATCCTTACTGTCATTTATTGTTCATTTTGAGGAGTTGCTTGACTTCTTGGTTTAGTTGCTGATAAATCAAAATTGATTATGAATCCTAATTTCAACAACAGGAATTAAGTGTATTTGTATCTGTAAGTGTGAAGAATATGGATTTCATTGGGAAAGGAAATGGAAGGGGTGAAACCTATATTAGCCACTTAAGGTACTTCTCCATTTTCTGTGATTCTTGATATGAAGTCTTGAATTTATATTCAAACCACAGGATATATAGGTCAGTCTTGTTTTCTCCTGGGAATGTTATGGTAGAAAGCATTGGTTTGGGTTGGCTTTTTTTTACCCCAAAGGTCTTATTCAAGTTAGCTGGGCAGGGTGGGGTGAGGGAAGCTACTTTTTTGAAAAAAAAGAGACCCTTAATTAACAAAACTATTTGCTTTCCTGGAAGCTCTTTTATCATTTTACTAGGCATTTCCATTTGGTGTGTCAGCAATAGTTGTGATTGCTATTTGTAAGGAAACATCTGATCTCTTAAATTTTAGATAAACAATTCAGCAGGAGAAGTTACTTGGGTACAACTAGTCTGAAGAGCTCATTCTTCAGTGGTAAATGCCATGTATCTGACATAGAGGAAGGCTTAACATTAGCCTTTCGTAAGAATCTGACCAATGCCTTTGTCCTGTCATGCACAGGAAAAGATAAGTTCCAAATGTGTTTCTGGCAAACTTCTAGAAACTATGTTTGTCCAGGTACTTTGAAATTTCGCTGTGAATCTTAGAATGGTGTTTCCTCTTTATTCCACTTTAATACACTGGTCTGCAGATAAACCTTTGGTTTTCGAAGTTTATAGTCTCATGTCTATAGCCTCGAGCTATTCCTTGTCCTTCAGGTATTGTGTGATACTGTCAGCACTGGTGAATCTTTAGGAGCTCTCTGCTTGTTTCATGACAAATTTCAAACTTCATCTATTTTTGTCAGAAGTTCTCTTTCTCAGCTTTCTTAATTGTCTGAGCTACGTGTAAAATACAAACCTCAAAAGAAGCAGTCTCCTAGAAATGGGAAATTTTATCTATAGGCTTTCCATTTCTAAGTAGACACGTTTTGTCATTCATTAGAGAAAAATTTTTTGGGGAAAAGCCCCACTGTGTGAGGCTTTTGTATTCCATACGTGCTCTTCATTGCTTGAGAATTTGTGAACAGCTTACTATATCCTGAAGAATAATTTTATATAATTTGTCAGTTGTTTGAACATTTTCCTGTGTACACAGGCTTTCACACTTCTGCTTTGGTGTCAAGTATGATCATCTATTCAAGAAAATGCTTCTGGACTCCAGATTTTTTTTGCTCGTGGTGGACAGTTTATCAGGAACTGCTGCAGATGGCTTCTGAGAAGACACAACTACTGAACTTTAATAAAACATTGAAGTGTTTTGTGTCTTGTTCTAAGCACTTGTATGTGTTGCTACTCCTCACACTTTCAGAGCAGCTTAGTATTCCTAATGTTTTGATACCTGAATACTTGGATTAGTGAGGAGAAAGCAGTCTTCTACCATCATTGCCCTCTGCTGGACTTAGTGGTTGTAGCAAGCAAACTGCATTGGGTCTTTCTGTAAAATATGTCTTCAGGGTAAAATTACCCAAAAAGAGCATTGAATTAAACAACTTTCAAATCTGGAAAGAATATTAAATTATTTCTTGTTAAAGTTTATTTTTCTTAAACTTTGATGAAGCGGATAAGCCTTTGATGGGGAGGAGAGGATTTACTGAATTGTACACATAGTTAAAACCAATAGCCATTCACCTAGAGGTAAAATAGTACTTCTGATATATTTTCCTAAAACAATGAGAAGTAGAGATGAATATGGAAATAGCTTGAAGAATATAGAGATCCATCCATACAAGCATAATTCTTACTATGCTAGCATTGGATACAGTATTAGCTAAGAACCTTGTAGAATATAACTTTAAAATCAGAAATGTGCAGTTTAGGGCTCTCTGTTTATATGTCTTCACTGAAAAAGAAAACTGACTGATAGAAGATAGGTAAGTGTTCACATAGCTTAGGTGTGCCTTTTATGTTATGAACTTCTCTTACTCTGCAGCCTCGGAAGTGAGCAGTTTCCTCCAAGTGGTTTTAGACCATTCTCCATTAAAAGGACATTTTCTTAATTTATGATGGGGAGGTTCCTGTGGTGTCTTCTAGTTATTTGCAGAGTTTCATATTAAATATACTTAGTAAAACAGAGTCGTAATATCTGAGATGGGTTTTAGCACTAAGTTACTACTATGGTTTACTGGGGATTTTTTTCATTTGTGACCAATAAGTATCCTTTAGGGAAGCCTCCATAAACTGCTGGTTTGAAGTTTCAGTGCATTGCTGTGATGTTTACAATGCTCTAGTATGTAAGTTACAGAAGTTAAAATTCGCATCTAGTAAACCTGGTTCAATGACCTTACATGTAAAAGGACAGTTGTTACATAAATCCACTAAAAGAGGAGTTAAGTTTAATACTTCAGTGGCTTTCCAGCATTATTGCTGAATACAAAAACTCAGCCATTAGACGGAGCTGTGAGGATCATGTGCTTATTGTTCACTCCTGCTACTAATGACTTATAACCCTGTATAGCAAACTTATCTAAAGTGTATCTATTAGTCTTATGTTAAATATTCATTGAATAACTATGCAAACCAACTTTTCTTCTTCCCCCTCCCCTCTTGATTTACTGTGCTAGACTAATGAAAGTGATCTGAGGAAGTTTTTTGCTCAGTATGGCAGTGTGCAAGAAGTGAAGATAGTAAATGACAGAACTGGAGTATCAAAGGGGTTGGTATAATAGAATAAACATGGTATGGGAATTGAAAATATAACAGCTGACTAGCTTGGAATATTATTGATTGTATGCCACTGTTCCCAGTTATTCTATATACACAAAAACCTGTTCTTGCCCTCTAATATGTGCTGTGAAGTACAACATAATGAACCACTCAAGTGTCTCATCTTGGGCAGCTATAACAAGTCAAAATGTTTGTTTAATAGAAATTAAAGAACTGAAGATGTACCCTGAGTAACAAGGACACTATAGAAAGTTTAACTTAGCTTTCTATATGGGTTGGTTATTCACTGCCTAGAAACAGTAATATGCTACCACATACTTAAATATATTTGTAGGCTATAACAACGTCAAACTAAGATTACAGTTGTTACTTCAGTCTCTATGATTTATTTTTTCCATTAGTTTACCATTTAATGTCACTTGTAAACATCAAGTAATAATGTGCAATGTATGTAACTATGGACTTCAGAGCTTTAGCTTCTTTAATTTTTTATTTAGATATGGCTTCATTACTTTCGAAAGCCAGGAAGACGCACAAAGGATTTTACAGGAAGTAAGTGATAGTCTTCGTTATGATTATCTTAAATTTAATATTAAATGCTAAGTAATAATGTTAATATTATAATTATATAATTATAATAGTAATATTAAATGCTAGGTACCCGGTTGTCTGGTCTGCTCTGTTTGCCAGCTTGCATCTGAAGACCTATTAAGTTTGGTCTACATGGTTAAGACGATACCTTAGATCTTTCTAAGCTAAGAGACGTACTGAGATCTCCTGGAACTAGGGAAAGGAGTTGCCTGTTCATGGTACTCTTGACTTTGCTATCAGAATCTGGGCTCCCCAGCTCAACAAGGACAGAAAACTTATGAAGAGAGTCCAGAGCAGGGCCACCAAGATGATCAAGAGACTGGAGCATCTTTCTTATGAGGAATGACTGCAGGATCTGGGGCTGTTTAGCCTGGAGAAGGAGAGTGAGAGAGGGGGGGATCTCATTAATACTTAGAAGTATTTAAAAGGTGTATGTCAAGAGGATGGGATGTGTTTTTTCTGTAGTGTCCAGTGACAGGACAAGGGGTAATGGACAAAAGCTGGAACACAAAGTTCCACTTAGGGAAAAACTACTGTGAGATTCAGGGAGCCCTGGCATAGTCTGCCCAGGGAGGTTGTGGAGTCCTCTGGAGGTTTTCAAAACCTGCCTGGATGTGTTCCTGTGTTACTTGATCTAGATGGACCTGCTTTAGAACACATTTGGACTAGATGATACTTAGAGGTCCTTCCAACCCTTCCTATTCTGTGATTCTGTAAAGACAAAGCTGGTTAAAATGTTGAAATACTGAACCTTTATTGGAAATTCAAAATAAGACATGGGATAATTTCAACTAACTTTTCAGAGTGTTTTCAAAAAATAAATGGTGATATGAAGCCAAAAGCATATACATCCATGAACTTCTGGAGTCAGCTGCTTTTCTTCATGGTTTTTTTTTTTTGTTGTTTTATTTTTGTGAACAAGAAGAATACCAGTTGTATTACATACCATTGTGAAAATGGCTTAGGATTTCAGCCTGTAACTGAAGGCTGCTCCCTGTGAACTCTTACTGGTGTCACATTCATTGGTACCAGTACTTTTTTTTTGGCCACGGTGAGTGCTTCAGTTTACATGTCCTACCATTTTATCACCTTTTTTATTTTGTATTGGGCTACTCTCTTCTAATCATCTTAAGATCAATTAGCATCTACATCTTTCTCAGACAATCTTAAGGTGAGAATTTGTAGAGTTCAATAATTTGTGTATGGAATAAACTTTGTTCCTTTTGTACTCTTGAATTTCTTATTTTTATGATATTTTGACCACCCTTTGCACTGATGGGGTTTTTTTTGCTTATTTTCTGTCATGAGTAACATGTCTAGAAATGTCTCTGTTGCAGTCTTTGGAAGTATTAAATTGTNTACACCCACTGCCCCTTGTCCTGTCATTGGACATCACTGAGAACAGCCTGGCTGCACACTCCTGACACTCGCCCTTTACATATTTGTAAATATTAATGAGGTCACCCCTCAGTCTCCTCCAAGCCAAAGAGCCCCAGTGCCCTCAGCCTTTCATCATAAGGGAGATGCTCCCCTCCATCATCTTTGTAGCCCTGTGCTGAGCTCTCTTCAGCAGCTCCCTGTCCTCAAACTGAGGGCCTCAGATTGAGGAGTTTCACCAGCATCTTCTTTCTAGTCATATGCTATTACTGCTAATGCAACCACTTCTCATCTTTCTGAAGTATTTTTTTTTAATTTATGACAGTTTTTCGTATTAATTCTCAATTTCTGTAGCATCATGTGTAATCTTTCATGCAGTGCTGTATGAAATGCTTTGAAGATGTCCATGCAGATATTTCTCTTAACTGTGAAAGTTTGTGTATAAAGATGTCATTCTGATGTATCACAGCAATTAAACACATTGCATTGGGAAGAATCATCATCCTGTTGTCTGTGTTGGAATGCAGTTTGTGTCTGAAATGTGCATGTTTTCTAGGAGTTGCTCTGTTTATAGACTAGGTGTGTGTATCATAATTAATACTTGTTTATAGAATCTCAGATTCAACAAAATAGCTTAAACATTTCCTAACTTTTAAGTCCCACCTATCAGATTTAACAAAGTACACCTGTACATAATGCAAAATGACGTGCAAATAAAGGAAAAGCATTGATTACTGAATCATTGTTCTGCTGAATGTGACTTAGAGCTGTATTTCTTTCCATGTTGCTCTTTAACAAGTAATTATCTACTTACTGGAGAAGTAACAGCTCTGAAAAATTACCAAGTTCATGGTTTAATGTGGTAGTGTTTAGTACACATTCTTCTTTACATACCTGTTTGGGGAAGCAGACCTTCAGAACACTTTTAGGTTTTGCAAAGCAATATTGAAGAGATGCTGACAACTAAAACAAAAAAGTTCATTTATCATATTCCATTATATTAACAAATAGTGAGTTCTGTGTCAATTTAAAAACAAATCCAAGGTTTTAATTTACCTAATGTACCTGATGCTCACTTTCTGTCGTAAGCAGAACAACTGGAAGAGAACGTAGCTTTGCTTGACTGCACCTAACACTCTTTTAATAAAAAAATTCTTCTGCAGTGCTTCTTACTGGGATGAGCTTAGCTTGGATGTGAGGAAATTTTAAGGCAGTCCGGAGTGAATTTGGGTTTGGTTTTTTTTTTACATTCAGTCCTTACCTGGCCTTTTTCATAGACTAACTTGTGCCTGTCATCTTTTGTAAAATGTCATGGTCATGAAAAAGAACAAAAGTTAATCTTTATACTAGTCCATTTGTGTACATAGGTGTAGGTACTGCTTTTATAAAAGCAGTAACTACACGAGAGGTAAAACTAAAAAAATCTGCTGATAATTATAGGTATTAGTTGTTAGTTCAGAGGCTCCATGAGGAGTAATTAGTGCTTAAAACTACTAATGATCAGTTCCATGTATGTGAAGTCTAAGGGTAGAAAAGGGATTAGTATAGGATAAGGGTTTTTTGAGATGCAGCAGAGGGTGAACCCTACACATCAGTACTTCTGATTTTTCTTTCTCAGCTGCCTAGATGTGTTCAGACAGTAACTTTGTCTTTCTTTTAATTGTAGGCTAAGAAACTTAATTATAAGGATAAGAAACTGAATATTGGTCCAGCAATAAGAAAACAACAAATGCGGAGTTCTCGTATGTATTTTTACTTGCACTTGTATATTATGTGTCATTGGGAATGTAAGCTTTTAGCCCAGTGTATCTGGTCTTGCCCTGCATTAATGCTGTGCATGGAATGTGATTAGAATGGCTTGCAGTGGAAGCTACTGCATGCCAGTAGAAATGTCCAAATAAACATTGATCATCTTGTGGTTCTTAGATGTTCTCTTTTAATGTGTCGTTTACTTTCTTTCTTGGAAAAGGTTCTAAATCTTTAGTTATTGCTGTCACATTATTGATGAGAATTATTTCATATGTACACTTGTACTGTTGGTGCAGACATACTTTCTTGTAGACTGGAAGTTTCCCTCTCCTTCCTCTTCTTGTGCATAGGTGTGCTCTCCTCCCCTGTGAGTGTATAGGATGGTGTTTGCCTGGTTGGAGCAAAGTATTCCATTTCTCCTGTAGATTTTTTTTTTCTTCAGGAATTATTCAGCTCATTTATTCAGTTATTTAGTTGTCAAGGGGTTGTGCTTTTTTTGCTGTTTTATTTCCCTTTCCATCTTTGCCCTGAACTTTCGCAGTTGCATTGCTTGACTCGTGATGCTTCCTTCCTCTGACTCTTGTGCTGGATGTGTATATTGGTAGAAGAGGAGAATATCTGTAAGGGTTTTGAATTCTGAGACCTGGGAGAACAAAGGAATAAAAATAAATCCCTCTAAAACGTTTTTCTTAGAAAGCTGCTTTTGAGATCTCTGTATCTGTGGCCCTGTTTGACTCTGCCACTTCTTCCTCAGGACTAGGATAGATCTCTGATGTAAGATTGTATTGTCATCTAGGGATGCGTCCTAGAATATGATTTTAATGTGTCTACTCTTGTTTTCAGCCTGTCTAACCTTAGTTGCTAGGATACTTTGCCCTACTGTGGCTCATCCTGAGGTTCCTGAGGCCATAAAACCTAGACTCCGGGCAGCACTGTGAGCCTGTGGTTCTATTATATTTAGCAGAATTGACAAGAAACTGTTTTTCACTGTTCTCTCCAGCCTACCTGTAATCTAGTACCTGTGTTACCTACTCTTAAAAAAATTTTTAGCTCTTGTGTTATTGTAAGACCATTGAACCACTCAGTTTGCACACACAGCACCAAGTATTGTGAAAATTCTGGGAAGTTTAAAGCAAACATGAGCAACTGGAATAATAGTGAATTTGGGGCTAGAAGAATTTCAGATGACTGTAACTCTCCCTTTCTTTTTCTGATACTAAGTTTCCTTGGTGTGCTTGAGAATGCTAACTACCAACTACAGTTCACAAAGCTTTCTGCTCCTGTTGAATGTCTCCTGCAAGTCAAAAGGAAACAAAGTGGACAGAATTGTTGGTCATGATATCTGGTTGATCTCTTTGTTTGAGATCATGGTAACTGCTATTTTAGAGGGTTTACTGGACCTGAGGTAGCTTTTAATTTTTCTAAGGTCTGTTTAACACTATCGTAATAACCACCTTAGCCTGACCTAGCTATGGATACTATTTCAGCTTTATTGTACCTGGTGTCTTTGGGCTTTTGTAGGAGTTAGTCACACTCTTAATACCAGTAAAAGCTCTTGAATAATTGTGGGACCCTTCTTGGTCCTTCACTTAAAAATCTCTTCAGTGTTGCATCTGTCCATAAAAAGACACTTCCTCGTTGCACTTAACCTTGCAATGGAGGTGAAAAACTACAACTTGCATAGCAATCTTCTCTATATTGTGTTCTTCCTGAGTTTTTTCCATACTATGTTACTATTTAATGTGATTGCAAGATTTCCATTTACAGAATTAGTGGTATTTTTCTAAAAAGTCTTTTATATATTTGGAATTTTGTCTTCATGATTAACATAAGGGTCTTGGCAAACATGAAATCCTGTCCCATACACCTTCAAAATGCAGACAAGAAATAGTCCAGGTGATCTCAAAAGCAGTGTTTGAAAAAGATAAACAACCTCTGCATAGAGATCAATAGACTTCCATTTATTTGAATAATGCTTGCTGTTGGTACCTGTTAGAGGGCTGTATAGGTGGAGCTCTGCTTTGGGATCAGACTGTGCTGACTTACAGCCTCTACTGTGGTTGCAGCATTGCTGAGAAGTGTCCCTGTTGCTGACCGTCTAGGTTACCAGATTTTAGTTTTGCCAGACTATGTGCCATAGTGTGTTGAGAAACCAGGCTGCACCTTGTAATGAAATTGTTCTTTCGTTTTTAGTGCTTGGATCTTGTTTCAGGTAAATATGAATATGTGGAGGTTACCAATGAAAACTGTGTACAATGTGAATTTGCCTTTGGACACTTCAGGATTAAAAATTTATTTTTTCTCTGATAGCTGCAGTTACCTGTATTGGGTAATTTATATACACGTCATCCTTTCCCATCTACCTGAAGACAACCTGTGACCATCTGCTTTCATGATTTTGTGTTTGAGAGGGAACTGAGATGGCACTGGACACACTGCTCCATGTTCTTTCCTTTGAGCAGTTTATTTCTGCTCTTCAGAGAAGCAATAAAATTTACTTTGACCTACACATCTAAAAAAAATGTACTGTTAAGTGAACTTTAAACTATTAATTTCAGGTTCTGTTGTAATACCGGAAGCTGGTACAATGTACTTAACTACTTCCAGTGGATATCCTTATATTTACCATAATGGAGTGGCTTATTTTCAGACATCTGAAGTTGCTTCTGTTCTGCAGCCATGGCCAGTAAGTACTTCATTTTGTGTATATGTGCTCATCCTGGTCCACAGAAAAGCAGTGTTTTCAAGCCCTCTGCTTCCAGTTTTTTTGGCTATGCACGTGTTTAAATGGCTTCTTTATGTTAGTC
Source organism: Urocolius indicus (assembly GCA_013401255.1). Taxonomy (NCBI): domain Eukaryota; kingdom Metazoa; phylum Chordata; class Aves; order Coliiformes; family Coliidae; genus Urocolius; species Urocolius indicus. The sequence continues at coordinate 60,175 of WBNH01004192.1, read as the reverse complement.
TGCTTATTTTATGGGATATTTTTTTAAATGTTACTTAAGTTTATTGTGCTTCTGCAGGGGACTTTCACTTTGGGATCTGTTGGACTGGGTAGTTCAGAGACAGAGTGAGTCCTGGCCCGGGAGAAGTTTTACTAAGAAGTTCATGGTGTTCATGAATCCTGATCGGTTCTGTTTATTACTCCTCTGTGAGTGAGGTGTTCTTGGCTGCAAACTGTTACACTGAGGATGAAAAGAATATAATAGATCAACAAAGCATAAGTGCAATTGGGTAACTTCGTAATCATTTATACTTTTTTTCAAGAATGCTTGGTTTAGGAGGAAGATAATTCAGTAGATTGTTTGGCTTTAGTAGGCTTGGGCAACTTGGACAAAATTTCTTTAGTACAGGAAGGAGGTCGATCACTTCAGGATTTTTGTTTTCAGGAGTAAAATAGTAAGATTGATAAGGTCTGCATAAGGCACAGCAGATGCATTCTTCATTTCTGTAAAAGCATTCACAGAGGCTGGGCATATATGGAAAATCTCTTGGATGTTGGAGGAAAAACTCAATAGAAGAATAATAAATAAAACCAAACTTTCCCAAAACTGAGATGAGGGCAGTAATAGATTCTTTTATGTTGGTTTATTTTGGCACTGTGGAATCTCATTCTTGATATGCAGCCTGTGTTTTAATAGCTTCTTTTAACTTCTCTTTTCTAAGGGAGGCGTGACATCGTGCCTTATAGTGCCCTCTCAATTTTAGACGATCATTCTAAACACTTTTTCACATACTTTAGAAAGCCTTTTTGAATGTCATGTGCTGTAGTTCTGGAGAACTTGCTCAAGTCCTACCTGTTAGAGAAAACAATGAGTATTTTTTGTGATCTAGTACTGAACTTAGGTTCTGGTGCCCTGGCTCAAATCTACAGTTTAAAACCAGTAACACCCAGTCTTTCCAATTATAGTGCTGACTCTTGGCTTTGTGTTTTTACATATTAGCTTTCATCATTAGGAAGGACCTATATAAGGAAGTTGAAGGAAACACCAAAATTTGATGTTAATCACATTAAAGATACTTACAGCGTTTGGAGTGTATGGTGTATGTATAACAGTGCGGATTGGTCTTTCTTTCCACTTTGCATTTTCATATAATGTAGAATGAACTAGTTTTTTGTCTATTCCTTAAATTCCTTCATAACTGCAACTGACGTGGGAGCTGCAGATTTTAGGTTTTATCAGAACTAGAGGTTCACTGTGCTATGCTGTCCTATACTGTGATCATATATTCCTGATCTTTCTTTCACTTGTATTTCTCTGACTGGACATTCTCTAAACTGGACATCCACAAAACCCAGGCAGATTTCTTGCTGGCTTAGCTCCCTAAACTGAGTCAGTGGCGTATCAGACGAATACTGGGGCTGGCATGAGGGCAGGGAACGGAAAAGGAGTGAAATTGGAGTGGGGCTGTGGAGGCGTTAGGAATACATCAGTGACAACTTAGATTGCCCTTAAGTGTTTACAGAAGTACATCAGGGTAGTGAATGGCCTTGGCATCTCTAGATAGTGATAGTCTAGTATTTCCTGTAAAGAGTAATTAATTATCCCCAAGATTTTCGTTTTGTCTGTAGTGTAAGCCCTTAAACACTGATTTTGAAGAATCTTAAGTGGAAGTTAAAACCTGGGAAATCCATTTTCAAAAGGGAAGGGAGGTGACTCAGCACTGTAGTGCTCCAGAACTGTTCTTAATAGGACTGTCAATTTATGAAATTGCCGCATTGACTTCTAACTTCTTTCTTTCAAGTCTCGCACCGTTTCCAGTTCACCTGTGATGGTAGCTCAACCGGTTTATCAGTCTCCTACTTACTATTATCAGGTATCTGTTTGAAAATGGAGCTTAGAGCATCAGTATTCCTTCCAGCTGTGCAGTTTGCTTTGCAGCACGGTCTTAAGTCTGTTTCGTCTTAGAAACTAAAAAGACTGTTCAAGATAGTAATATAAATCATTTGTCAAAGGTTGGTTTATTTTTCACTACAATACAATTCATTCTACCTCTATAACTACATAGAAATGTTGTAAGTTAAAGTTTTCTTTGGTGTTGCTAGACAACTGGCTTTGTACCATCCTTAACTTTCATCATCTAAGCCAAACTCTTCAAAGCAAGACTGGTTATATTAGGTTTCTTGAACTTGGCCAATTGAATTTTAAATATTTCCAGTGATGAAAATTCAACAGCTTTTCTGGGAAGCATTTTCTTAATACTTGACCCTTCTCATGGTAGTTAAAATGTTCGGTGTTCCAACCTGTGTCCACTGACGCTCTTACACTGAACACCACGGAGAATCTGGTTTAATCATGTTTATTCCTTCCTTCCCTGACTCACTCTCCACCCCCAATTTGTTACATAGCCAGCAATAATTATCCCCTCACTTCTTTTATCCCTCAAAACTGAACAAACTCAATTGTCAAAGCATGTTGATGTGTCTATTCTCCAGTCACTTAACCATCTTGGTAGCTAATTACTGGATTTATGCAGTATGTGATCTTGGTATGTACTGGAAAGTTAACTGCATTTTGTATCTTCTGTAGTCATAACTACATATGCATTTTAGATGCATCAGTATCTCAGAAGCCTATGAAATATCCAAGTCAGAACCTGAGTGGAAATAGACCAAGCTATATGTTCCTGAATTACTTGGGGGCTTAATGAAAAGTATATTCCTTCTTTTTAATTAAGAATCAATTATAAGTTTGAGACTAATTTTTATTCTAGTATATACGTGTTCTTAATCACATAAATATCTTCTTTGTGTCAATTTAGGCACCATCACAGTGTCTTCCAAGTCAGTGGTCTGTTCCGCAGGTAAATACAGTTCATAGTTGTGACATTTTACCATTAATTTACATGTAGATTAAAGGTACAGTGTGTTTCTCTAACAGTGACGTTTCCCACTATTCACAACACTTGAAATGAATATTAATTGCTGTGTTTTAGTAGTGTATTCGCAACACTTGCTGATACAATAGAAGGCATGAAACAGCATTTATTGAAACTTCAAATACAAATCTGATGTAATTAAAGCCTCTTCCCCACCCTTCTTCCTCTGTAGTTTGTACTGTATTAAATTATCTACTACATTCTCAGAGGCAGATAAAAATTGCCATGTTTAGCCTGATAGGAGAAATGAGTGTTACTTAGCTCATTAACTGATACTGTTTCATTGAGGTTTTGTTCCATTATTATGTAGACACCAAGTATGGTGGAATTCAGAAGCATGTAAACACCACGACACCCAGATGCTTCAAATAGGAGGAAGAACTTCAAATTGTTAACTTGGTAGTTCTAAGGGGAGACTTCATTGAGTTTGGGATCTCTGCAGCAAAGGAGCTTGACATTGAAGTTGTGAGACCTAAGGAACTTGAAGAGTTTGACGATAAAAGGAGTACAAAGTTCCTTAAGCTTGAACTGTTACAATGCATCCTCTTTACTTTAGTAGCTATCAGCCTTCTCCAGCTATGGTCAGTTCCACTCATATTAATAGCTGTCAGTCTGCTGCTTTGAAATGTGGGTGCTGCATTATAGAAGTACCATGAGTTTCATTTTAAAAAGAAAATACTTTTTTTTCAATGTAATATTTTTGCCAGAGAAAATTAAAGTGTATTATGTTTCTGTGATCTTGAGAGTGACAGTTTTATACATGTTAGTATTTCTCTGTTAATGTTCTCAAATGTAAATAAATTCAGAAAAATATATCAATGATTAAAACAACATCTTTGTTTTCTCCTGCTACCTGACCTTTTTACTCACCTCCCCTTCACTTTGTTTAGGTAATCGGTGGTTAACTTGAAACTTTTTTAAAGCTTTATATGTAGCAAAGATGACTGTAAAATAAGCTTTAGTATTTGTAATGTATATTATTATGAAAATAATGTGGTTTTATTTCAGTCTACTGCCTCCTCACCTCTGTACTTCTGTATGCAACCATCTGAAGTTATTTATCAGCCAGTAGGGGTAACACAAGAAAATGGATGTGTACCTCCACCTCTCCTAGTGGAAGCTGTAGTTCCTGAGGTATTTCTATTTTAAAAAATACTTGCAATTGAAGCATTTATTGGCAATTGAAAGACAAGACAATCTTTTAGTTTTAGTTTGGAGTACTTACGCCAGCCTCTTGTACTAACCCCAAACCCATGCTGCTGCTGTTAAACCATTTCACTTGTCCTCAAAGTGTCTCCAAGATTTCTGGGAATCTCAAGTGTATGACAGTATAAAGACTACTCATTTTTTTTTTCTGTTTGAATGTGACAAAGAAAAAGGAGGTCAGATTCTTCAGAATGAGGTATTAATTTACCTAAGCTGTAAAATTTTCCTCAAGTAATTATTTATTTTTGTGTGAGTTGTTTCCAAAATATTCTAAAGGTCAGAATGAATTAAGAGTGATTGAATGACTAAATAAATATTTTCTGATAATTTTTTTGCTTCTATGTCAATAGCATCTCTAAGATGCATTTAAGAGCCTCTTAATTTACAATAAGGCCATTTCTTTGCAATTGGATATTAAAAACTACAATATTGGCTACAGGCAAAACTAATGGAAAATTGAAAATGTGTTACGATTAATTGAAACTTTCTTCTCATTGATAGTTCATCCCTTGGTAACGGGCATGCCAAAATAATGGTAAATTTGAAACTTTAAGGAATCTCAATTCTTCTGAAAGATTTGTAAAAACAAAACTGTTGATCAAGCTTTTTGGTTCATTTCTTTTGTGTTTGTTTTTTTAAACCAGCTCTATTCTGATCATGGAGTTCAAGCACATCACCAGCCTTATGCCCAAAATGCTGTAGCCATGCCTGCACCTGTGAGTATCAAACTAAGACAGTTAAAGCAAGCATGGTAGTATTACTGACTCCTTTCTTGGAGGACAATAAGAGGAGAAGCAGGGATGGAAAAATTCTATTAATGAATTAATAACTCAGGAAAACAGATGTTGCAGATAAATTGAGATTTTACTGCAGGTGAGGCTTTGTTACATAGGATATAAGTTCTAGGTATTTTGTAACTATTTGGGGAAACTGGAAAAAAAAAAAAGCTCATGACCAGTTATTTTAAAACATGAGATACAACTAAAACTGCAAGTGAGAAATGTATTTTGAGAGAAAAGAGCAAACCTTGTTCAGATCTTTGAATTGGTGGTTACAAATCCTTTTTGTCTTTCTGTCTCTGGAGCTGTTGAATTCCTTACTTGCAGCCTTAGATGAACATCTCATTAGAAAGCTGGAGTTTTGGGATGTGAGGCATAAAAAACTGTCCTGATGGTCCACCTATGAGTGTTTTTCTGTGCAGTTTGGATATTGAATGGGCATTCTAAATTACAGTTATTATATGTCACCTTAAGCAAGTTGGTAGGGCTTTTTGGGTGCAGGTTCATTATCCTTTTGCCTACATTAGTGAAGTTGTTTACACAACATATGAAATAATGTCTAAATTAGATTTAGCCTAGATTTGCTTGATAACAAGGGACTAAAGGTATCAGTAGTTTGACTTCATATTCTAGCACTTACTCTTCTGTGAATGGTGCTTACTCAACTACAGATGACAGGCTAAATGTGAATTAATCAGTCATGTCATAGTCTTTTATATGTATTTCCTCACTTCTTTTAAGAGAATAATCTTTTTTCCATACATCATTTAACATTATCTCCTAAATACTTCCACTGGAGGGGGCTGTAACATTAAGTGTTTTCTTGGAGTGAAATCAAGTACTCTAGTTAAAAAAATAGATGCTGAGTGTGAATTTGAAGAATACTATTCCTGAGTGATTCGTATTTTCAAGAAACACTTAAAAGGGAGTTTCTGTAGCACAGTGATCGTAACATCCAGTTTATATTCAATTTTCCAACTGCATGAAAAAACTTAAAGGCAATAGTAGTCTCAATGAAAAACCAATTGTATGCTTGCAGTATCAAATAGAGAAACGAGCTTTTTCACCTTGAAGTTTGACTTTATCTTTCTTAGAATCAAGGTTTATATGGACAAGATACGGTGAAATAAGTTACAAGGTAGATCTAGAACACAATAGCTCTTCTTCTACAGTAATTGCCACGCTAGCATGCTTTACCTTATGACAAAGGCAAAGCAATTCATGTAGTCATAAGTGATAACATGTTAATTTAGAGTATAATACGTGCATGCATGGCAAAACACATTTGGGTACTGTGCTATATTAAATGAGATAAAAATTCAGACTCCTCTCTCTTTTTTTGTTACTATACATAGCTTTAAAAGTGATTTCAAACACAGGCAAAGGTGGGATAACCCAGCAATTCATTCAATTTCTCCACACTATACATTTCCTGGGCTGATAGAGGTTTTTCTGAGGCAATATGGCAAACCAGATTGGGGAAATGATGTAATTAAAGATGCTGTCCAAAATGAACCACCTTCAGCTTGTATCAGTTGGTCAGACCAGTTGGTCAAAGCAACTGCACGAACTCTTGTATCTATACAAGAAGTTTGGGATGGGCTAGAGGAAGTAAGACTTGGTAGCAGCACAGATTTAAACTTGATGAAATTGAGCATGAAACTGCTAGTTCTGTCCATTCCTTCACTGTAATTCTTGCTTATTCTTACAATGATTGAAAAATATATATTTTTAAAAGAGCAAATGTTGACAGCACACTGGTATATGTTAAGTGTTTATGTCATTACCTGCTCCTCAGCTGCATGTAAATACTACTTCCTGACTATAGATTTGTTAAAAATATCTCAATAAATGTATCTGCTGCTCAAAAATAGCCAGAGTAGTGGCCATGTAACACAGAGCAGATGCATGAAGTAAGGACTTTACCTTCAAGGTAGCCTACTAATTGTCTCCACTGCATTAGGGATTGCATTAGAAATAAACATATGCTTTATACTAAGATATGGAGAGAGCAGGCTGGTTATAGTCAGTGTCCAGTTATGCAGCTCAAAACAGAGTGTATGTGTGTGTGTGTGTGTTACAGTATTTTCATGAAGTCACAAGGGTGTGCAAACAAAATGGATGAAGTCTTTATTGAAGAAAAACACTGATTTCTCAGACATTGTTTCCACTGCTCAATCTACTAAACATATAAACCATGCAGCATGTAGTTTACAAAGGAAGCTCCAGTTCTGGCAAGTCTCAAATTTATTTCTTATACTCTCTATTCTACTATTTAAATAGCATTTTGCTGATGGACCTTTTATTACAAAATTTGTAATAGTCTTGAATTAAAATTTAAAAGATAGCCAACTTCCAACTACACTTGCATTTAGGTCCAAATTTGGCATTTAAACTCAGATTTGAATCAAAGACTAATTCCCTCCCTTTGGTCATGTTTGCTAATTATCTTTTGTATTTAAGGTGTTTTCTTTTTGAGATTCTAGCATGTTTTGTTCGTGATTACATGGAAGTGATTTCATCTTCACATCTATACAAATACAATTGGCGTTTATTTTCAATGGCTGCTGGGTGTCACTTGGGTACCGTGAATTTTTTAATCTCTGATGGATCTTCTACAGTGTTTCAGATCACAAATGTTCTTTTAATATGGAAATTAATGTTTGCATACTCATAGAGGACATGCAGGAGATTGTTTGGTAGTAAGATCTGTATAGTGTGCAGAAACTTGAGGGGAAATGGAATTCATATTCCCTGGTTTCAGCCTTGAGAAATTCCCGTAAGTTGAATTTTTGGTTTGCTAGATGTTTATCTTGAGTTCCGAGGCAGTGATCTAGTAGATATTGGATTGTGTGTGTGTGTATGAGGGAGAGTTGTGAGGCCTGGGAAGCTAATCAGCACAGTTGTGGTCTACATAAACTGATCACAGGTGTAAAAGGTGAGTGAGTGGGTAGGTGGGGTTTTGTTTTCTGTAATGCTTTTAGATTGTTTTTATTATTGTCATCTTTACCAGAAGTAGTACACCTGTCAGGGAGTAGGCATGGTTCTAGTTCTCAGTTTTGCTGTTCCCGTCATCCATATTCCACAGACTGTTTTGGCTGACCTTAACAGTATGGGATCATACAGTGTAAGGGACTTTTTAGGTCCTTAGGGAGGGCAGGGGTGATTCTCTTTTCTATGAGCTTCAACATTTAGCTTCAAGAGAGGGGAAAAAAAGCTAGTCTTACAATGTCTAAAGTATTCACTACTGTACAGTTGTAGCTGACAAAGTCTGTCAAACTTCTGTTCAAAGTTCTTGAAACCTCGAAGTGGCATACACTGGATTGGAGTGCTGAGCTATAGTACTTCTCTTAAGCTTATTCTTCAGGAAATGTTCTAGAAAGTTACATGAGAGTTACAAAGGTAGTATTTTTACTTTTCTTGAAAACCCAGTTAACTGAGTTCTCTTAACAACAAGAAGCTGTCAATTATAAAACTGTGTCCTGGTTTTCAGTTTTGTTTGTGTTTTCTGTTATTGTTTTGATCTCTGTTCTGAACAGTCTTTTTTGATAGCTTTAGAATTTAACTTTCTGTTTAAAATGCTTTTTAGAAGGGTTGATGCTTTGGGGTTTTTTTGCCTGAGTATTTCCAATCTACATTATACTGGCAGTAATTATATTGCCTCTAACTGAAAAGACAGAGGTGGATCCCCCTGTGTCAAAACAGAGTTCAGGCAATCCAATTGTAATACAGTTCATACAATGGTACGTGATGCTGACACCTTGGCCTTTTGGTAGTGCATGTTCTATAAATTTAGCTGAACTTGGAGCAGTCCACTGTTTCTATGCAGTTAAGAGTAAAAAAGGTAAAATACTGCGTCCATTTTATCTATAATGCACAAAGATACGTGTGTTTATACATGTTTGTGTATATATGCATGCATATATATGCATATGTGTGTTATATACATTATCGTTTTTATTAAGAGGAGGTCTTGGTGTAAGCGTTTTGGGAAAAATACAGTCGTAGCAGTACTGTGTGCTATTGTATGATAGTCCATCGTAGAATCATAGAGTGGTAGGGGTTAGAAGGGACCTTTAGAGATCATCTAGTCCAACCCCCCTACAGAAAAAAAACATAAACCATAACCATTACAACACTTCATGTATAAGTAAGTATTTTTTTTCATTTATGCATACAGTGAAATTGAGAGACTAAACCTTTTGTTTGAAGTTAGCTTAGTCTCAGAAATGTAAACTAAATCTTTTGGATTTTTTATCATATGATTAACGAGAGGCTTGTCACCAACTGTAGCAAGGTCTTACCTACAAAAGGGATATTTTAAACTCCACCTAAAGCATTTGTTAATTTTATGTTAACATTGAAATGTGCAGATGACATGCTTTTTCTTGCACTGATTCTACCTCTTTCTGATCTCCTCTTTTTATTCTAATAATTTGTTCTCATTCCAGTTTAGTGGTTTTTTTCTTTTGTTTTCTCTGATCTGTTTGCTCTCTTTCTTTTCTTTACAGACAGTATGGAGTGTTCACTATTAAGCAGTTTGGGCAGTTCTAGTCTATCTGCTGATTTTTCTTGTCTGGTCCTTCCCATGTAGCTGAGATTCATTGTCTACATACCAGCTAGCAGCTGCCTGTTGTTAAACTTGGGGTGAGTTGTTTCACTGCAATGCTTGCTATTTACAAATCATGTAATGTCATTCATTCCTGGGATCATAATGTATATATTACTTTTTTTTTTTTTTCTAGTTCGTCTGTTTGAGTTCTCTCTGTGTGTGGATTATTTTCTTTCAACATGGAGGGAGATTTTCAGTATTTTAATATATGATTTTTGTTTCTGAAAGCTGTTTTAATTCCTTTACTGACAACTCAACTTCTTATTTTCCCCCTATTTTGTGTGACTTACAGTGGTTTGTGTTCACGGAGTATACTCTGGCTCAACTCATACTCAGCTGTGCTTTAGTTGTGAAAAAGGTGCTGCTTTTAGTTGTATACACTTAAAAAAAAAAGTAGAAATCAAGTTAGGGAAGAATAAATATTTTGCACATCTTGAAATCTGTGTCCAAGTCTGTGATAGCTTTCAAACAGCCTGGTGACTGAGATAGCAGACTCGCTATTTGTGATGTATACACTTCTTGTCGGTGTATGTGTCTGTAATTCATCCCCAGATGTGGCTCTTAAAAAATATTAGAAGCTTGCCAGTGTGAAACTAGGCATAGTTCTCTTCTGTTGAGACCAGGCAGTACAGAAGAAAAATGTGTGTCCTCCATATTCTAATACGAGTCAAAACTAGAAGAGCAGGAAAAATAGATTGGCACTGAAGTCCACTTTGATGCAATGAAAGCTAACGTGGGCAGGGAGACTGGCATTAGATGGCCATAGAGCCTAGAGATTTAGGAAACCAATGCACAAAGTAATGTGGAGCTACTAGATGAAAAAAAAAAAAAGGAAATCTTGAGATTCAAGTGTGGTGAATATCCTGATGGGGAGTAGGAACTACAGCTGGTTTTATTAGGAAAATGGCAGAGCCACACAGGAGCCTAAAAAGATAAGTTTAACAAAACAAACAAACAAAAAGAAGTACAGGAAAGGCCTGAGCTAGGAAGGTAAGGTTAGGAAAAGATAGCTTGGGTCTGGCATGTGGAAGAGTAATAATGGAAAGTTAGGATTGGATTGGTTAAGAGAATAAGACAAATGGGAGTCCCATGGGTAGGATACAGACATGCTGAGAGGCAAAGACACTGTAAGAGAACTTGATGTTAAGAATAAACCAAGAAGTACAGATTTTCTTAAAACTGTCCTTGCCCACACCTAGAATGGTAGCCCTGTTTTCTAGGTCTTGCCATTCTATTGTCAGCAGCTAGTGACACTAAAAAATTACTTAATCATAGTCCATTGCCTGTTTTACTTTACAAATAGGGTAGCACTCATTACTCAGCTCAGGTTTTGTAAATCTGAGTTTTAGCTATTGAAAAAACTTAGTAAGCATTATGATAATTTCCCGTAGTCATGCATTGCTCTAATCAATGTCGCAGAGAATATGGAACTTGATGTATTGCAGTGCAAAACTGTTCTTTAAAAATAAATCTTGCTTATCCAGTTAGCAGATGCCATTGCTTTAATTGCTTTACATCCTTTACTAAGGCTATATGATCAATGAACAACACTTGTTTTACAGTAAGTTAATTCTGAAGTCACTGTAAGATTCCATACTTGTAAATAAAGGAAGGTATTTCTCGCTACTATTGACTTTGCCTGTTTTACATAATGGAAAACTTTTTTCCTTTTCAGAATAAGTTTGTCTAGCTGACACCATTTCAGAATGGACTGTAACTTTTCACGGAAACATTATTAATGTAGTAATTGGGACACACTTTGAAAGAGAAGAAACAACACAGCATTTTCCCTGTCTTTTGGAATCGAGGTCACATTCTGCGAGAAGTTTTTCACACCATTCGTCGAGTGAAACCTCAATATATGCAAAGTTCCTGTTTATTCTAGAAACAAAGGAAGATAAAATTATTTTACCACCTTCTACATATTCTGTAAAAAAGATTTTTTTCCGCTATCTGCTTTGTCAATATACCTATCACATGGAGGATATGTATTTCATAAATTGTAATGTTAGCCTGAAAAGGCTTGAGATAAAATACCACTCCTATCCTGAAAGTAATAAATGTTGTCGTTTAGGCAGGTAGAAACAGATAAAGCTATAATTTTTATCCTGAATTTCTTTTCATGTTACAGAACGAAGTGGCGATATTTGATACACGGAGTACTGTATAAACTCTGGTTTCTAACAAAGATTCAAAACCAGCATACTTTTATTAAGGGGAAAAAATCAGTATTAACCTTGTGGGTTACATAAACTTTAAAGATCCATTAGTTACAAAGTAAAAGCCGTAGTCCCACATGCTGACAGCATTTATGTCTTGTGGATAATATCCAGTTATTTATATGAATTTTGTTTCTACCCCAAAAGAGTTTGTCTGCTCTCAGTTCTTGTGCAATCAATTTTCTCTACTTTAAGAGGTTTTTCTTATGTGTCATTTTAGCGCTTGGGAATAATATTTAAAATAAAATTTGGACCACTAGTTTGATGATTATTTATCCCCTTGAGGCTAATATTTTTCTTGCACATGGTTAGAGTATATTTGATTTTGTTATGTTTTTAGCTATAAAAAAATGTAAGTATATAATACCATGACAAGACCATTGAAAACTTCTCTTTGCTGCTTTGTCTTTTTCTGTTCTCTGTGCAAAACTTGGGAACTTGGGCAGTATTACAAGTTAAGATGAAATACTACTTTATCCTCAAGTGCAGGGAGAACTTTTTTCCTTGGTTCTCCTCTCACCTGTGTAGACTTCCTATGTTTTATAGAAGTCAGATTCCTCAAAGATTCAAATGCAGCTTCTGTAGTTAAGAGTGCAAGCTACGTATGGAAAGTATCCTTGAGCTTTTCAGTTTCTACCTGCTCTGTAGTAGTTTGAAGGGGTTTTTTTTGTTTTATTTTTTTCTTCAAATTATTCAGGGGTCTTAGAGCGGGCATAGCAGACAGTAAATAATCCATGTGTAATATGTAGATCTATTTAAAAATAATTCTAGCAGTCAGTAGCATTCTTTGATACTGTGCAGGAGTAGAAGTGGAGTCTAGTTCTGTCCTTATACTGTTTAGAAATTGTTGTGAAAGGAGTTACCATGTACTGTGTCTTCGTTGCAAGTTTCCTCATGTGACTATCCACTGTTTTCTAAGTGGAAAAAGCTACACAAATATAACTTAAATGTTTCTGTTTTAAAAAACTTGTTAGGATAGCAGCTGTGGGTATTGTTTTACCAGTAAGTGTGAAATATATACCATTTGTTGCATACTTGGGGATTCCAGTCTACTTTTGAGGGGAGAAATACTCCTTGGTTGTAGATTGCCTTTTTCCTGAGACAATCTGTACCACTAAACATACATCCACCTTTATTTGATTTTCAGACTTAGAATTCATCAGTGCAAATATTACAGAAGTCTTGGCACATCATAACAACAATTCATTTCCATAGAAGAAGTTTAACTTAGTAAATATTGTTTTAATGAAATGCTGTCTCTGAAGTTACAAAGAAAGGATGTGTGTTCTGGTAGAGCCCTAGTTGTTGTGTCATGAAGTAAATACATAGTTGACCCAGGATTTAGAAGATACAGTCCAAACTCCTTATTTTTGGAATTCACAATTTGTTTACCAAATGCCACTTCCCTGTTTTTGAAGTACTTTGGAGATGCAAGAAGTATGTTTTACAAGTACTGTTTCAGACTTCAGGGAAGACTTTTGAACTAGCTTCTCGAAAGTGTACAAATACTATGCAGTCATTTACATGTCATCAGATTTTGGCTCTAGTCCAGATATTCACAAAAACTGAGTTTATTTTGCATTCTTACAGATGCTAGATTGTTGATAATGAGTTGATCTGTCGCCTTTGTTTCAAAGAACTTTTCCTTTGTTTTTATTTATGTGTGAACTTGATCACTTGAAAGGATATTCAGTGTTACATGCAGAAGCATACCTACAGTGTTCTGTAACAAGTCTGGAGGTCTTGATGGTTAGGATTGTATCACCACTTCTTAAAAAGGCTTCATTTTGATTTGAAAGACCTAGAAGAGACCAAGACAAAGCTTTGAATGTTGGCTTTCTTCCAGGAGCCACAGGTTGCTGTCAAAATACTGTGGGCTCTTAGTTGATGCAGTAGCTCACTTTTCTTCAAAATGCTTGCCAAGAATGATGGCATAACATCTATCCAGTAGTAACTGAACCCTTAGGCTTCCAGTAGCTGAATCCTGACACAACTGAGGCACGATGCTGACTCCTGTAGTTCTGTTACGGGGATACACAAGTGATACAGGCTGAGAAAATTCGGTTTCCTCAAGTACTGCTTACAACTTTAGCATTCATTACTTTCTTAATCTCTCAAACTACACAGTATTCTTTTCCTGCCACTTAAAATTTCTATAGTATCGACATTCCTGTACTTGTATACAGAGATCATTTAGCTAACTGCAGATACTAAAATCCTGATCCTTCACTGATTTGAGGAGTTGAAGGAATGGCAACCTCTTTGGTCTTGTGCAGTTTCCCATTGGTAACTGTAAGTCTTTACATACACGCTAGGATGGAACACATCAGATGTTCTGTGGACATTCAGTAGTTAATGGCAAATAGTCATCTCTGTCATTGCACTGCTTGTCACATTCACATATTAGGAAAATAATTCTCTGACTTCCACCCCTTAGACTTGAGAGTCTGTTGGGAATTTTTTGTTTTCTGAGCTAGCCGTTACAGTATTTCTAGCAACCATTGTCTATTTCATGTTACATGACAACATATTGGTTCCTGTATTATCCATTAGATAACACTGGATAAAGATCTGTACACAGTCATAAAGTTATTGCATTCCTGTATTTTTGTGTTTGCTCAAGGACTATTTTTCTTTCATCAAGTAGAATTCTCTAATTCACATTTTGGTTCCTGCTACTTCTAATCTTAAGCATCAGAAGTCCGTTCATCATCCCTGAAAAACTGTCCTGAATCGCAGTTCTTTGTGTTCTGAAATTAATTATTCAGAATAGCGATGTTAAGTCAATGTGTAAACTGCATCCCAATAGTAACTGAGCAGAAGCTAGCATAACACGTGACTCTCAAAATGGTTTTGTTTGACATAGCTCTAAAATGTGAGTAGTTGTATGGTTGTAAAATAGGCTTTTACAGTAAAAATTAGAGTAAGATAGGTTTGTGACTTTGTAATATTGAAGTACTATGTGTTTTCAGTTTTCCTGGCACGAAGGTTAGTTTTCTAGGTAAAAAATACCCAACTTAAATAAGTATTTTAAGGATCCAAAATGTAATGCCAGTGTCTCAATTGATGTATGCAGTCCTGTACACAAATCCTTATAGACTGTTAAGTGGAAAATACAAATAGGAATTTAGAAAGCAGAACAGTAATATATAGTGCTTATTTTAACAACATTTTAATAATACAGCAAGGATGGAATGGGAAATTGTAGGTGTTGTAAGGCTTTCTTAGACTTTAGGTAACTTAATTTTTTACTTAGAGTATTGAGACTGGAATATTGAGGGTGACACAAGGCCATCTACTTCTGTCACTGTAGCTACAGTCTATGTAAACATGTACATGAAATGTAAATAATACTCTTGATAATAATCCATTTTTCAATCTAGAATGCATGTTTTTAATTGATCACATGGCTGTTATTTGATCCTGTATTGCAGATACATATCTAGATACTGTGACCTTGATGAATGAGATACTGTGGTTGTGTATAGATAAAAGCTTAACAAATTTTTAGATCTCATTTTAGACAACTGTTAGTGGTTTTATAAATCACAGTCTTTCTCTTGAAACTACTTGTAGTACAGCAATAATAAGTTTCTGTAGTTTGGTAAATTTCTGTGTTGATAACTAAAAGTTTAATTAAAATTGGCTTCTATCTACTGTTTGAATTGTATCTTTTATTTAACTGTATTTTTGATAGGTAACCCCAAATAAGGGTTTTGGAAAACGGAATTGATGAACTTTTATCATTCAACTATGCATCTACAGTCATTAAAGCAAACTGTTGTCATCTGCAACTTATTACTGCAAAAAAGCCAGCTTTTGTGCTTATTAATGTGTGTAACAAAACTGTCCCTGTTTACATTCAGAAAATTATTCCTTCATAGGAAAAAAAATTTGTGCAAAAGAAAAAAAAAATTAAGCTGCCAAGCAAAAAAGCCTTCAGAATGAGATATTGCTTCTTTATTTGTATCTTTAAATCAATTACAGATAAAACAATTTTAATCAAATTGTTCTACAGAAAAAAGAACTAAATAATAGTAATAGGAAGTAAGCCTTAACAAATTCGGAGAGGAACTGCAATGTTGAAAAGTGTTGCAATTTGAGATGACTAATGTTATGGGGGTTTTTTAGCTGTTCAGATGACTGACATGAGGTTCTGGAGAAATCTGACTAATTCAGTTGATATTTGTAATTTAACCCCATGTGCCTTTCTAATGTGTCTGTCATTTGCTAAAAACGTTGTATCAGCGCTGACTGATATTTAACTGCTGCTCATAAGGCTGGAGGTTTTTTATGTTCTGAGTGGTGCTCTTAAATACCTTTGTAAGGTGCAAATGTGTGGTTATGATCCCAAGTGGGAAACATGTTTGGCCTAATTGCTCTCCTGGGTCACGTGCTTTGGTGCAGTTGAAATATGCTTGTAGTTCTTGGTCGGTTTTGGTTTGTTTTTACTCTGATGTTTGGGATCTTTGATTTCATTGATTCAGCCTAGTGACTTCTGAGTAAAGTCTGCAATGGCAACTGTTGACTGACTTCCAACTTGGAAGCTTACAACTAAACTCTTCTGGGCTTACCCAAAATAAGGACTGTTTGGTTTTATTCGTAATGCTGTTTCTGTGTTGGTGTCTTAAGAGTTTGTTTATATTGTGAAAAATCTCATCTTGATGAGATGGTTGAAAATATGGTTTAAGCCTTGTCACAAAGAGTTCAAAATACAATAATCTGTCCTCATGGAAAATGTAGCTACCTTTAGTTGAATTTTAAAAAGGCAACCAGCTGGCAACTGGTTGCTGCAAAAAAAATTGTTTTACTTGCATCTACCTTAGTCATATCATGGCTTTGGGTAAGTGGTTACAGTGGATCTTAAGGACTGTGTGGAATGAATCAAGCAGCAGGATTCTCAAGGTTGAGTGGATGGTTTACATGTATGTCTGGTACAGCAATAAGTCAGGGATGACCTTTACTGGAAAAAAGTAGTGTTTGGGAGCAATTTCTGTGTAAAGCACACACAGGAAGCTGAGGAATTGAGAGGTTTCTTCTTGGCTTCAGCACTTGGGAGTTTGTTTTAGAGACTGTGTGCAATAATTACAATTTCATTCCTAGGCTTTGCACTCGGTGATTTTTTTTTAGTTCTTCCAAAATTAAGTAACTTTAAATTGTGACGTGGATTTAAAAGGGGATATAGTCTGCAAACTTACAGTCCCTGGTAAAATCCTTAAATAAAAGTTAGGTCATCTTACTTTCAGGAGGATAGGAAGAAAACTACAAATGGTTAGTTCCTAACTTAACAGCAATTGATTGTAGAAAATGTGGGAATTTTTAATAAGATCATAATTTTTCAGTGGGGAAAAAAAGTAAAAAGCTCTTTTTCTTGAAATATACTGTTCCTTTCGTCCAAAAGGATATTATGAATCTCTTTTTTTCTAGATGACAATTTCTTTGCATGCACCGTGAAAAGGTATCCAGTAACAGAGCCTTAAGTTCAATCACTGTTTTTTTTTTTTTTCCTCGTACATTGTTATAGTCTGCATCAGGTGTAATACAGGTCACTTACAGTAGCTAACCTAAGAGTAATAAGAGCCCTTAAAATGACAGTGGATTTTCAGGACTCAAAAACAAAAAAAAATTGTTAGGGAGCAGTAGTGAAAGGCTGTGGCTGAACCAACTGAGATCAGCCTGACAGAGAGGATTTCCATTTTTCAATACGCCTGAAAATTGAGGAACAGATTTTGTAACTATATTAATATAGAACATTCTAAAAGTCCTTCTGGTTTGAAATATGTAATATTTCAATGTCACTTTCCAGTATTTAAAAAAGCTGATTATTGAGTTGAGTTTTAGTTACGTGGGTTATTACTGATCGTCTTGACAAGAAATTTCTTTACTATGTGTTTTTACATTATTACAATATATGACATATGTTCATGTTGTTTTCCCTCTGGAAGAAAAGTTCCTGTCAAAAGGAAATGGGAACCCAACTTTGAAATCTAAATTAAGGAGTAAACTGCTTTTCATTTACTTTTCTACCCTTTGAGATGCCAGAAGCAATTTCCTCTTGAAGCTGACTTCCTTTCTGGAAATGATTTTCGTCTCCAACCATGTTGAGGCTTTTCTCATTCTTTCATTCTGACTAACTTGCTTTTTTCTCTCTGACTTTCTACTGCAGTTGAGAACTTCTGGAGGTAAGTAATTACAGACAAGTTTCTCTGTAACTTTCTTTCTCAGTTCTTCCCCCTACTGCCCCCCCTCACCCAGTCAGTCGAGAAGGACAAACAAAGCCCTTTTGGTGTCCTCTGCAAGAGAGCACTGATAGGGGGCTGGCTGTAAATTGACGTGGCATGGAAAATCTCTGCTAGTTTGTAGCTGCTGTAATGCTGCTGCAAAATCAAGCCTACTCTTAACTAAGCTTGAAATCATCACGGGCTTAGTATTTCTATATAAAAATGACTGGAAAGTACCTTTGCTTTTCAATTTGGGAACTGGACTGTTTCTCGATTTGGATTTACAGATAATAGAAAACAAAATCAATTATTTGGTAACTTTTTTCCTTCCTGTAGTGAGACCAACAGATCTTGCTGCCTCCCCCCCCACCCCCCTTCCTGCGATTTAATCATTTGCAGATCTTGCCATGGGGTGCGGACTGAGAAAGCTGGAAGATCCAGATGATAGCAGCCCTGGAAAAATCTTTTCTACGTTGAAGAGACCACAAGTTGAAACAAAGACAGATTCTGCTTATGAATATGTGTTGCTGGATTTTACTTTAGAAGGTACTTTTTGTGTTCATATCTTTACTATTCTGAGGAAACAAGGAGTAGTATTTAACTTAGTTCTGTCTTGTTTAACTTACAGTAAAGTCTTAGATACTTTTATCAAAGCTAGCTGAAATGTAAGACTTTTATTTTGAAGGTACTCACTTATATAAAATTACAATGGAAACTACCAAAGTGTTTTTAACAACCAAACCTTCCAAATTACACAACTGTCCTTGTTAAGGATACAGGCTAAAAACTGTTGAGATTGTCCTAGTTTCCTGTGAGTCAGATGCTGCCATCCATATTTGCTTTGAATAATGGTTGTCTGAAATCAGTGTGTGGTTTAGAAAATACGCTATGCCTGAGCCTTAACTGAATAACAATTTTTAAAGGTGCACTCAACTTCCAAAAACAGGCTGTCACTGTCTATGTTACTTTATGCAGAATTAAGTCTGTTTCTTAGTTGTAGCTTCCTCTCTTATCCCCACCCTAGTCACTTGGTAGATATTTTAGTAAGAATCTCAGTTTCTTTTTTTCCCCTCAAATGCTTTACTCGTAGTTGTTGAATAGTCTTTTGAAATCGTAACCAAAATGAAACAAAATTTGTATGCATAGCTAGAGGCAGACAGTGCTCTGTGGGATACTTCCTTCCCAAGGGTGTCCTGTCTCTAACAGAACAACTCCCTGTTCCACAAAGTTGAAAACATAAACAAGCCCAGATGGCTGCCCTTTGAGAACAGACAGCTCTGTTTTGCAGTCACTTGGTGTAGTAACTTGCATTTTATAAAAACCCAATCTACTGGAAATTCCAAGTAACAAATAAATGCAATTGCTGGAAGGATTTTATAAAGGGAAAAAGTGTTAAGTACATGTCTTGTTACATTTGCAGGACCTTTTTAATTAAAAAAAATAAGGCTTTAAGTCTAAGTTAGAGGACTGTAGTAATAATCGTGTTTAAAATTCAATCTGTTCATTGAAAAACTGCGAGATACTGGTAGAAGAGACATTTTACAGTTATAGTATTTGATACCCAACTGTATTTGGTGTCCTGTTTGTTTGCACAAATAAAAGAGTTTCTCATTGGATGCTTCTTTTTGAAGAAACAAAACTTTTGAGTGGTACTGGTAATGTACTGAAATTAAAGTTAGGTTGCCTAATGCATACATGAATTGCCTAATATATTGATAATAGAAAGGATAATAACTTCTTGAGACTGAAGTGCATTAAATGTTCTTAAATGGTCTGTGTTCCAGATAGTTTTGCTGTACCTTTAACAACTTTCTGGAAGAGTGGTGTAAAGATTTTATTGTAAAAGTGGTTGTGACTTGGGGAAAAAACACATCAAACAACTGCAAATAAAGGTGTCTCTCTATCTTAGGAACATATCAATGCAGCAGTAAGTGTTCATTTTCTGCTGTTTAGTCTGATATTCAAAAGTGCTTAGCTTCAGTGACTGTATGTGAAGCTGAGTGCTAAATACCAGTGAGATCAGTTTCAGATAATTGTCTAACTTTTCAGGCTTCTAACTGTAAGCAAGTGGATTTGTAAGCATAGGTATCTTTTTATAAATGGTTCTAGCTGTGTGTGCATTTGACCTTAAAACTTTTTTTGTTGAAGGTTTCTGTTTTTCAGAGGTGAGATAAGGAATACAGAAAAATACAATGTGTATTCTGTCTTGGAGGCATTTCTGAATTCATTTGCTTATGAAATATGAGGGTTACTGATGTACTCTGGGAGAATATGTTGAGGATGTGTTTTCTTCTACCCCAATCAGCTTGGTCACATACTTGCTACTTGAATATCCTTTGGCTAAATGAAATGTAAATAAGAGCCTTTTATCACTCTAGACCAACGTTAGTTTTCACTGTGCTGTCAAATTGTGTTATGTCTTCTTGGCATTCTGTGTCTGCTGGTTTTCAGAGCAAGAACTTGCCTATATGAGTCTTGTTTACTTGAGTGACTTGTTACCACTGGATCTTGCACCAAGTAAACCAGAAAATCTCCACTTAATAGCCTTTATGAGGACCTATGGTAAGCTATGTCCTGCATTAAGATAAAAGTGTAGCAAGTGTAAATGTGTTATTTCTGTTTAATCTGCCTTATTGTCTGCTTTATCAAATTTATGCTAGATGAGGTTGAAATAAACCTGCTGGGGATTAAGAAGTCCTTAGGCTTCCTGCAGGCCATGATGCAGGTTATGCTAGCTATGCTGTAGTCTAAATTTGCTGTCTGGAGCCCCTGCACTTCTTAACTAGTTATCAGCTTGTACGTTGGCTTCTTCCTTCTGGTCTCCAAAATACTTACATCTCTCTACCATGAAAATCAGCTTTGAGTCCCATGGAGACTGTTCTGCATCAGGAGAATCCCGAACAATAAAATTACAGCCAGACTTTTATTTCATTTGGGTTCAATAGTACAAAGGAAAGGGAGCAGTAGACTCTGAGGTGCAATCTTAAATGCCTGTCAAGAATTGTAACATCTACAGTCTCAATTATGAGGCATATCTCAGTGTCAAAAACAGCTGTTGTTTTTGAGGTCAGTTTTACCGTGAACTAGGAGTAGTTTAAATACTACTTAAGCAGAATGTTTATGCTTTTTCCACAACTCTTCTGTTAGAGAACAGGAGGAATATTGATGCAGCTGACTAAAACAACATGCTATGAAGTGCTTGCCACTCTGTGTAACAGTATGAATGTGTATGAAGTCACTGTTTTGACATCTTCGGTATCACACATCTGAAGCTTACCATACAGTTAGCAAGTTAGCTGTAGTTCTGTTATTTGTAAAAGTTATCTTGGCTACCTGTTGACAGCAGTTGAAATATTCTTAACAAAAAATGGTTAAGACACTTGCAAAATCAGTGAAGTGATGATCATGTTGCATACATTTCTGCTCTTTTGGTGTGTGTATAACAGTTATTCAATAAATTTTTAATGTCTTCTGGACTTACTATGAGTGGAATCATGCATGAGATGGAGGCATTTTCTAAGGGCAAAATATCATCCATCTGTGAAAGGCAGGGCTGTGATTAAAAAAGGAAAGGTAAGGTAGCACAAGAAATTGTTACAGCCTAGCTGCTTTGACTGAGGATGGCAGTTTACATTAATAGATTGAGTTTGCTAATTATCAACAATAAGCCGTCAATATAGATATTAGTGAGACTTTCTGGTCGTGTGCTTTTCCCCTGGTACATGTTCTGTTTTCTCTTGATGGCTTTTCTGAGCTGTTAACACTACTACTGACAAGCAACATAAACCTCCATTTCTTTTTCACTTCAGTAAATATTGCCATTTAAAAGTGTTTGAGTGTTGCAAAACATTAGTTTCTGGTGGGTGTTAGGTTTTTGGAGGTTTTTTTAAATGTGTGTCTGTAACAGTATTATGGTGAGAAAACGGTATAGATTTTTTACAAAACATGTCACTTGTGAATCTGCAGAATTCCAATTAAGTTTATATTAATCTTTAGTTTGCCTAAATCTTTTATTGTAATATCTGGCTTATGGTACTTTAAACCAGTAGGATAGGTAGGCTTTGTGACTTTAATCTTTGATAAAGTCCTTAAATTCCTTGCTGTCACTTCAATTGCAATATAGGGCAGGTAGATAAGAGTTAGTTTCATGTTCTTACATCCTCTTAAGGAATACATTTGTAAGGTGATGAGTGAGATTTGTCATTACATTTATCTATTCTTTTTTTTTTTTTTTTAAATTGTAGAATCAAAGTAGAATTAATGTATTGTTTTCAGTTTATTGTGTGGTTTCAAAGGGAGTGTTTAAAGCAGTGTGCTCAAATGTTTGTATCAATAAAAAGTATTGTGAGGTCACTTAATTCCAGTTGAAGCATCATGTAATACAGTTGAACACTAGCCTTAATGCACTGAAAGCCTTGCAAAGAGGAAGACCCATTAGAACACTAAAATGTACATCAAGGGTCACTGATAGAGACCATCAAATTCCAAGCCAAACTGTCTTGTCATACGAGTTCGTATCTGCAAAGGCTGAAAATTTTGGTGATGGCAAGTACATAGAATGGTAGGGGTTGGAAGGGTCCTCCAGAGATCATCTAGTTCAACCCCCCTTCAGAAGCAGGTCAACCTAGATTAGCTTACATAGGAACATGTCCAGGTGGGTCTTGAAGACCTTCAAGGAAGGAGACTCCACAACCCCTCTGGGCAGCCTGTGCCAGGGCTCCCTCACCCTCACAGTAAAATAGTTTTTCTTAGATTTAAGTAGAACTTTTTGTGTTCAGCTTCATCCCATTACCCCTTGTCCTGTTGCTAGATACCACAGAAACAAAGGGCTGCCCCAGCCTCCTGATATCCCTTTAGATATTTGTAAATATTAATAAGATCGGCCTCTTCAGTTACTGTCTGTATATGAGTGGTTTCCTTCTTTTTTGAGAGCATCTGTAGTTCCAGTTGGAGTTCAGGCAAACAGGAAATACTGACCACCAGACTGGCTGTGGCAGAATAGATCATCTGTTACCAGTGGGGATCATTCAAAAAGGATTCTCCAAACAGTTTTCTCTTTACATAGTTTCCCCCACTACCCATATAGTGCCTAGATGTTACTTGTTGATTGTAAACACTTGCACATACTTAGGGGTCCTCCTTGTAAGGTAATGACACCACATAGATTACTTATATGACATGTACTTAGTCCCAGTTCGTTTTTACAGAAGATCTATGTTAAAATACCAGCCTGCAATTCACAGATCACTTGTTAAGGTATCAAAAAGAAAATCTTCGGGAAAACCAAACCAATGGTTCTAGGCTTAAATTTGTTGTATGGGAATTTATCTCACAACTAGGGTTGAAGAATACTACTTCAGTATGTTTAAGGCTTTAGGTAGACAAAATGGTCAGTTTTAAGTTCACACTTAAATGTTTAGATGTTGGTGCAGCTCTTAAATTAGCTCGGCAAAGATGGATCCAACAGAATGACTTGTGAAAATGATTGATTAAAAATAGGTCATCTTAGCTTGTAAAAATATGTACTTCAGCTAGTTGGATATGTTAAATCATCTGTGAATCTGCTTTTTCTTGTAAAAATAGAACCATCTCTTTCTAGAAAATGCCTTGGGATAGATTTTTGTGAGGTTGATATAAAAGGAACTCACATAAAAATGTATACTTAGATCGACAATATAATGTGCTTCTCTTCTTCTTTGAATGCTTTTAGCTTCCTCAAATCCAGAAGTTATCAAGATTAGTTCTGTGTTGGATATAGCACCTAAGGTGGAAGAATACTACAGTAAAGGATATGTTGTGGGAGCTGTTCACCCTATTATGCTGCCAGTTGGACACAGAAGGAATTTCCCAGCAAGTCACATGTATCGAGTGGTACTTTCACGATTAAAATTAAGGTAACAGTGAAATAATTTGCTTAATGCGTTACTTAAGCCATTTGCAATTAAATTGCTCAATATGCATAATTTATCAACTTGAAATGAGCACCTCAGTATCAAATAACTGTTCTTTATCTAGAATGGTGAGCAAGTTAGTGCTTTCTAATTAATGCTAATTACACAATAGGATGGTGTTTACTTTGCCTCAGTAAATGTGCAAGCAAAAATCCAAAGTTGTTTATCCTAATTTGTGGGAAGATAAATGTAGCTTTAAGGTTAAACAAAGCACTAGGAGAATCATAAGCTGCTTTAAGTTCGCTCATGTCTGGTTTTTCTTCATTTTCAACTTTTGTGTTTTCACTTTTCCCTGACTAATGCTCTTGTGAGAAAATGACTTAAAGTATGGATTAGTTTGTTAGAGGTTTGGTTTTGTTTTTCTTCTTAATAAGAAGGAAATAATCATTCTGTAATTGGGGGTCATACAAAAGCTTGATATTTTTTATTTTTACTCTGAGGAATTGTCAAGAGTTGGTGTGTTCTAATTCCATAGTATTTTTTATTACTCTTGTTTTCATTGCATTGTAGTTACTATATGATCATAAAGAAACTGTACAAAGAAATCTTGCCATTAGTTCCTTTGAATGCAAAGAAGATAACCTTTTGTTCTTATTTTGAATAACTAGAAAAGTAGATATGCTGCTTTCAGAGCTGTTGTGCTTCCCCTTCTCTCCTGAGTTCTAGTGTGATGCCCAAAGGTTCTTCCATTTTCTTTTGGAAGACTGAAAATGTGAGAGTTGGAAGGTGCCCCCTGCCACTCCAGTAACACTTCTATAAAATGTGGTATGTTGTTTGGAGCTTCTCAAATGCCTCACTTAAATGAGCATTGTCCATGGTATTTGCTGCCCGTGCAACTTTTCTGCATTTGTCTGTAGACAAGGTGAATGCTGTCCACGTAGGCAAATGCTTTAGTAAGAAAAGCAGAATACTTGCTCTCTGGAGCCAAGGCCTTGAAGAGCTGACACTGTCAGCACACAAGCTTCCACAACTCTATCCCTGTAGACGTGAGATGCTCATGAAGTTTTTCTAGAACCTTTAGGCCTTTGAGCAAGTGAAGGACAAGACCTGGCAGCCTGTGTGTGAAAGTGTTGGATGAAGATTCTCGGTTTCCTATGCAGGTGCCAAATGTACCTATGTTGGTTTTCCTACAGACAAATACACTGACTACTGTCTGGAAAGTTACTTTTATATTTGAGTGAGTCTCACTGATGTTTCATTCTAAAGCAGGAGACAGCGTAAAGGAAACATCAAATAAATCCCATTATGCTGTTGATAGACACCAAATATTGTTGTCTGGGCAATAGCCATTTTTAGATGAAACTTGCTGAATACTGTTCTTTAAGTGGAAGCCAAAGCTTATTGGATTCTCAAATCTGAGCGATTTTAAACGTTACCTAACCTGAAGTAATTGTTATAACATTTTATTTCTAGTATTTGCCTACACTGTATTTAATACAATAGCTGCAACACTGCTATACAGCATTATTATAGCATAGAAGTACCATTTCTATTGCAAGTGTTTTCTACAAACCTGATTTGTGTTTGTTACATCTATAGCTCAGAAATGTATTTTTTGCATTAAGAGAAATTTCTGGCTTTATTTTTTACAAAAGCAGGGCTGTTTGTCAATAAAGCTCTGTTTCCAAAGTGTGCCTATTTACAGCCTTCAGATTAAATTTCTTTTTAAATATTAATATTCTTACCCTGACATTTTAAGACACAGTACCTGCCGCTTTGAGAAGAAACAGAACAAAACACCCATAGAAATACTGAGTTTTATTTAAAAGCATGAAGAAACGTTGCCAAGATTTCATGCGTTAACTATTCCAAAAAAAGAATTCTATATGCAAGCATTTGCCCAAGTTAGTGACAAACTACTGACAAAGACTGCTTTCTTTCTGTGTTTTAGCCAGAAGCATGTAGCACCCAGAGGACAAAGACACCCCAGGCTGGTGATTGAGGAATGTCCTTTAATGTATGAAACACTGACAAATGAGGCAGTGAAAGAACTGTTAGAAAAGGTAATAAAGGTTTTTCCAGGCTTCTGTTCAGATTTCTGTTTCTCCCATATAAGTCATGTTTGGTAGATGATATTTTTTTAGTTTTGAATTTGAGCTGTGGTTTATTTTATAGAGGCTACAGAGATTTTTTTTGTGATGTGAAAGGAGTCATTTTTTATCGCTAGTTGCTTTTTCTAATTTAGGGCTTTGTGTTGAGTCCTGTAAACTTTTGGGAAACTGTCATCTTACACCACCAAGAGCAGAATCACCACTCACTTAGTCTTCACAAAATGCTTGTATGGTAGCTTTTTCTGGAATTAATATTTTTTAAAACCTGGAATCTTACGTTGTTACGTTGAGTGTATTCCTAAGGAATATATTTACTATCCTAACATCAATATATTTGCTTTCTAAGGAAGATTTTTTTCATTCTTTAGTAGAAATACAAAATACAGAGTTAACCGTATTAAATACTTAGCTTTTGAATATACTGTATAGTTAAGGAAAACTAAACTTCCCCTGGAATGCAAGCTCTAGTTCTTTTTGTGTTTCACTTCCTCTGCAAAACTGAAGACTTGCCAAAACAGGAAGTTCTTGTTACAAGAGTTGGTGATATCTTTCACATTAGTTGCCAAAGAAAGTGGAGGAAAAAGTATATTGGTGATATTGAACAATCTTTGAAATTATCAGAGTTGTTTAAAATTTCTTAATCACTTGTTACAAAATTTTCAGGTGTCTCAAATTTAAAATGGGTTTCTAGTACACATTTATATGTATTGTCAGGTTGGTTGTATAGCATAGCAGATAAACATTTTAAAGGAAAAATACACTTTAAAGTAGCAGTGATTCAGTCTTGCAAGCACATCTGGTACAGAAGTTGTATATGAAAATAACTTGACTTTGAAATGCTCCCGGTGTTTTAAAAAGACTGAACCAGTAATCCAGTAAAAAAAACCAAAACTTTTTTAAAGGTCTGAAATAAGAAGACTTTGTGGCATTTCAGGAAATAAACTGTCACATTACCTCTTTTTCTGTATGTTGTCACATTAAAAATTACTTAGAAGCAGCAAGCTCTGTGTAATCAGTGATGGGCATGTAGCATTGCTGTACATAATGGTAGTAGATAGTAACAGTTGAGTCTATCATGGTACTGAAAAGGCATTGTAGTACCATCAGCTATTTGAGTGTTATTCACTCTGATTGGTAATAGCTTATGTGAGCTAACTAAGCAGAGATCCTTTACCCTCACCTAATCCAGTATTTCCCAGGTGATTTCTTCTTTCTGGACCGGGGTTTCTGTGTTTTCCTGGAAAGAGTTTATTGCACAGAGGAGCTTGTAGCATGAGATGGCAGTGGGATCATCTTCCTAAATGGCAGCACTCTATCCCAGAACAAAAAAACTACCTCCAGAAACATATACATCTCAAGTGGGCACATATTCTACGGCTGTATTTTGAGACTTCAGTGCAGAGAAAGACCCACTACTGGCTGAAAGCAGACATAAGAGGGTTTTAATTTGCTTCTGGTTCCCTCCTTTCTCTGCCCCTTTACTGTTATTAGTAATAGTGAAGCTAAGTAGTAGCCTATAAGAGAACCAGGACGTGATGAATCATGACATGATAAAAGATTTCTATAGTATTAGTGGTCGGTAATTTTGGTATGATTGAAACAATACTATTTACTGCAGCAGTGTTCTGCTTATCTCTGTGACACAGCAAGTAGAATACTTTTGGATTTTTTTCTAAATATATACTTTTGTATACACTAAAGTCAGTATCAGTGTTGTCCACCTTTCTTGGCCTGAGTCCAAAGACATGATGGAAGGCTTATATTTACTTGGAAACATAAGCAGCATGAAAGACAGGCAACCCGTCTATAGTAGTGTTGTCTTTTATCCTTGAAAATCAGCAGTTTGATTGAACAGAACATGTATATGGAAGGGTTTTTTTGAAGTTACATGTAATTCTAAAATCACTTTTCAGATAAATGTCTTTTGTAAATACAGGTTAATGAAGCTTCTAGAAGAGGAAAGAAGTTTGTGGGATTTGTAATGCAACATTATCCTCAACCTAAAGCCTGCAATGGAACAAGCACAGATGGAAATGCAGAGCTGGAGTCAACACCGAGCAGAATAAATAGGGAGCACAGAAGAAAAAATTCTGATGAAAACTACAAAAACTGGAATGAAGGGACATTGAGTGGTCACTCATCTGAGAGTGGGATAGAGGAGGAAATACAAGGAGAAAGCAACCTGTTACAGAACACAGATTTCCAGTTTGGAAGAGAAGTCAGCGCTGTTAAACCACAGAAGGAAGACGGTAATACATGCTGCATGTTTATTGCAGAATAAGATGTTTTATTGAGCTGTTGGGAAAAAATAACAGCATATTCTGTGTCGAATACTGGTTTTGGGAGATGCATATTCCTTAAAGGTGTAAGTATTTCTAAAAAAGTTTCCAATTGAAGAAGCAGAAGAAATATTAAAGGTGTAAGTATTTCTAAAAAAGTTTCCAGTTGAAGAAGCAGAAGAAATATTTGCCTTCTGCTCTAGGTATGTGTGAACTGTGGTAATACATTAAAGTTGGATTTCAGTTTTCATGTGGAATATTGTAAATGTGCTGTCAAAATTCTATGTCTTGCAGTTTAAAGAAAAAAAGAACAGACAAATCTCCAAAAGAAATGGCCTACAATGTAATTCTGATTTTAAATTGTGTGTGAACAGATAGCTTTTTTGCTTGATATGTGTGTAACAAATGTGGCAAACTTTTTTTTTCTTTTGGAAAGGCTACAGTTGTTTTAAAACATTCTCCTAAATGCATATAGTTTTCACTTCTAATATTAAATCATGAACATGTAATGGATTTCTAAGAATACAAGTCCAGTTCTGCTTACTTCAAAAATGACAACAGATTGCTCCTTCTAGCTACAGCTGTAACTTTATGTGCTTCTAGCCAACTTACAGCAAACAAATCCATTCATAATGGATTCTTTCTGATTAATGTGCCTTCAGGAAGCGTCTTGAAAAAGATAATTTCAACTAATGCCTTGACCATGAAATCAAAGAGATTAATTGTTACAAAATCAATTTACACTAGAGAAAGGTAAGCATTAAAAAGTTGTATAGGAAGGAAAAGTATCAGTGAAAAATCTTGGTGCTATGGTAGAAAACTTGGGAAGGATCTGAGGTCCTCAGTGTAGGCTGTGGGAGATTGTCTGAAAACAGTGACTCTTAATACCGAGGCACTAAGGCCTCCCAGCTTGCTAGGAAGAAAAGGGGGGAAAGGAAGAAGTCATCTAAAGCATGAGAACTAATGCAAGATAGTATTGTGTAGCAAGCAGGCAGCATGAAACTTTCATGTCAGATTGCATTTTGATATAATAGGTTCTTTCCAGATGGGCCAGGCATGTTTTTGTTGCTCTCAAAAGCAACCTTTTCACTTTCCTGTTACAGTTAAGCACCCTCTCCATTTTGTAGACTGTCAGGATAATGCTGCTAAGCACTGAGATGATCAATGCCTTTCTTATTTTTAACACTTGAATTAAAGCAATTCTTGTACAACTGAGCCTTTATGGCATAGTCTGTTAAAGCTTAACTCTTTCCTTACAGCTTGAAATAGTGAGCTTGCTACATGTAGCCAAACAGAAGTCCTGTAAGTAAAAACCAGAAAACTCTTGGAGCTTTGTTCTTGAAACCAGTGTATCCCTATAACATGCAAATCTTGACTATTTAAAAATTCACCACTTGTGGAGGCAAATTTCTTACACAAATGAGCAGTGGAATAGTTGTATCAGGAAAATTTAATTTGTTCTTCAGAAAAAAAAATTAAAAGTGATCTCCCTTTAGTCTATGGGAAAGGAAACTAAGGCGTGTCAGAGTACATACATTTATGGTGATATAGCCATAAAACTGTTTAGAAAGGAGGGTCATCTCTTATTGATAATGTTCAAAACTGTTCCGAGTTTACCTTAATTCCTGACATCTGATGTCACTTGCTGTGGTTGTGGAAACACTTCTCAAAACAGAGAGGGGTTCTCTCAGACATTGTTTCAGGCTACTTACAGTCCAAATCCTACTTTGGAAATATCCCTCTATTTCTGAAGCCTAGAGAGACTAGCATCTTAAGTGGGGTCATCTAAACCAAGCTCCTTTGCTTTCACAATGTGAATACTTCTGCTTTCTAGAGGTTGCTTTGTGTTGATTTAGGCTGCTCAGATATTGAAGTATTACGATAACACAGCTGGTTTGTGTTATTTCTCCACAGCACTGACGTACATGTCAAGTGTGCATCTAGAAGCTATTTATATGGCTAGGACTTAACTTGTCACTGAAAATGCTATGGATTTCTGACCTTTAATTTTTGATAAATTGTTAGTTTTGGCTGTTTTGTGTAACAGCACTGTATTAATGCCTGGTTATGAAAAGGATTTTAGGATCTGCAGGATTTCTATGCTTAACACACACTCTATTGTGTGGTAAATTCCAGTAGACAACTATTTATACTGGTACTGAAGTAACATGCAGAAAATAATGGGTGAAAATCAACACTGGACAAAGCATTCCTAATATGAAAAAATTTAGAAAATTGTCTTCAGTTACAATAGTTTCAAATTTGTTTATAACTAGTGTATTTTCTGTATGCAAAACCCACCCACCTAAAAGTTCCAGTGACAACTATTTGAAATTTTCTCCTATCCCAGAATGCAGCCCCATCACATCTCACCACAAGCTATATACTGTCTTCAATGTTTTTGATGATGATTCTCCCTGCTGGACCTATCATGAAGGTGTTTTGTCTATGAAAATCACAAGAAAGGGGCCAGTTATTAGTACACTGGAAGCAGACTGGCTAGAATTAACCACGTTTTATTACAAGCAAGGATTGTCCTTAATTGATTCTTTTGTACACTGGGAAACTTCTAAAGGTGAGTACTCTTCCACATTATCATTAAGCTTTTACTTGTTTATGTAGAACTATGTAACTAGCAAAAAGTAGATAATTGTTTTATTACTGGTGTGAAGAGCCATATGTAAATGTATTCAGATAGTCATTGTAAATTAATAGAAACTGACAGCTGAAAAGCAAGTAGCTTGTTTTCTTCTGAATAATTGAAATTTCTGCTTTGTTTCATTGAGAATTTTCAAAGCAGGAAAGTAGTGTAGCATTATAAAAACAAACTTTTTGTGCTAGTTCTTTTTTCTTTGAAGTTGTTTTTTTAAGGAAGATAATAATGGGGGAGAAAATTGATACGTTTCCCTGATGTTCATATTCTACTGCTCACTGTAGGTACTGTGCTGTATTCTAAATATTTCTAATGTGACAAAGGAGCGCCTTCGGTTCCCATTGTTCTTGCTGTACTGTTAATTCAGACTTTTCTGTTTCCTCCTTTCTTCAGCTCTTTGCTAGGCTTAAAAATCTTTCCAAAACACCAAATTGTATTCAACTGTTGATCCTCAAGTTTCAAGATACTACTCTGGTCAGGTGCGGACACATGCAGAGAAAAGTCTGGTTTTGTCCTTGCCCACAACTGTAGGCAGATCCTCCAGGATCTTTTCACACATCTGGGAAGGAGGCATTCTCTGGTTCTTCCTCTTTCCTGTGCTCTTCTGTGGGAATCCACCAGCTCAGTTAACACTCAAATCGTTACAATGATAGAGCTTCAGGCCATAGGATTTTCAAGTTTTCTCATTCATTCTGCCAGTTTTAAATTACTGTTGTGGAGAGATCATACTGGCATTTTTGGAATTCCTAGCCTTTGTCTCCCTGATGAACAGCCACAAAACTGATGTCAGCAGTGCCCAAAAATCCAGCAGCACTACAACAGAGAAGCTCTTTATTGGCTGAAGTATTTAGAACTCTAAAATTCTGTTGTTGGAAAAATATGTAATTGAGATTCATTTTTCACTCAAACGCTTTGCAATTTCTTTCTAATTGTTGTGCAATTACTTCAAAATCATGATAAAATGAAAAAAAATAGTAGTGATTTAGAGCAACAGGCCAATATAATCTGATACAGTTAATAGTTCAGTATTCATTATTGTTTGCTATCAGACAAAGTTAATGACAATTAATAGGTTTTATATCGGCTTTTTATGTACTATTTATCTTATTTAACGTTTTTTCCTGATATTCTGATAACACACAAACGTCCTCTTTTCAAGGATTGGATTAGTGAAAGGTTTAAATTAAAAGTTTAAATCATTGAAAGTAAAATATCTTCAAATACTGAACCCGGAAAATGAGGTTTTGTTGCTCTCAGTAGTTTAGTTTTGAGTGTGAATCACTGCATTTCTGTAGTTCTGCAATAAAGTACATTTAATGATTGTCAGAGGAACACAAGCACATCAGCATCACTGTATTTACCTCCGACTGAATTTGGCAGTTAATCTCCTTCAAACTGCATATTTTGTGCACATAAACAGTCCAAGATGCAGTTTATGTAACTCATCTTTTGCTTTTAAATTATAATTCGTGTCTGCTGAAGTCAGTGGAAGAACAAAGTTTCCTTTGGGGGAAGAGAGGTGAGAAATCAGGCTCCTACTTCTCAATATATATTTTTTAGAGCTGGAAAATAACTCTCTGGAGATGAGTTACAATTCACCGAGGAGTGGTTTTGGGCAGCTGTTGACATTAATCTTTACAGCTGTTGTCTACCAGCAGTTACACAATCTTCCCATTCCTCTGTAGCTGTCCATTCTTCTCTATGTGAATAACTGTCCCATCTTTAATACGCAGGTTATGACTTAGGGATTTCATGCTGCCTCCTTGCAGCAGCTGATGCTTCTGCTTCATCCCCACTTGACTGGTATGTGTTAGAGTTCAACTCATGGGTGGGACCCTGCTGAATTAAACTGGATATATTCAAGGGCACAGTTCACTATGTGAATGGAATTCTGCAGCTGATCAAGTGTCTGTACCCACAGTAAGACATTAGTTTAGCTGCTGAGTTCTTAAGATAAAATGTTTGTTCTTGTGGTGGACATGGAAGAATTTTGTAACTAGATAGTCTGGCATCCAACAGAGGGGAAATCTAAAACGTTTTGGGAGAAAAGGTATTTGAGTACTTGTACTCATTACCAGAATTACTTGTTTGCTTTTAGACTGCGTAGGTGTCTTTGGTTGTCCTTGATAGAGCTTTAGTGAAATGAGAAAATTATAGCAATTCTACAAGTCTGGCAGCTGCGGAAATTATCCTCTGGTTTAAATTCTACAGATGTTCTGAATTCTGTTGTTACTGAGGTCAAAATGCAATACCCAAATTAAGATAGCAGGAAATTTTAACCTAAAGAAATTTTTTTAAAAAAAATCATTGTTAGTTCTTAATAATTACCAAAGTCTGTGTTCTGTTAAAAGAGAATGCAGTCATAAAAACAATCCAGGTAAGTTTTCTCTTGAAGGAGCCATGTGGCTCATTGCAGTGCTTCCTTTACTTGTAGCTGCCTTGGAGACTCTCATGATAACAGAAGTATCTAAGATTAGTAGAACTGCTGTGGCAATATTTTTGCTTTTTCTGGTTTGTGTTACCTGTCACGAGGTGCTTTTGAGTATTGATATTAGCAAAGATAAACTATTGCTGGCAGGTAAACCAGTTAACCACATAAGTAGCTTTTTCAATAGACATGATTTTTGACATGGTACATGTGATGAATTATCAATTTGTCTCAATACTATTGAGTGGATGTCTTCTGTCAATAACTTAAAAAATTGCTGTTCTGTCATGTCTGAAAAATGATAGAAGTATTCTAACATGTTCTACGTGGACTGCCCTTTTTAAGCATCTGCCTGAATACTGAAGAAAGATTGAAATCCATTGATTTATAGGAGAAAGTATTTATGAATTTAGGAGCTATTCAGTTCCATGTACACATTCTATTGTCCACATACAATCACACTGTATTTGTGTAATCTAAAAATAAAATATGAGTATCTCTATAAATGTGTGGAAGAGATTATTATATGTATGCAAGTATCTAAATCATGACTACATAAATCTTCTACATGTACTATACTAAAAATTAGTGTGAATATGTAGTTGGTATTTTATGGTACATTAATAGCCATGCTCAAAAAATGGAAATTCCTGGTTTATGTAGCAACTTCTGTGCCAATCTGGTCAATTTTTAAAATTACACCAGTTGGGTTCTGTCAGTTTTCCTTGTCTAATAGGTGTATTTTTTCTTTAACTGCCTTCCCTGAAGCTGTTGCAAAAACAGTCATCTCTTTATATCTTAATGCAGTATTGGAGAGGATTTCAGTCTGATATTCTGAGTATTTAATTTTACTCTTCAAACTGAATTTAAGGTAGTCAACTGTCGAGGTGCATCTGCATGAAAGGCTTCCCGATGCCTCTTAGGAGAAATGAAACTAGAAAACAAAGCAATATTTGATGCACAGATTTAGTTTGAGCCTACCGGATACTGTCGGACTTTGACAAGTGAGTCATGGAGCTGTTCTCTGAAACTTCCTTCCAATCAGGAATCTTCCTAGAATTACTTCTGTTTCAGGCTTTTCCTGTGGCCATTTACATAGTTGTTTAAGTAGCAGTAGCTAGACTTTGCACATTGTGCTTCATTATCGTTATGCTCTCTCCCACAACACCAAAAGCCATACTTACTGTCAGGCATACAATGTTGTTTGTGCCCTTCTGCTGCAGGAGATGTGTTGAATATAGGAAATTGGAGTTCTGATTTGGGCGTGGAAGTGGCTAATGCTTTTGAGAAAAATAAATGGTTCATAGTTCAATTTGTGTAGGAAAAAAGTTTTAATAATAAGTTGACTTGCATGCTTCAAGCTGTAACTAATTGCAGAAATAACCACAAATTTCAGTTATTTGCTGTCTCAGTTTTTTTCAGAGGACAGTTCAGTGAGGGGAAAAAAAACCAAGCCTGTGTGTACATCTCAGTAAAGTATCAACCTAAAACTTTATATTTTAGTTTATATTGGTCTTTATGTTCACAGGGGACTATTTGCCCAAATCTTTAGAGGGATTATTTATCTTTGAAGGAGGTACTGGAGTACCAGTTTCTAACAGGAAAGGAAATGATGCAATAATTGTTGAACAATGGACAGTCATTGAGGTAAGTTGGTAACTACTTAGCAACCCTGTTTCCTACTTGTATATTTTCCCAGTAGAATAGTTGTACAACTGTTTTATAAACCCTCAGGATGGTTTATTGAAGCCACCTGCATAAGCTAAACTAAAGTTTTGAATCATAAAAATTAAATCAGGGCTGTGGCCACTGGTCAATGTGCACGTAATAAACGCTCATACCAACAAATGCAATCACTGAAGAAAATGGGTTTTCTAAAATGTATGTTTCAGAACACTTTTGGTGTTAATTTCAGCAAAGGCAAGTCCGCTGACAATATGCTAAAGTATTTTTAAATAAAGGAAAAGAAAACAGCAAAAACTAAAAATGGGACAAGAAAAAAATGAGTGAATTAATTACAGTTTCCAGATGTATATTCTTAGTAAAATTTTACTGCGGAATATTAAAGATTTTATCTAGTAAATTTACATGTACTACTAAAGCATGGTACAGCAATGAATTTGTTTAATATATTACATTATAAGATTATTGGTGTGAATTAGGGACATCTGGAAGTACTTATTGGAGAATACTAGGGGCTTACTTTTGAAATACTCAAGGACAAATATATTTAGGAATATATTTAGCATAAAACTAAGACCTCGTATGTTAACAAACAAACAAAACAAAAAACAAACCCAAGAACCAACTACCAGACCTTGTGTACTGCTAGGTGAGGTGCTTGTTATTCACATGTGAAGTAAAAACACCAACTATAGCGTTTAAAAAGTTTTAGTCGGTAATTTAGCAAGGAGACAAATTCAAGAAGCAAAATGTGGTCTCGCTGTTTCCCCGTTCTTCCGTGATCTTGCACTTCTCTAATTGTTTTTAGAGATGGTGAATCTCAAACAACAGTTCGTCATTTCAAAGGATTATCTCATTGAGTGGAGGGTCATTGTAGTTTGTGTAGAAATGCAAATAAAATCTGTGCAGAGTCTCTTTACTACTTTTTATAATTATTAATGTAGGGATGTGAAATTAAAACAGATTATGGACCTCTGTTGCACACGCTGGCTGAGTTTGGATGGCTCCTCACCTGTGTCCTGCCTACACCTATCATCCGACATGACAGGTACCCAAACAATAGATTGTGGCATTTTTAGTGTACACATCTCAGTTATCAAGGGATTACTTGGGTCCTTGAATGTAAATGGATAATAATGTTAACAGCAAATACAACTTGACATTTAAATAGCATTCTAGTGGAAACGGTTTTTTAGTCATGCCGTTTTAAGATTCCTGACTTGAATGAGTTTCAAACTAGACAAGTAGTCCAAAATTAAAAATATATTGTTTAGATACAAACATTAAAGATTTTACTTAGGGAACTTTTTATCACATACTCAGTCTGCAGCAATGAGGTTACTCATATGCTTCAACTTCAAACAAGTGTAGAAATGTTTCAGTAATTTAGGGGTGAATGACTTTAGACTATGTAAGAAGTCATATCACAAGAGAGCCATGCAATGTTTACTGCAAATTGGGAGAGTGCGCTAATCCTGCAAGTTATTGGACTTTTTTCTCCTCCTTTAATGTCATATTGTTTCGTTTCAAATGTAGTACCAAACTACTGGATTTGAGTTCTCTTATTTAGATATCTGAGAAGGCTCTATATGCATCAGAAGAGCTAAAAGCAGACCTGGATCCCCTATAAGGTTCCACATGTGTGGGTTTTTTAATGGAAAAGTGTTGTTGTTTTCCTCCACTGTATCAAGCTAAAAAATGGAAACTGAAACACTGGTTTAAGCATGTACATATCTTCTCTCTCTTTTTTAAATTCTACTTCTGTTAGATTCAAATTGCCACGGTTTGAAAGCAAACAGGAGTACCTAAGGCGTATCTTAGGGCTTATTAAGGATAATGGAAATACTTGAGTGATTTTGAGTAATCTTTGGATCCAGACCTCACTGTATAAATCAAGACAGCATGAAAAAGGATATAAATGAAAGATTCAGAGAGAACTGCTCCAATAAAGTGGAATTTTGTTAAAGTGATTTGACATAATTAAGCTCACTCACCCATTTAAGGAGGAGGGTTTTCTGGTCAGGAAATAGGTTAGGGTGTTATGGCTCCTTTTCTGATAGATTATTTTAACCATCTGGTTAAATGCAAGGACAGAAGAAATTGTGGTAAAACAATATGGCATTTTCTGCTTTTTTTAAGGGCCTCTGTATGTTTTTCCTTCTGCCTTTTCCAGAGAGAAGTGATTTTCAGAATATGAAACAATGGGTTTACCTTCAGTTTCTTGAAATAAAATTTTCTAATCTGTTAGTTTTGAACATGGTGACTTGTTAGGGTATGTGAACCACTGAACCCGGTTTTCATGAACAGCTGAAACTTTTGGCCAAATCTTGGGAGTCTGAGAGTAAGCCTTCAGGATCCAGATCTTGAAGTACGTGAGTGGCCAATGAGACAAAGATTTTGGTAGTCATGGTGTGCTGTGTGAGTCATAGGATAAGAGAGAAGTTTTAACCTTTAATCTTTTCTGTGCAAGAAGCAGTGTAACTGTACTCATCCCTGTAGGGTTTGGGCAGCAGGGTCAAAATTATCCTGAGCAGCCACTGGTCGTCTACTCTGAGTATTAGTCTGTGCTTGCAGCAAACAAAATGAGAGAACAAAGTCAGGACCATTTAAAAAGAAGGTAAATACTATGAGAAAACAGGGAAAAGTGCTGTAGGAAGTGCCAAGAGATTCATTAAACTGGACCTGTTCTTGCCTTACTAAGAAGGTAATGTACCCACAAGGTACTTGCACTAGATGTCTGAAGTAGTGTTGCTTCCCAGATGGAAACAACCAGCCCATTAATAGCTGTGATCATGCAAAAGGAGGTTGTATCCTGGCCAAATCTGAAGTTGGACTTGTTTTGTAGCAACACTAGAATAATTCAAACTAATAAGAAGCATTTATTTTCTGGTCTAAATGATGGGGTAAATGTGTACATCAGTTGTCTAATTCTTGTTGTCCTAGTGTGGACTGTGAGGTACTTCTGGAAGAAAAGATAGACCATATTTTGTGTGCTCTTAATATATCTAATACACAGCTCTTCCATTTTCTGGAAAAAAAAAGTCTGTAAACAGGAATTCCTAATTAGGAATTAAGAATTCTTAAGAGTCTAAAAAGGAACGATAGGCTAAGTAGTGATTAATAAAGACGATGTTTAGGCATTGATGTTGCTATTTAAAGAGGAGATGAAATTCCTGGATTGTTCCAATGTGTCTGATTTGAAAGATGACATTACTATGGTGGTGGATTGTCCTCGGAATGCAAGTTAAATATCTCAGTAAAGACACTTTATGCTGCTGAACAGCTGGTCTTTTCTCAGGCTTCGAACTCTGACCTCAAAACCTATCCTGAGTGTGAACAGGTTTTTAGGAACACTGAAAAACCAAAATGAGTAACATTTTGAGATGATCTGTCAAATTCACATTGTAATATTTATTTTTAAGAATAAATTGTATGACTTCAATATAAAGAAAATTGATCTGCTAACATTTTATTCTTAGATGTAGACTTCATCCCATTTTTACTTACTGTAATATTCTACTCAGATCTGTCTTCCTCTTCTAATTTATTGTGAAACTTTTGCTCATCTCAGAACTTCTGTCATCCCATCCTAGCCATTATGCCCACTGCTTGTCTGCAGGCAAGAGTGTTACCAACAGGCTAACAAGTTCTGGGGACGTGACAGGATTGTCACACACTGAGGTGGTCTTTTTTTGGTTTTTACATGGTTAGGATTTAAAACTTTAAAGAGCACCAGGCTATCAAATCTGTTCCGTGAGGTTTTGTCATTGTTTAAAGCTTTTCTTTTTTACAGATGTTCTCCATAAGATAAAATGCCCTGTTGTGTGCAGTGTCATGCTATGTGATAGATGAATGTCATCGATCGCTGTCCCATTTCAGGCAGGGGCAGCAGTCCTGCTATCCAAATGTTAATTCTAAGTGTTTCGCATGTAAAACATTCATGCATTTATAACAAAGTAAAAATCAGAGCCATTGGTGAGTGCTATTTAGCTTCCAGTTTGATTTGGGCAACTCAAGAAATACATACGTGTAAGAGGACAAGTCTATTGCCCATACAGCATAAGCAGACAAGTAAATTTCCACTGTTTTAACAAAAGAGGCTCTGTTGTTTTTCTTCTCTCTTGAAAGAAGGGACAGGAAAAAGGCTTCAGCAGCCTTACTCTGCAGTGACCTTTATTTCCCCTCCCTGATTATTGTAGTCTCTGAAAATGTGCAAGGCAGACTGCAGGCAAATACAGTGAAAAACACTGGCTTTGTGGTTATTAATTTATCGTGACAAACTACTTAATCTAAGTTTTCAAAATGCCCTGACTTACAAGGCAAAGAGGGCATGTGGAAATGTGAGGGAAGCTATGGAGTGGCTTGCTCTCAGCACTCTCATTTAAATTCTGTGGAAATCCCCACTGTCACTGAGTTCTTTGTGAATTAAGCTCATAGCTGCTGTGTCGTGTGCAGCATTTTAATAAGGTCAGACTTTAAAAATTGTTAATTTACTTATTGTCTACTTACCATCGTGTCCTTTCTCTGTTCTAGCAGAATTTGTACAAGCTGTGGCTCAATGTTTGGGGTTTTTTTTTCTTCTCTCTGAAGGAATGCAGACACTTACAAAATAAGCCTTAGGCTCTTCCTCACACCAGGGACCATGGGCAGCCTTCTTGCAGAGAGATTTCCCAGTTGATACTATCAAAACAGACATAACTGAGGCATGGAGGGATACGTAGCCAAGTGGAATAAGGTTGCTGGAT
Organism: Urocolius indicus; assembly: GCA_013401255.1. Classification (NCBI taxonomy): domain Eukaryota; kingdom Metazoa; phylum Chordata; class Aves; order Coliiformes; family Coliidae; genus Urocolius; species Urocolius indicus. The sequence goes on along the minus strand of WBNH01004192.1, from coordinate 20,434 downwards.
TGCTGATTTCCATGTCATGCCATAAAACTGTAACACACTTTCTTTTAAGGAAATCAGTGGAATAGAAAGCCACGTTAACTTAAGGAGACTAATGAGTTTGTTCTCCTGTCTCTGTTTTCCCCACAAGCTTGAGTTTAAGGTAATTTTCATCCAAGGAGTACATGTAAAGATACACCATGGCCTGAGTTCAGGTGTACCGAAAGGAAGTTTGTGAGGGGCCAAACACTACCAGCAAACTGTCATCACTGACTACTGATCAGATGTAGCTGAATATGCTGGGAGTAGTGCTGGTTTGTATACTTTTTCAGAGCTTACTTCCAGAAACTCTACTAGGGCAGGCTGTTAATAAGCCTTATCGCATAGGAACAGTTTCAATCCCTGTTTTTTCTTGGAGCAAGTCACTAATGTTAAATGTAAACTAATTATATCAGTCCCAGCCCTGGCAGAAACAACGAATCGGTATTCTCAGCTTTGTGTGTGGTTAACATTGTGACATGCCCTTACTTACTAAGTACAATCTTAGGTGGTTTTAGTATTTCTTTCAAAATGTTAGCACAGGAATACTGTTTTATAATTGATAGAATAGGTGGAATCATAGATGCTTCAAATGAACTCAATACATGTCTCTTGTCTGTTTTTATACTTAGCAAGCTCTTAAATCTGTAGACAGTCTTCCGCCTAAGTATTTCAGTGTCTTTCCTTTATGTGCATCAAGATCTCATGGAATACTGCCCAGCAGTGGGAGTTGAGAGAGAGAGAGAAGCATTTGTCAAAATGTAGTGTCTAATATTTAGAAGAGGACAGGAGTTTTTCAAACTCTCCTGTCCTAGAGCTCTGTTTTTGAAATTCTTGCATTCTTCAGTGCCCCAGAGTTGGGCTTGGTAATACACATGTAATCAATGTGCTGATCTGTATTTCTGATGGAAAGGTGATGAAAATAAATACATAAAAACTTTTAAGAGGATGTATCACCAGTATTGAGAGTGTAACACTTGAAATATTGTATCAGTAAGATCTGATCTGGTCTCAAGGAACAACTTTGCCTTTTCACATTTTTCTGAAAGCATTTCTGTTGGGGGAAAAAAAACCCAAAAAACAGTGCTGCTTTAAACTGTATCTACCACAACAGTGTCAATGCTTGTGAAAGTTCCAGGAATAGAAACTGAAGTTCCTCTTTTTTTTTTCCCCTTTATTTATCTTACTATTGTATTCCCTTATCCTTCTTAAGCATCTGCCCCATGTGCCAAACAGCCAGTGTTATTTACCTCATTGTGGACATAGACCTTATAAAAACTGAGCAGAATCCTTTTATCCATAGATGGTGAGACAGCAAGTTTATCAGTCAGTCAGATGTCATGTTACAACCAGAAAACTTTTTAGTTAACAGTAAAGAATGTTACTTCCCAAGTTCTGTGCCACAGAGTATTGAGATAATTGAAGCTGTGGATCTATTGAGATTGAGTCTATTTGTCGTGGCATTCATTCATAGTAATATGTTACTGTATATTTGACAGGATTAGGTGAAAGAAAGACTCTTTGAGGTTTACTTCAGACATAAAGGTGCAGATTTTAATTAAAAGTAGGAGCCTTGGCATTTAAACTTTCAAGAGCAGACGTGTTAACACTAATCATAGTAATACAAATCTGGTTCTGTATGTGTTTTCCTGTATAGCACCTTAAGCCAGCTATATGCTCCTATTGTGGTTTTTTTCATGCCATTACAGAAGCTGTTCAGGAATTCATAGACCAGCTAATGCTTGGTAGTCTCTCATCTGTTCACTTGTGGACGTGCACATAACTGAGTTGACTCTGAGAGGTACAAATGTGTAACTGTGACTATTTATTGCCTTTAAAAATATTGAAACAATTTTCTTTGAATTTTAGTGAAGGAAATCTGGCCACAAAGCAAGTAATTTTTCTTCAGAGACCTGTTATGTGGAATTCGGCTGTCCAGACACCAGAGGTGAGTAACATGTTTATAGTATTAACATAAACAAATTAGTACTTCACATAATAGTTCCGCATAGAAACAAACTAGTCTTCAAAATTAATGGGGAAAAAAAGCAGGGGAAGAAGGTTTCACTTGAAACAAGTTTTTGGAGGGCTTTTGCAGCTGAGTTTGATAATTGTTTTTTCTCAACTGTATATCTCTTAATTTAAGCCATAGAAAAAAAACCATAAGTATGCTAAAATCCTGGTTTGTACTAGGAACTTACTGTGTAGATGAGGTTAGCTATGCTGTATTTCTTTAGAAGTCTTTAACCGTTGTGGTTCAAGTCCTGGACCTGTTACATATGAAGAAGAAAACGTTTCTTTATCCACTTTCATACTTGTGGAAGAATACAAGTGTCAGTCTGTGCAAGGGATACTGTAATCTGGAAGTTAACAAGGTGAAGAGGTGTTAGCTGCTCCTGCATGAAAATGTGTGACGGAAATAGGATTTTAAATTCCTGCAGCTGGACCTCAACAACTCCTTGTACCTTTTGAGTGAGACTTGTGTAACAGTGGTTGTATTAAAGTGCTTTGAGGACGAAGTAACTGGCAGTCACCACATTCTGCTCAGAGTCAAGGTCACAACAGTTATTGCATCTGTATAGAGCTATAGGAAATCCTGCTGTGGCCAGAGAAGGATGAACCCACTGATGGGCTGCTATTTGCCAAGTCATTCAACGTCCTATGATGGATTTTTAGCTGTGGCAGTTTCTCTTTTTTAGTGGCCATTCAACCTTTCTCTAACCAACATAGCTTTCCTGTCATAGTCTTAAGCAGCTGTCACAACTATGGACGTTCTCATAATTCAACACGCAAAATTAAAGTCCTGATTTTTTTTTTCCCTTACTCTATCCCCTCAGTTCCCAGCTAGTTCTTCTACACTATCTATTTTTTTCCTCATTTAAAAAATTTGAGCTGCTGCTTTTTTCTCCTCAGTGTTCTGTGTAGCCTCCCTTGCTAATGTCTAAATCTCCTCTTTCATTCATACATTCGTATAATTTTTTGTTTTAATTTTCCCATGTACCAAGCAGCTTCAGCTTTTAGCTTTCAAAGCTTCTGACTCCTGTTCTTATGCCTGACTTTGTAGTCTTTACATTCTAATCCATTTCTGAAAGTGTTTTGGAACATATAGTATTGTAAATACATGAAACTTTCATCAGTCATACTTCCTTGATGCTTCACTATGTTTTGGGGTTTTTTTAATACTCTGTATAATAGTAGCATGGACTTGTGATACGTGTACTCTTTCCTTGGTAAGGCATATCTTTTTGTAACTATTAGCATCTTCTAAAAAGGCAGCATAACTACATGACACAAATTGGAATAGTTAAGACTGTATTCTGCCAAGAGATGTAATAAAAACCAGTTCTGTAAAAACATTGTCTTGAGGAACTGGTGACTCTTTGAGACTGTTTTAAAATAGGATGCGTTATGCTTACAGTTTAAATTCTGTCATCCAGTTGTGAGGTGTTCAGCAGCTTTGGTTTAGACAAATGAAATGGTGTGTTTGGTAGTTACTGTTTTATTTTCTTGTAAAGGGAAACTTAAGCATTAACATACTGGAAGGAAACAAGAAATAGATGATTTGTAGTCACTTACATCAGGATTACTGTGTTTAAAATCTGAACAGACTTAGTATCTAAATGTGCTCTTTAAGTAACAGGAATGTTTTGCTTCTCCACCAGGAAATTTCAGTATGGTGAGGTCACTTGAGCATGGAATGAATAGGTAGTTCAGGCTGAAGTTGAAACATTTAGCAGACATTTTCCTTCTGTTCTTCCCCTGAATTGTAGTCTTTTTACTTCATTGATTTAACCAAATGTCTGAATGGCAAACATCATATCACCTTTATTACAATTTAAATTCATAGATTTGTTAGTAGCATTGAACTGACAGAGAATGTCGTGCTAGCTTTGTGTTGAGTAACTATATTTCAGGTTCAAAACAAGCTGCTGATATTTGGAAGCATTAATTGCTTTTAGAAACTTGAATACATTTATTTAAAACATCTGCTGGATGCCGAGGACACAGCTATACAACTTTATCAAACTCTTGCAGACATTTTAGTAAAAACATTTTGATTCCTGAGAATCAAAATTCTGTAGTGTTGGGCATGACATCTTCATTTTCGTTTGTTCTGTGTATCTTTCCATTGATGTTCAAATTACATTAAAGCTGTTGGTCGCTAGACTTTCATGTCTACGATGTACACATTTTTGAAACACAGAAATGTGTAAGATGCCTGAAGTGTTTTAAGTTCCAGGGGCAAAAAAGGCAGCATCCTTATTTGTTTACTTGAGTGTATCCTTAGCATGCGTGCTACTCAGATGACTCTCAAAATAGCATTCTTAAAGTAAAATACAAAACCAGCAAGGTTTTTCATTACTGAAAGAAGAACTGTTAAGCATCCAGAGCCCCACTCACATCCCTTTCCAGCTTTCCACAGTGCAGCGAGGTCTGAGTATGGCAGGAAATTGTCCAGCTGCTGGACCTCTGTGACTTGCATTCTGGGGAATGCCAACATGGGCTATGGGTTGCTTTGTATACTCAGAAGAGTCCAAGTTAGCATTGCCATTTCTAAAGCAAGTTTTGCTTCAGCAGGAATTGAGGGGAAAACCTATATTAACTGGTCTCTTATTCCCACAGAGTCTCTTTTCTGAGAAGGGTATATTTTATGTCCTTACAGTTCATCTTTGTTGCCTTATATATTCATGGGGTAGTGCCTTGTGACCTGGCTTATTTCTGCAAAGGTTCAAAGGCCTCTTGGACTAGAAGAGCTACACTGTCTCAGTGGGCTTTTTGTCACATACTATTGGCTTTTCTAACAAAATATTACGAGAAAGGAGATACAAGATCGAAACAAACAGTGCTTCGGGGTTTTCTGCTTTCCTTTTTTTTCCCTTTATTTCCCTTGAGCAGACTCCTCCATCCTCATACTCTGGCATCCAGCAAAAGCTTATTTCCTTCTGTTTCTCCTGAGGCAACACTATTTCCACCTAGTCTAATTTCCCTGTCTCCTGTTACAGTGTCCCTAAACACATTTCCTTTAGCCACAGGGCCATTTTTTCTACTGTTTCAAAAGAGTTTGAGAAAAAACTTAGCAATGTATAGAAGTGGCCAGAGTATGGCAAAAACAGGTGTGTTTTTAAAGTGTTTGCATTTGTGCACATCCCCCTCCAAGGGTGCTTGCGTCCTTTTACCCACCAAAACACAGCTCTGCTGAGTCTGGATTCCTTCTTAGCTAGATGATCTGCTGTATCCTCTGGCAAAGCATCTCCTGGTTTAGCAGCGCTTGCGTTGACAAGACTCCAGGCAGATAGCCAGAGCACTTCTGTGTTTCCTGACCATGCTCCTCCCCTATTAGGACTGAAGGCTCTGGGAGTGCTGCTTCATCATAAATTGGAGTACCTCCACTAGTCCCTTATGCCAACATTAAATAAACCTTTTATTTAATTGCAGTGCCTCTGAGGACCCTTAGTTTAGTCTGATAGGTCTCTAGTTTGTGTAAATCACAATCTGCTTACTATTCTTTTTGATGTTGGCAGTGAAGAAGTATGTTAGGAAATGATAGAATCATAGAAAGGTTGGGGTTGGAAAGGACCTCTAGAGATTATCTAGTCCAACCCCCTGCAGAAGCAGGTCAGACTGTATTTATACTGTGTTTTTCCTGTGTGAGGTCTCTGTAGATCCTCACTCAAATGGCTGTACAGGACAGCTGCTGGCTTTGTGTCTGTAAAGATCCACCACAGACTGAATGCCATTCCCGAGGCACGTGCCATTGTCTGAGGAAGCTACTGAAGCTCTTTCTGGGCAGAAGTGGAAAGATGGGAAAGCATAGCAGTGTCACCGTAAGATGGATCAGTGGGAAATCTTGTCTTCTGAAGTGCTCAGATCAGGACTCAACTCCATTGGGCTGTAATTCACATTTCTATCAAATATTGCTTTCTTGTTGAAGCTTCTAGGCTGAACTCTGTTCAGGGAAGTGATCAACGTCCTCTAGCCTTCAGAAGAGCTTGCAGATGAGGGCACTAGCCAGACACTGTGCCTGGTGGCATGTAGGTGTGTGAGTAAAGGAGAGCGAATGTCTGCCTACATTGATAGCTGGAGATGGTGGAGCTGTCAGCTGCACACCTGCCACTGCCTGGCACACTGCAGCTGAGAGGAAGCTGATAGCAGGAGCTGTGCCACCCTCAAGCATTCATCCCTGCAGTACACAACAAAGGGCATGCATGTGCCAGAAAGCATCAGAGTTAGGCTATGTTAAATGTACGTTAGGCACAGAAATCTTGCTTTCTTCATGGGTTAAGACTCGTGAATCACTCCAGATCTGCCAAGTACTACACAAAAATTGAGCATTGTTAAAGTACTTTTTTTCTTTCTTAGCATTTGGTTGTGCTTTCTTGAATCTCGACTGTCTTGTATCTCAGCTCCTTTGAAATTTATTTAGAGAGGAGTAAAATGTGTTTATTGGAGGAGTTTATAGTTTAAACTAGAGTGTTAAATACTGCCTTATGTTAAAATGCAGCTTACATTGACACATGATTCATAGTAGTGTTTGGTTTTTTTCCCCTAAATAAGCTAATGTTCAAACATCCTCTTGTATTTCAGAGGAAATCCTTAAGACAAGTTATTGGGGAGGAGAAAGGCAAAGTCTCTAGCAGAAGTGTTGGATTAGACACAGCTACTTCTTGCCCTGTAGAAATTGGACAACCGCCTGATGAATTTCACCTGTCTCCTTCTAAACAATGTTGGCTCCAGGAGGGATCCTCCCAGTATGGAGGCTTTTCAGGATTTGGTAGCAGTGATGGAGTATTAAGGGAACTGGATGATGGACAATTTGACCAGGAAGATGGAGTCACTCAGGTCACATGTATGTGATAAAGTAAGTACCTGCATCAGACGGACACGTACATAATTCACACACAATCATATTACTTCAAAGACATTGGTGTAATCCTATGACTTTTCCCAGACTAATTTTGTATTGTCTCTTTTGTTGTGTTAATCCTACTGTAGTAATAATACTACTGCAAAATTTAGTGGTCTGTCTCTCTTTAATTGAATAAATATATGACTGTGTGTTCTGCTAACTTGTTAATGCTTTTGACAAGAAAGCAAATGCTTTAAAGCAACGACAGTTTAAATTGTGCAAGAGAGAAAGGAATGTGGATATTTAGTATTTTGCACAAGCTGGAGTATTTTGGGTTTGGTGGGGTTTTTTTGCAAAGGGTTTTATAAATATTCTTGGAGAAATGAACTGTCTGTTGTTAAGTTTTCATGTAATTTTCCCTTGCCCTGCGTAAACTCCAAAGTCTAGAAAAATGTAAAGTCTTGCATTAGAGTTTTAAAAAATGAAGCTATGTTGAGACTTGGTATGTACAGAAAACCTCTGGAGGCGGTAGGCAGACGCTTGCTTCTGTAATATAGTTTTACCAGGGCTCCTTGTACATTTAAGCCAAAAGCTATCCAAGCATATAGCTTATATAATGTTGTCATAATTGACTGGTGAGTGGAAATTAAGAAGCACTTATCCCCCGAAAGATAACTTGCAGTCTATGAGAAAGTAGCTTGAGGAACTCCCAAAGCAGCATTGACAGCAAGGTGCGCGGTGAATTTTCATAATACACAGGAGAAAGTAGTAAGCTAAACCTGACAGGCAATACTAGGTCATAGACTATATACAAATATGCTGATGTGTATATATAAGTTTCCTTGGCTAAAAGTATCTCACATTGTGTAAAGTGTATTCAGCTGCTTCAAATGTTCAGAGGAAAGGATGAAGTTGCTCTGCTTTCATCCTCACTGGGGGTAGAAGCCATCTGCCTTAAGAGAGGTTCACGCTTGCAGGGCTCTGTGGGGAGGGGCATGAACAGAAATTATTTCTATGCTGCTTTCTTGAAGTTACACTTCACAGAAGAAAAGCTGAATAAAAATGCATCTCCAGAAGTCAAATGTGATCATAACTAAAAATTGCATTTTTAGTTACTATTAAAAGCAAAACATAGAAATGTTTGTCACACACAAAGTAATTTTGTCCAAATGAAGCCAGAACAGAACTGAACAAAGGTATCTTGCACCACGGCACACACATCGCCCTGGGATTTTGATACCTGCCTGTGCATGTTGTACTGCAAACACTGAGACACATTGTGAATGTGTTCAATTACATGTCATTGCACCCCTGCCCTGGGGCAGTATCACACCAGCTGCCATGGGAGTCTCCCTGTCCACGGGGACAAATGGATGCTGTGACAGGAAGACTGGTGACTGACCCCAAATGATGGGGCAAGTGAGGCCGTGATCTCAGTGGCAGGGAGCTGCACAGAAAGAAGGCTGGCAGAAGCTGATTATTTCAGTAAGAAAAAAAAAAACTAACAAAAAAATAAAGTTACACTTGCTACAATAAGCAAAACTGGTGCCTTATTGCTATTTCAACTTGTTTTACACGGTGATGGGCAGGGGAAACCCAAAACCTTTCTACTTGCGTGATTGTCATAGTGAGGTCTTGAAACAATGATTGCTTTAGAGCTGCTCCCCAGTTTCATTATGAAATTATTGTAGGTAGGCTTGTTTAGTTTTCACTTTGGAAGAACAACTCTGGAATGTTTGTAGCAGGTTTAGGGTTGTTTCCAAAACCAAAAATCCATAGCCCTCCAGCTGGAGACATTCCTTCAGCTGCTTCTTCCTATTACACGTTGTTGAAAAGGGCAGCTTCTGTTTTCTCATTTGAATTTCTTAAGAAAAATGTTGGCAGCCCAGCAAAATAGTTCTGACTGGAGCCAAATACATGCCAGAAGGGCAGCAGGAGAGCCATGCATACTGCAGGGAGCAATGGGAGCACAGGAGTACCTGTGATACCAGGCATAGTAAGAAATCCATTCTCAGCAAGGCTTCTCTCCCTGACCTCTGAAGGTCACAGGAGCGAGGCGTGAACCTCACATTCATTCCCTGTCTGGGGCACCGTGGGGAGGAAGATCACCTCGCAATGGGGCAAATGTTGGGCTTGTTCTCTGCCGTGGTCTGACCCAACCAGCCCTTTCTCAGCAGCCCACTGCGAGCAACAGTTGTGGCCACACAGTTGGCAGGGATCTCTGTGGCACACAGATGTGGGAAAAAATGATAAAAATACATGTTACATCTATCTCTGGCAGAGAGCCAAGTAACTCTGGCATATTAAAATGGGGAGCAGCTGGCCTTGTGCAACTTGGAATATGTTACTCTAGTTCTATAAGTATCTGTCATGGTTTGACACGACAGCCTTTTCTGGCAAGGGGGAAGGGGTTGTAAAGATGGATCCTGTGAGAAGTCGTTTGCAACTCTCCCCAGCTCTGAGCCAGACCCACTGCTGGGGCTGAGACAATTAGACGCCTCCACGATCACTTTTTAAGGAGAAGCCGTAAGAGGAGGTTTCTTCCTCCATCTTCTTCCTGCTTCTTCCTTCTTGTGTCCCTTCTTCTTCTTCTGGCTGGTGGTGGTGCAAGGAGTAGGAACAGTGAGAGAAACAACCATGTGGACTCCAAGGTCAGTGATGAAAGAGAGGAGGAGGTGTACCAGAGCAGA